>JAPKLX010000077.1:351516-816462 GCA_026898415.1 Leonotis leonurus
AGTTTGATTTTGATTGAGTTTTCTAAAAACGAGTTATCCACCAAATTGCGCATTTCAAATCTTTATTCACTCGTTTCGGGACCAACAGGGAGTATCCAGTAGAATTAATAGCAAGTATCTAAACCTATTTTGATGAGAAATTAAACGAAATTAATATATATATATATATATAAATTAATCAAAATAATAAAATGACTGAATGATCTAGATAAAAATTGATTTTCATGAAATTCTATGCCTGTTTAATTTGATTTCAACCAACAACAATTATTATCTTAATCTTTAACTCCTATATAATGGTCGTCATTTGTTACATTGGTCTATTGGAGAATCAAAAATAGGGATGACAATGGATTGGGTTGAGCTTTTCTATGCCTGGACCCAACTCGTGGTTCTATGTACAGGTCCAAGCCTGACACATGGTCCGGTCGAACCTGAAAATTAGGCTCAAACCTAGTCCTATATGAATCGGGCGGGCTCAGGACATGCTTGCGATTTTTTTAATTATTTTTTTATATAGTATATTTTTAATACATTAAATATATAATTATTTATTTTTAATTACACTTTATATATTTTAACATTTATTATATATTAATTACAATAATAATATTTATACTATTTTATATTTATAATTTATATATTAAATATAATAATGTCGGATCGGGTTTGGGCGGGCTTGAGTATGTCGAACCTAAAAATTGGTCCAAGCTCGTCCATCAGGCTTAAGATTTTGGCTCAATCCCAACTCATGACGTTATCGGATCGGACTTGAACGTTCCACTATTGTCAGACTTGAATCGGACTGTGCTAAATTATCATCCCTAATCAAAAGCCCAACATTAATAATTTCGATTTAGTTGATTGATCCATGATATTGTTACTTATTAGATCTGATCGAGTGTTCTTATAGTTTGTGCAGTTTTCATTCTTTGTTATTCTCTTTGTTCAATCAATTATTGGAATTAAAACAACCCATATTATAACATCTGAGATTTATTGGACTTATACTCTAATGTCTAATGTCGGTAGTATTTAATTGAATCCCAATAATTCAATAGGCAGCATATATTTCCACTTGAAAATGAGCACTCTTTACTTCAACAAATTTATTGTTCCTTTCAATTTATTTATTTATTTATATTAAATTGACAGACATAATATAACAGATATAAATCAAATTATTACTATTTTTTAATATTCGTGTCTGAGTTAAAACGAACAAATTCAGGTGAATGAAATAATTGTATTAAGAATTAAGATTTTTATTAGCGAATTCCAGAAAAATAATGAGGAGATTTATTAATTTGATGAAAACGGGCCTATTCTGGTCCAGTCTTTTCCTTCTCTCAACTTTCTTTCTTCAAAAAGGTCATTTTTTTTCTAAGCCAATCGTGTAGAATTACGCAAAGAATTTTTGATTCACAAGAAATGCCGGATTTTGGGGATGAATTTGTCTTTGAAAGCTACAAGGTTCCATGGTTAATCTGGATCCATCTTGCTGTAATGATTCTGCTCATCATTCTCCTCTTTTTTGGCCTCACCCTCTTTACTCTAGAACCTTCCACTTCCTCCGCTGCTCCGCCACCTCCCGCCGCCGCACCGCCCCCTCTTCTCAACAACAATCCCAGTTCATCGCGCAGGAGAGTTAAGGTGGCTAATCAAATTCTGATCTTTGTATTAAGAATCGGATGAATTGAGAGTGACTGTAGGATTATTTATATTTTATTATTTAATGTTTGACTATTTTTGAACATCTGTTTTCAATCTTGTTTATGTAATGCTCTATTCTCCCTTCTTGGAATTTCCTCATAGTTTGATGATTCAAGGTGAATCATTAACTTTCTTGATTGCTTTTGATCCTAGCTAGGCTAAAATCAAGGCATCTACACAAGTTGATTGCTTTTGATCGAGTGAATTTCTTTTGGGCTGTTATTTACTAAAATTCGTTGTTGCCTGTGTTGAGTTTGCTAATTTTATTGATGTAACATCTTTGGTGAAGAAATTTCGGTTAGTGCCATGGTTTGGAGGTTGTTCTTGATGATCTTTATTCCTGACCTAGTCAGTCTCTTTGGATTTTATCATCAAGAGTTGTTAGTGGCAATTTCATAGCTGAGTTTAAGCTAGATTGAGGTTATAATATTTGGAGCGTAGATACTACTGATTTGAGTACCTTAAAATAGGAATGCTAGTGATTTCATGACCCTTTCTATTCTCATTCAGTCATTTGTTCATTTGACTGAGTTGAAACTTGAAAATAAGAGCAACGAACATGCTCTTGGCTGTCGTCATCGCGAAGTGTTTTACTGTTTGTTGTCAAAGTCAGTTCTCTGGAAGTTTACCCAAAGCACATAACGATGGATGATAGAAAGATCACTATTAAGTGTTATAGGTGCCATTTCAAGTCCAGGAATGAAATGAACTTATAAGGTATTGGTTTTTTGTATCTGAGTATGCTATCTTCCTATATTGATAAGTACATATTTGATCTGAATGGGCCGTATGGATCTGTTTCCATGGTTTGTGATGTATGTTTTGTTCGTGGCAGGCAGAAGTTGAGAGGAGGAGTAGGGGGGAAAGAGCAACCAGCACAGAACTGACCCGAGAAGAAGTCCAAAACGGGGATGAGGATTCTTTGCCTTCGGGAATCTTCAGAAATCCAAACCACCCTTGCAACTATTTTAGCCTTGCAAAACGAGCGGTTCTCAAGTGTTTAGGCTTGGGTTCTAGCTCTGAACCCTCCGGGAGCGATGAACGTGAAAAACAAGATTGATGTATACTGCATGAACCGAAAAAAACAGACTTGATTAGTGAGAAGTCACTCTCCTTTCCCTTTGTTTGAATAGATGTAGATTTTCAGTGATCATCTACAATGATTAGTTGTGGAGCAGCACATACTTAAGTAGGTTTTGAGGGGGGAAATTTTAGTTTTATATCTTGTGTAGATAAAGATCCTCTGATGTATATTAATTGATTGTATTCAACTATTACTCAATGAGCTAATGCCAGTGAGCTCTGATTCTTTCACATAATTGTACAGATAAAGTCTTTGATTTTTCTAATTCTTTTTGCCATTTGTTTGCAATTTTCATCTTTAGTTTTCTTGATTTCTTGCACTCTCCAACTCAAATATTTCCAGATGTTTCATAATTATAATGTTAAATTGGTGTTTCACAAAAGAATTAATGAACTATCGTAAATTTATATATGTTAGGATTAAAAAAAACCCCAGCTAATAGTTATTTAAAAAATTATACTTGTAGTATATAATAAGAGAGATGCACTAATGAAAATTAAAAAATAGAATAAAAATAGTAACTATAAACACAACCTTTTGTAGGAATAGAATTCTTTTTTAAAAAAATCCACCAAGTTAATTAGTAATATACATATCAAAGCTACTCTTTTTTATATAAATTAATTAACTAATTTATCCCAATTAAACATTGGAAATAAAATTTTAACCAACATTGCAAATGGGCCGGGCTGGGCCGATCTAGAATTAGCCCACCATGAAATGAACTTTCATTGGGCCTTAATTTTATGAATTCTAGGCCCAAGTCCAGAATACGCTAATCATGGGCCTCTTGAGATGTTAAGTTGGGCCTACCCGACCCGACCAGACCCGTTTTAACTACAGCTAAACGTGGATTAAGATCACTAATCACTACATTAACTTACAAAAGCCAAAATTTAGATTAATTAATTAACTTATTTAAATAACATAGTCAACTAGCCGTCCACCCCTGTGCTGTGCTGCATTCTTAATTAAATTAAATAATCATGATGATGGAGTGTTAGTTAGTTCACCTACATCATATTAATTAATTTAAATCGGCTAATAAATATATGATGACGTTAAGTTGTAATAGTTCTTCTAATTAAATGATTGTAAAATATATGGCCGATTAATTATACAATTGTATGATGCTCAAAATGGTCAACTTTTATGAGGTAGGAGAAGAAAAATCCAATTTATGCGCAATAAAAATATAATATCACATTTGTTGGTAATAAAAGTCAAATATTATTGCATTAATTAGTATTTAGTAGAGAAATAGGGCGAAGGAATATCATATTGATCATTATATATCATGATTTATATGTCTTTCATCAGACTTTAATACCCAATACATGCCATGAGTAGGCATATAGAGCTATTTCAATTGTAAACTGAGTCAAGTTGAGCCTAATTTTGAGCTCGATAATTTTATTAAGACGATTTTGAGTTTGACAGTGTTCAGCTCGTTGAGTTTGCAAACATGTTCGAATTTGTTATCGAGCATTTTCACAAACCTTCGTTAGGTCTTTAACGGAGCAAACAGTCAAGTCTCAAGTTAAAATAATTAATTTTCTAAAATCATGTTATACGGACCCGAACTCGAGTTTGAGCTGAACCCTAATTTGAATTCGAGCTCGAAAATTATTAATATAAATATTAAACGAGCCAAGCTCAAATAATATGCCAAAAACTCAAATAGAGCTCGATACTCTGACATTTAAAACTATATATCTAATTGCTTATAAAATTTATTAAAAATTATCAAATTGGGCATATATACACACCGAATTTCATATAAGTATATGTATGGTTAAATATATAGTTTCATAATGAGCAAATACATCCAAGTGAAAGATATTAATCACATCAAGACAACTCTTAGGATCTTAGATCTTGTCTGCAGTATTTCATCCAACGTATCTAGGAAAGAAAAGTAAAATAAATTAGTTAGTGTAAATAAATACAGACAGTAATAATTAACAATATTACAAGAATAAGTTTGATTTTTTATCAACCATTTGCTAGTAATTATTGGGAATGAGATGATGAAATTATGCCATTTGGCATACATCTATACACCTACATGTTTTTAACACTTTTTAATCATATGCGTACGGTGCATTTATGTAGTTATTAATGATACTCTTTTTCATTATTCAGAAAGCTGGGACATTAAATTAATTAGTGTATAACGTTTGTATATATGATATTCAATTTATTTAATTTTTCTTATATCCGATCGGCTGAAGAAAAAAAGAACAGAACTTCCATTCTTCCTACAAGAAGAAGTCAATTATATAACTAATAAATAATATATTAATTACTTAAAATTTTAATAAATGCATTAAATACGAAATTCATAATAACATGTTATTTGTGATTGCTTACTTATATAACGAAGTATGAACATATTAGATGATTAAAATGGACTAATTAACAAATTAATTCTCAAATAAAGATGCATGATGTATACATTAATATATAATGTCTTTCTTCTTGCCCTATATATGTTAAGACAGAGTATCATAATATTAATTAGCCCGTAATCGAATTATACTAACATAGTATATATCAAGATTGAATCTTGCATTTTTATTTTAGATAAAACTTGTGATTGGTGGAGATAATCTAAAACTTAAAATTTCAGTATTAATTATCCCATGCATATAGTTTTTTAAATATAAATATTACACCAAATAATTAAACTATAAATCACAAAACCCTCCGATTAAAAAACTCTCACATCAAAGATCTCTGGTTCGTGTCGACATCTAAACCGTCTTACCACTATTAATATATATATCTTCCCTTCGATCTCCATTGATCATTAATTAGTAGCTTAAAACAACCCCAACAATCTCCACAACAGAACTCCATTTTTACACATCCAAACATTTGCTTCTGATCACTTCCAAAAACCCTAACAACTCCCATGGCAGCACAAAGCATCCCAAACAGCCCCTTATCATCAGACACCAAAGTAGATCAAGAAAGGCTCTTACCCATCGCCAACGTTAGCCGAATCATGAAGAAATCTCTCCCTGCAAACGCTAAGATCTCTAAGGAAGCCAAAGAAACCGTCCAAGAATGTGTCTCCGAGTTCATAAGCTTCGTCACCGGCGAGGCCTCCGATAAATGCCAGAGGGAGAAGAGGAAGACCGTCAATGGCGATGATCTCTTATGGGCCATGACTACTCTTGGATTCCAGAACTATGTTGTGCCTCTCAAGGATTACCTCAGCAGTTACAGAGAGACTGAGGGGGAGAAGAACGTCGACGGCATAGCTCGAAACGAAGATGAATACTTCACTTCTTCGTCTTCGCCTCCTTGTGTTAGGGTTGAGGCTGAGAAAGTTACTGCAAACCCTAGTTTTTTGCAGGGTTTTAGCAGCGGTGATTATCGTGATGGTGGAGGTGTAATTATCGAGTTTGGTAAGTTTGAGGGTAAAGGAGGAGGGAGAGCCATGGGAGAAACTAGAGTTCATCCATGGAGTTAAGTGGTAAGAAATTACTAATTTAATTGTTATGAGATGGAGAGAATAAATTATTATTTGTTGAATGTGTTTTGATTATATTTCATTTGATGTCACACTCGAGACCTATGACTTTGTAATATGTTGTTTTTTTTATTTGATTGATTACCTAAGGTATATATATGATTCAAATTAATGGCATATATTGTAAGTTGCTCGATCTCATGATTTCCCATATTTCTTTTTATTATATTATTTTTTTTAAATATAGTAGTATATCATTTAAAAATCGCTCAATAAAAAACTCAAACACGACATATTGATAGCTTCAGATATTTTTCTATCTCTAAACCACTATAAGTACACAATTATTTACTTATTAGAAGTATTAGTTTTTTCTTCTTTATTTGTTGATATGTAAAGTAAATACAAAATGTATTATGATATATGAGGATTATTTCTTAAATAAGTCAATATATATATATATATATATATATTGATTGTACGTATATAGACACTAGCTAGGCGGTGGCTGTGTGGTGGACCTGGTGGTGGTGTAAGCTCCGGCGGGGAAGAAAGAGATAAAAAAAATATATTGAATATTAAAAATTAGGAGAAAAGACCTTATTTATTTATTTAGTAGTGTATTTTACATTATTTTTGGGAATAGATGTTGGACTTTCTTGATAGAGATCGATTAAGAGTATAAGACAAGAGAGGGAAAGGGATTGATTGGGTTTGGAATATATAGAATTTACATTTACTATGAGATATATTATCGTTTAATTGAAATATGGAAAATAGAAGTTGAATCCGAAGCAACTTATGAGTTATGATTATATGTATTAATTTTATATCCATCATTACAGAGTAAATTCGAATAATTGATTATTTTAGGAAAAGGTAAATTCAGCACCTGTTCTCGAGAGGTATATATTCGAATAAGGGACCCAATCCATTTTCATTTGCTTCATAGGCACGATTTCTTCAGTCTCCCTCAACCGATTTTATGCCAATTTTGTCAGATGGAGGGAAAGGCGAAACCACCTGTTCATTAGAAGATATCCATGCATGATTAAGATTCAAATAGTAATAAAATAGCAGTAAAGTGGGCTCAAGAAGATAGTACGCCAAATACAGTATGATTGTACTGTGCTCTGTAAAGGGATAAAATTACACATCTAAAGCAAAAGATGATATCACACAGATCATCAGATTGAGCCAATGTAGGGAAACCATTAGCTAGTAGCATTGTTGTGGAGGACAAGATATTAGAAATTTTGCAAATTCAGATTTACAGAATTTCATGATAAGCACGTAACGTGTCATGTTTAAAGAGAGTTAGCAGAAAGAATCAAAGATATTTGAGATGACAAGTATGAGATCAAATATAAGCCCCTCTAATTGGAAGCATATATGATAGGAAAGGCATATTAATTTCCCACTTATAAGTATATTTATGTCCCACTAGTGGTGAATCGGAAACGATATTGAAGGATTCCTTATTGCAGAGAAAAGTCCAAATCAGACAAAATATAAACATTACAATCTTAATATAAAGTATATAAACATATAATTTAAAGTCTCTGCATAAATAATAAATAAAATGAATAAAATATATATTATAATATCAAGTAAATTTTTTAATCCGAAAATTTTGAGCTTTTTAATTTGAATCCCAATTGACTCATCACCCAATACAATTTAGGAACAAGTGTTTTAGGCTCGATTTAATTCTTCGAAACTCTATTCTTCAAAAGTAAACTAATTCAAATTCTGAGTATTTTGGACATGCTTATCAAGTCGGACCCATTTGGACAACTACAACGGTTATACAATTTTCATTTTTTAAAGATGATAGTAGCTCATTCTCTCATATTTGTTTTTTTTTCTTTTGGAAATAAAGTAACAATAAATAAATGCTCATTAATTTTGTTGCAAGTAATATATGTATATCAATTTTCAACGTCCTAAATTCAAATTCAAACAAACCATGTACCAAAATTGAAGATATATAGAAGTAAGAGGGCCATAAACGAAAAAACAATAAATATATGAGTAATAAAAAGTAATCAAAAATCAGATTTTCAAAAAGTAATATATGAGTAATAAAAAGTAATCTAAATCACAAACTCCCTAAATAGTATCTCCATGGATGCTGCCCCTCTTCACCGCCATTCCACAATCGCGGGCAGCATCGCCGCCGATGATCCAACGGTCACAATTCATCCTGAGCCATCCAGCAGCGGCAAAATCGACGGCGAAGTGCAAACGTCTAGAAGAAGGATAAAGAAGAAGAAACAAACACTAGTTTCGGACAATGCATCGTTGGATTCTTCGAGTAATTGTAGCTCGGCTGCGTCGAATTCGCAAAAGGGTGTCAGACTTTCCAGAAACCCTAAAAGAATTCGGGTCGGGCCGCTGAAAGCGGGCCCGAGAAGTGCCGTGTTGACTGATGTCGACGCCCTCGGCCTTCCTCTGGGAATGTCGATTGCCGCTGTAGTCGCTCGGGTATTTCACTTCTTTCATTGGTTTTGTTTGCTTGTATTGAATATGGAATGCTTCTTGAAAAGAGTTTGCTTTATGGGACTTTATATGTTGCTTGGGTGAAAGGCTGAGAATTGTACTTGTGCCTTTCTTTATCTTGAGCGTTTTAAGTCTCACTTTGAAGTTTTCGATTTTTTTCATTGAGAAGTAAAGTTTAACTTTTTAAGATTGAAATTAGGAGTGCTATTTATTTGTTGTAGGTTCAGATTATTTTGATGTTTCAGTGTGCATTGATGATTTTGTAAAAGAGTTGTCCATTTGAGGGGGGCAGCAGAATATTTGAACGAAATTACATAGGTAGTAGTTCAGGATGGATTTCGGCACCTAGCTAGGTGGTATTTTTTGTTGTAATTGCTGGTTGATGACTTGATGGGATAAAGTTTGCACCTTTAAGTACGAGTCTTTATTAAGTTGCTTTATTTTATATGTGTTTACTTGGGTTTGATTTTTCACATGCCACATACTTAGACTGTAGACATCATAGTTATGTGATTACTGATTAGCATCATTTAAATATAAATTTATTCTTGAGAAGCTATGGCTTTCTTTGGTTCCATTAATAGCTTAGCGTTTGATAATAATGCCTTTGGTGTTGTGCACTATCATGGTATCAACCTTTCTGTAAAGTAATAAAAATCTCTTCTTTTTTTGTAGAGAAAGGTATGATTGTGGAAATATTTTCGTGGATTTTTAGTATAATTGTGTATTTATCAATTAAAGGAAATAAATACGGTTGTTTAATGTTAGTATTTGTTACATATTGAATTTATAGGTTTTGGAGAAGAAAAATGCAGATGGGGAAAAGACCTCAGTAGATTATCTGTCGAAGGTACTTTCTTTCCCCTTTTGATGACATATCAATTACCTATTTATGAGTCTGTTTTTACATTAAAATCATGTTATGGTTTGTGGAAATGAAAATATCTGGAATTGCAGTGTCTTATCATATAGTAACGTAACACCTACTATGTTATACGGGGAAACTTTTAATTCTTTCACCGAGTTAGTAAAACATCTATAAATGTTTATTCACATTATGTACCTTAGTCTTTTTGTCTGCTCTGAGTATGCAAATTTAATCAAGTTGTTCCCCATGTTGCTTGCAGATCTGTGGTGTGGCTGTGAGGGAATCACTCGGAAATGTAAATCTTGTTTTAAACTTAAATAGTTTATCTTGTTCTTCTGTTATTCTACTCGCCGTAAACACTGTAAGGCTCTTATTCATTTTCAATCTATTGCTTGTCTGGTGCAGGTCTTTGGGGACAAATTTGAAAATTTCGTGACAATCTTCCAGACATCATTTCGAAGTACATTGGTGACGTTGCAGTCAATAAGTGATTCATCTCAAAATGATGGTAAAATACTCCGAAGAGCAAGATCTGTAGGGTTTTCGTGCTCCATGACAAACAATATGGCATACTGTAATGAACTTAAGGCTTCTGCATGTCCTCCTGCAGCCACAGAGCAAGAATCACACGTGCGTACAAATTTTATCAAACAAGAGCAAGGAACCGGACATCAGCTTTGTACTTCTGAAGGTAGTATCCTCTCGTCTCTGTGTAAAATAGGAGACGTAGCATGTCTTTCTAGTAATGGAGATGGACCGGTGTCATTTCCCCTCAGAACTAGCAGTGACGGACAATGCCATTCTCACTCGGAATTGGAGGAGAATGCGAATATGAACATGACAAGTCAACAGCTTGTTCTGCATGATAAAGGAACTGAGCATCAGTTAGCTTGTTCTTCTCCAAGTAGTAGCTCTATTTCTTTCGTGAACCAGTTTCCGATGCTAAGCACTATTGAAAAATCAGTCATGGAGCAGACTCGCTCTAATGACCTTAAGACATTTGAGATTGGTCTTATCATGAAAAAAATGGAGCTTAAGGAAAGACAACTAGAGCTGAGGTCTAATGCAAATATCCTCCAGAGATGGAAATTATCAATGGGTATCTCAAAGGCCTCTTTTAAGACTGAAAAATTCAAAACTGAGCTGCAAGACGTGAGGCAAGTGGAGCTGCTCAAGAAGTGCTTAGATTTTTTAGTAGGTGGTATAGTTATAATGTTATTTGCACTTGCGTATGGAACATACGTCTATTCTCACCAAAGAATTGTTGAAGCCACTGAAGCTTGCTCTCCCTACTCGGTACAAACTATTCTTATATCTGTTACGCTGTTCTTTTTCCTAGGGTGGCAGGATCTTGGGTATTACACTTGTGTTTGTTTATTAGCGTTTTTTCACCATATTATTGTGTCCTATTTGTTTCATCAATTTTCGTGCTTCTGTTGCTCAGTTGCTAAAGTGTGGGTTTGGATGTGGCCTATACCACCAGGCTACCTTCTCGAATACAGGATACCATTAGTAATACTCGAAATTGGAATTATTTAGTCTTTTTTCTTTAGGTTTGAAACACATAACATCCATTTATTGTTATGCATCACCGTATTTCAGCATTGTCTTTTAACTCTGAGGTATGTTTTCTTCTTTTAGGAGTCCTCATCATGGTGGATGCCAAAGACAGTTTCGACTTTCAACTCCGGCCTGCAGCTATTAAAATGTCAAATTCAAGTTTTCAGCCGCATGTTCTTCGGTGCTCTAATAATTGCAGCAATCGCCTTCCTACTTATTCAGAGATCATCATCGTCTTCTCATCAGACCATGCCCATCACTTTCATACTGTTGCTGTTAGGTGTCGTATGCGGCTATGCTGGGAAGTTCTGCATCGACACGTTGGGGGGCAGCGGAATTCACTGGTTAATTTATTGGGAGGCCTTATGCTTGCTGCATTTCTTCTCCAATGTCTTCCACTCTACGCTGTATGTTATTCTCAACGGGCCCATCATAGTTGTTGAAAAGGTCGGCCACGCATCCGTGTTTCCATACTGGACGAGGAAAGTACTGTTCTATGGTACATTGATATTACTCCCATTGTTGTGTGGATTCATGCCCTTTGCGAGCCCGTGGGAGTGGATTAAACATTTTTCGTCGCAGGCAGCAGATTTGTTGACGGGTGAAGATGATTGATGTTTGCTCCAAGAGTAGCATTAAGCAGCCTTTGTTGTAGCGTAGCCCAATATCATGTCCCTCTCCCAACATCATTGTATCATAGTTTATCAAACTGGGTTTTGCACTATGCAATTCACTATTTATGTAATCTGCAAAGAGTGTAGATTTGAGTGTTCTCCAGGTGTTTTGGTATAGTATTTGATTGTCACTAGATATCCACACCAGTGTTTCTTTTACATAATATTACAACCCATGTTCTAATTTTATCAAAGTCCATTTCAATATTTTCACTTACATTTTGTAATTGAATGATGATGCTAGGAAATGTCTTGTTTCATCATTCTCAGGAAAAAAGATTGGCTATTTCAGAAAATAGAAATAACCAATATTTGTAAACGAAAAGATTCCTCTGTTCTCATTCCTTAATAATCAAGTTGGCTAATCATATAGTGGAAGTTTTGTATGTGTGTTAGGTCTTAACAGTAGTGAGATTATTCTTAAATGGTAAAATGAAAATTAGTAAAGGAAGATAGTAAATACTCTCTCCCTTCCATCAATGTCGTTAACGTTTTGTAATTTTAGTCCGTCCACTAATGTTGTTAATACTTAAAATTTACCATTTATAGTAAGTAGGCCCACATCATTCAGTACACAATTCAATTAAAAATAATAAAATATGTGGGATCCAAATTCCACTCAATACACATTTCAATTAAAAAATAACAAGTGGATTTCAAACTCCACTTACTACACTTTTCCACACAAAGTCAAAATACTATATTAAAACTCGTGTCGAGTCAAAACGTTAATGATACTCATGGACAGAAGGAGTAATAAATAATAGTCATCAAAATAACGTTATTTAAATTTTAATCACTTGAGTATGAATCATACCGTTCATACCCTATTTTAAGATATTAACACTATTATTCTTAAAAGTGTAATATCTTAATATCAAATATGATGTTTCGGAGAGAGCATGAATTTAATAAAATGTAATGTTAGGTGAGTTTGTTTTGAGGGTAAAATAGAAAGAATTCATGTTTTTTGAAATAATGAGTAAATGTTTAGTGAGTGCAAGAAGAAAGTGTACAAGGTTTAAAATGAGATCATATCATAGAATGAAAAGACGATAAACTCTCTCCATCCCAGACCAATATTTAGTTATAATAACTTTTGATGGGAAATATTTTATGATTTAAAATTTGTTAAATAAAAAAATGTGTAAATAATTGGGACCAATAAAAAAAATGATCTAAATAAGTGAAACAGAGACAGGTAAAATCATGGGCAATATGGAAGAATGGTATTGTTAACCTTATAAATCATTAGGAAAACAATATACAGATACAGAGAGAGATGGCATTGTCTTTCTTGTTTCCCTACATAGGCCGACCATGTGAACTCACATTGATAAAAAGAAATATCAAAATTACATTGGCAGTAGAGTGAATTAACTCACAAAAAATTGTCTGATATCAATACAGAAATGGTTGGTGTACCAAGAGGAAGATCAAGTGGGCTATTTGATCCCCATTTTCTCTAGTCTTGACCTCAAGTTTACACTTTTAGGCCGGGACCAAAAATATTCTGAACTCCATCCCGATGAATTGTCATGGCATTGGGAAGTTCCCTACAAGTTTACAAGTTTGGGATTTCACATATGTAGGCTCTAATTGTCATGCAATTTGTCCTCAGCACATTATATAACCTTGTGGGCCTTCCCATAGTATCTATTAATGAAGGGAGCCTACAAAGGAAGAAAAGCAAGAAAATGGTTAGTTCAGATAATGTTAGAGTTGCATAATTTATAAACTAAAAGAACCATTAGGCATTAGCTATGAGCACTGTTGACATTATGGACAAGAAGATATTGGAAATATTACAAATTTAGATTTAGAGTATTTTATGAAAACGATAAACATGTAATGTGGAAGTTCAAAAGATAGTTAAAGAAATAACAAAGATATTTGAGATGGCATATATGAGATATTAGAAATACAATGATTTTTTTACTTAGAAGTACGTCAGTAGAAATATCATGTAGTTATCAATCACCATCAAAATTAAAAAGTGAACATATAGGGGGGAATACAAGATAGCATCATAGCAGTTAGTCAACTGATGAATGCAATAACAATTTATATAAAGGAAGATACTCACCTTCACACTAGATACATCTGGAGTGTCAGGTGTAGGTACTGGATAAAACTTGTAGAATTTCATATTCTCAAATGCAGTCCTTGATAGTTGACTCATTTCCTCCCGAGCCTTTTTACGGGATTCCCTTGCCTATACAGAAAGAGTGTGTCAATATGCATGACAGAAAACACTGGCAAGAAAGACATTTCACTGGAGTTGTTTAGGAAATACCTCACGGTTAGCTCTTTTAGCTTCACGAACTTTCTCCTTCACATAATTCTGAGGTAGTAAAAAAATTGAATGATTAGACACAGGAGTAAAGGGGAAAAAATGCCAAAATATTGATGATATAAGAAACATTAGCAACATTCACAATCATCTGTAATAATTTACCTGGAAAGGCTCTTTTTGATCTTTAGGCAACTCCTCTTCATCAATCAGCTTATCAGTGAATTCCTGATAATTGTTATGTAAACTTGATGAGTTGATGAGCAGTCTTTCATAGATAATGATGCTTGAAAAAGCTATGCATGCAAGTTAATAGATGGAAGTATCGAGTATGAAACATATAATAAAGCTCCTTAACATAATTTGTAAGAATACCTCCAGCTCATCAAGATCCCAATCAAACTCGCAAAAGACCTGGAGGTGTAGAAGTTATATTAGCTTGGAAGCTCCATAATCCAAAACTTTACATAGATTGTGTATAAATAATCAATACACTTGGCACAATTTGAAGATTAGCTTTATTTTCATGAGTATGACAAATCACAGGTATAGCTTTACCGGTTTGGGATCAATAGGAAATAAAAGGTCAACCACTGTGCTCTGCTCTAGCTCATCTTCCTGAAGGGGATCGTAGAAGTCTGAAAAACAATTGGAAATGTGAGATGTAATATTTAGCCAATCAGAAAGATATCCAAAAGTGTTAAACATTAAAAGTTCTAATAAAACCATAAATGCAACTTTCGCTGGAGCATTGAAGTTACAATTATAATAGTTGGAAGGACTGAAAATTGCAAAAATTGGAAGGACAATTATCAGCAAGTGAAGAAGGCATATTTTAACTTACAAGGTAAGCAGTACTCAAACTTCTTTACACGCTCTAACTTCAGATGTCTTAGACCAGCCCTGCCAGAAGCAACACTTTGACTTAAATGCTATAAGATCAATGAGGCCATCATCCTCCCCACCCTTGCATACTCAACAACTTCACAATAACATCACTTGTCCGTTTGTATATAAAATGTCATTACAATGAAAGAACGTCTAAAAGATGCCCATATAATTTTAACATCGAGAAAATTAAATAGCATGCAAAAATACCATACACATGAATACTTCTCCCAAAATATTAGGATCTTCTATGAATACAAACAAAAATATGGGTAGAAGCAGGCAAAGATTACCTCCTTTGTGTACAGCTCAGGATAAAAATTTGAGAATTTTTAAGTCTTTCAACTTGTGATTCCCTACAAGCAGATGGAATGGAAAAAATGTCAAAATTTGGCAGATGAGACAGAAAATGAAAAATGAAGGTAAATTCAGCACCTGTTCTCGAGAGGTATATAAGGGACCCAATCCATTTTCATTTGTTTCATAGGCACGATTTCTTCAGTCTCCCTCTGAACCGATTTTATGCCAATTTTGTCAGATGGAGGGAAAGGCGAAACCACCTGTTCATTAGAAGATATCCATGGATGATTAAGATTCAAATAGTAATAAAATAGCAGTAAAGTGGGCTCAAGAAGATAGTACGCAAAATACAGTATGATTGTACTGTGCTCTGTAAAGGGATAAAATTAACACATGAGTCGGGAGATAACAACATACTAATTACCATCTAAAGCAAAAGATGATATCACACAGATCATCAGATTGAGCCAATGTAGGGAAACCATTAGCTAGTAGCATTGTTGTGGAGGACAAGATATTAGAAATTTTGCAAATTCAGATTTACAGAATTTCATGATAAGCACATAACGTGTCATGTTTAAAGATAGTTAGCAGAAAGAATCAAAGATATTTGAGATGACAAGTATGAGATCAAATATAAGCCCCTCTAATTGGAAGCATATATGATAGGAAAGGCATATTAGGAAATCACATTATAAGTATATTTATGTCCCACTAGTGGTGAATCGGAAACGATATTGAAGGCTTCCTTATTGCAGAGAAAAGTGCACAAGCCGAGATACTTGTTTTTGTAGGAAATAGATCAATTTCAAGAATATAAATTATGAACTTGTATTCAACTTCGGCGTGGTCAGTTGAACAGAACAAGAAACGAACAAAATCAAAATACCAAAGATGCAGAGAAAAGTCAGGAGCTTACAGCAACCACAACAGGTATCATTGTAACTTTTGATTGATCTTTGAAAGGGACCAATTGAGCTGCATAGATAAGCAGACATATAGTAGTAAGAAATAATAGCAGGAGATTTATGAGATCCGGGATCCCAAATTTAACAAAACCACAGAGAAATTTATTTAGTATCACGATGATAAGTCGACACGTTTTGGGATGCAAGAGATACATTTCATAGATAAATTAATCAACAAAAAAAATGGAAGAATATATGTTATACGGGCTGCACTTACGCTCTGTACAACCAAAAAGGTAGACCTTCTTATTGTGTAACTCTCCACCTTCTTCAAGAGCTTCCTGCCACAGTAACAGAAGCATTGTCAAACATCCAGTTCCTTTACTTGTTGAGCTCGTAAATGATATTTGCTCTAGTGAGATTATATGAGTTTTAGGCAACTCACTTCCAAATTAGAGAAGTTCCACTTGTACTCATACACTGTGTCCAACTGATCCCACTGCCAATCAAATTTACATAGAACAAGGATATCAACCTTGTTTCCAACAGAAATGCTAGCTAAAACGAAACGGACTAATCGTTTTCTTACCTCTGTGCCTACTGGAAAAACCTGCAGCCATAGATCCTCCTGCAGAACACACAATAGCGCATAAAAACATTAACTAATACACAAAGGCTTGCACACACATCTTTAAACTCTATAATGACGGTGGATAAGGCGTCTCGGTTAGAAACTTCAGAAACCAAGTCACATTCAGAGAGACGACATTACAGACAATGGTAGTATGCTGACAGAAAAGTAGATAAATAATCCATTGCGTAATCTTTAATACACGAGCAGTTTTTTACAAGTAATCAAGTTTAAATCCTGTGTCAAACGTAATTTTACCAAATTGCGCTTCTCGGGGAAATACTCGGTCTCGGTTTTAGGCTTGGCAATTTTTGCTCTCTTCCGTCTATCCTTTCCAGCTGCTGCTTTGCTCAGATCGGGCTCCGGCTCCTTCTCCGTCTCAGGCTCTGGCTCAGGATTGCGGCTGGGCTCCTCCGAGTTGGTCTCTTCAGCTGGCGATTGGCTAGGCTCATTTTTCTGGTCCTCTGCAGCCTTGCTTTTAGGTCCGGCCTTGTGCGTTGTCTTTCGCTTGGTTCCCTTCCTCATCGCCGGAGTATTTACGGCGAACGATTTGAACGTAAGAGAGAGCGGGAGGGAGATGGAGAATGCTAGGGTTTTTGAAGAGGAGTCCCAAAATTTGAATTTGAGAGATGCGAAATGTGATGGCGGAAACAGGTGGATTGAAATGTGGACAATACAATATTTATATGCAGGCGACTCAGCGTACCAATCACGCGCGTGGATGTTATGTACTGGGAGGGTACTCTCGTCATATAAGTGATGGTGTACCACTTTGGATTCGTGACGTACAATCCCCTCATGCTTTATCTTCTTTTTTAATTTTGTAAACGTGAGCACGTTTCTTTTTTGGATGTCCTACTAAAAGTGGTCATTATTCCAAAAAAGAAAAAAGTTTACCTTTCAAATACCTTTATTCTATTTTTTAAAATATAATACTTTATTTTTTTAATTTTTGTGTTGGATCTTTTGTAATCGTATTTAGCGCGACGGAGGGAATAGATTAGACCGTCGGCTATAAATAGAATTACCCAAAAGTTTATGGGTTAAGCTTTATAATGTGAGCATATCTGTTTTGGTGGGCCACACAAAGTATTTATTTTAAGCCCTTATGAGTGGTTATAGAGATTTATAACTCAATAAGAGGCCCATGCATTCACAAATACCAGTAGTGTTTTTCAAAAGTTATGCTCTAATACAAAAAAATAAGTTTCACTCATTAGTTGCGGCTAAGGGCTAAGGTGATACCATTCTTCCTAGTGTTATCGATGAATCGCACGCGAAAACGAACACGAATTGAAAATAAAGGATGAAAATTTTAATGTATTTATGATCGAATTTTATAAATAATATAGACCAGATCGAATGTTTCCCTATACCCCAAATAAGTATTATCGTAGTCACAAGTAGACGATGAATAACACACAGCGAGAGAAGTGACCTCATTGATTCGTCGATAGAAGTTTGCCTCGTCAAATTAAGAGGATTTCAAACATTCATCCAAAGATATTCAACTCACAAAAATATTGATTAATGAATGAAGTGAAGTCCTTTGACTTGAGATTATATGACCTCTATATATAAGCCGAGATATCCCAAGTAAGTAGAAACAAGCTAATAAAATGCCTATCTAATTTAAATATTGAATTTTAAATTTCAAAATTCAAAATTCAAAATTCAAAATTCAAAAGAAACTTCACAAATTCGAATTTTGAAATTTAAATTTTACAGGGTCTTGAATTTTAGATTCTTGGGCTTCATCATAAGGATTCAACTCACGGTGGAAAAAAGACAAGTAAAGGAGCTTGCCCTCACGTTGGGCGATTGAGAGCCAAGTTATTAAAGTAGATTTTTCTCCCAACGGGAGGAGATTTGATCGATTTGCAGCTCTGAAGTTTCTTATTTGATCAATTCTTTTGAAGTCTGTTGTTGAGTTGAAGCTGAATTTTCTAGGGAGTAACTCCCTGACTTAGCTGTTGAAAGGAACTGGCAGATTGATAAATTTATTAAGTAGTATTAAAATCATTGTCTTTAAATTATTCACCCCTGTTCATTGATCGGCTATAAAAGATCGAAAACATACCAATTGGTATAGGGGTACTTTGGCCAAAGAGGGCTCGGTGGAATAGAACCAGTCAGCTGCATCGAAAGGGTCATACACTCCCTCAAGTGATTCTTAAACATAGGCCTATCAGAACCGCACCATATATAATAGCGATGGTGTTTGGTAGCTATTGCAAGACCTTATAATTTCTTTAAAATAAAGTTGATCAAACATCTTTAACTCATTTTTTTTTATTATATATCCACCTGACCGTTTTTATCGAGTTCAATGTCCAATTTTAATATTTATATTTATATTGAAACCGTCGTGTGAGGTATGGACTTGGGCTGATCCATTTCAGTCAATTTTGACTGTATAAAATGTCCAGTATTTAATTTTAGCAAACTTTTTGTCCTAGGTGACTGGTGACTGGTGATGACTTTGTAAAATATATACAAATAATTATAAAAGATGGAAAAACTATTCTACACATAGCTCGAAAAATGAACCTAAGAATACATGCACGAGCTACGTGTCAATTATGCATGCATGCTTAATTTCTACAAACTAAAGAAGACGAACTACAGTTCTAAAACAACTGACTCTTTGTAGTCAATTGCTATTTACGTAAATATTTGACTGAATATGCTTTTATATATCTCTTACCATTGTTTAATGGTAAGAAGCAATTCTCTTATCAATGAAATACGACTAATTGAAATAGTATATATAGATCCACGTGTATGCATGCATGCAGCCAACCCTAACTTCTACATTCATCTCTCTCTCTCTATATATAGTGCGTGTGCGCTTCTGCTTCATATCTAACCCTAACTCATCTCACTTCCATTTAATCCCCCAAAACATACTACTATCTAGCAAAATGGCCTTAATTTGGACACTAGTTGTAATATTAATGTTTGCATATGTTCTCCAAGCCTTCCTCGACCCGAAAAGCAAGAAAAGGCTCCCACCCGGGCCGAGAGGGCTTCCCATCCTCGGCCATTTCCACTTGCTAGGAAGGAACCCTCACCACGATCTCCGAAACCTAGCCCGAAAACACGGTCCGATCATGGGCATCCGGTTCGGCTTCGTCCCAACGGTCGTGATAACCTCACCCGCGGCCGCGGCTCTGGTCCTCAAGAACCACGACCACGTGTTCGCCAGCCGGCCCGGGAACGAGGCCGCCAGGTTCATCGGGTACGACCAGAAGAACCTGGTGACCGGGCCGTATGGGCCGTACTGGCGCAACATGCGGAAGCTATGCACCACGGAGCTTTTGAGCAGCCAGAGAATCAGCCATTTCCAGCCCATGCGCAACGCCGAGATCGGGCTCGTGGTCGGCTCTTTAAAGCGAGCTTCGGAAGGGAAGAAAAGCGTTGATCTCAGCGCAAGAATCTCCACTCTCAGTGGGGATATGAACTGCTTGATGGTGTTTGGGAGGAAATACTCGGATTTGGAGGAGATTGGATTCAAGTCTGTGATATCTGAAACCATGGAGCTCGCAGCAAGATTCAATCTTGCTGATTACTTTCCTTATATTGGGGCGCTGGATCTTCAAGGAATCAGTAAGAGGCTCAAGCACTTGAGCAAGATTTTTGACGGGATCGTCGAGAAGATTATTCTGAGCCATGTTGAGAAGGAGAAAGACAGACAGGGTGACGAGGATTTTGTTGATACTATGATGTCTATTCTTAGATCTGGTAATGCTGGATTTAAGTATGAAAGGATCCACGTCAAGGCCATTCTTCTGGTAATTAACTACTCCCTTCCTCTCATCGTCTCAATTAATACCAGATGTACTCCTTTTTGGATCATCTCATTTAAGTTGAGTCGTTTTATTTTAGTATACATTTTTACACACATAATTTTAAATAATATAATATTCATATAATTATTTTACATTAATTTTCAATTTTCTTAAAGAATTGTATCAAAAAATAACGTCACATCTTAATCGGGAGGGAGTATTTTATTCCAAACACTCATACATATTGCAAGAAACTCAATAAATCAAATCTCTATAATTTTTTAGCTTAATAAATGGATAAAATTAACCAGATAAAAAATACATTTTAAAATAAAAGAGAAAATATATACACACGTTTTCTAAATAATGTGTATTTTTAGTGGAAAAAATTAGTTAGGAAACTTAGCAAAAAAAAAATCGAATTCATACTAAAAAGTGGCTAAATTTTATATTTTTAAGTTTGCAATTACAATTTATCATTCAATAAAATTTTGGTTAGTTTTGAATAGTAAGTAAACTATTATATCTTTTCATTAATATAAAAATGGATATTTTAACTTTTTCCTTATTTTTCGTTGTTTTTTCAGGACTTGCTTATTGCCGGAACGGATACCTCAGCTACCGCAATCGAGTGGACCATGTCGGAGCTGATGAGGCATCCAAGAGTGATGAAAAAAGTTCAACAAGAACTAGAAAGGGTGGTAGGGTTGGATCAAATGGTGAACGAATCCCACATCGACAAACTAGAATACTTGTACATGGTTATAAAAGAGACGTTGCGCCTCCACCCGGTGGCACCTCTGCTAATCCCGCACGAATCGATGGAGGATTGCGAGCTCGACGGCTACTACATACCTAAAAAGTCTCAAATATTCGTGAACGCATGGGCTATCATGAGAGATCCGGATGTGTGGACGAACCCTGATGCCTTTAACCCGGAGAGGTTCATCGAGAACGATATAGACATGAAGGGGCAGGATTTTAGGCTCATACCGTTTGGATCGGGCAGGCGGGGCTGCCCCGGGATGCTGTTGGCTCTATCGGTAGTGAGGTTTGTGGTGGCACAGTTGGTGCATTGCTTCGATTGGGAGCTTCCCAATGGTGTGATGCCTTGTGATCTTGACATGTCCGAGCACTTTGGTATAGTCACTAATAGGGCTAAGCCTCTCGTGGCCGTTCCTACGTACCGCCTGCACGTTTGATTTTGATCGATAATTGTGTTTCAATCTCGTATTTTATTTCTTTAGAACGAAAAATATATGTTATATATCTATATATGCATGTCATATTGTGTTATATAGTTGTAATATGTGGACGTTGTTAATTAATGATGATTTGTTGGGTTTCTTGATGTATGAAGAAGGCAAATGGAAGACAAATTTAAATTGAATATGTCAGGTGGAATTATTTAATGTGGGCCCAAATAGAACTCAAAAATACTATTGGAAAGGAAATTGGAAATTTCTTAGATAGGTATAAAAAGCAAGCGGTGGGCTTCACCCGTTTTCGGCTCCCTAATTTATTTATTTTATTTTAGGTTGTATACATATCATGCTTATACGTTCTAGATAGTGTTTCAATATTTTATACTACAATATTGAGTATGTGTCATCATATAATAAATTTCAACAATTTACATAAGTTTTTATTTTTGTTTATTCCTATCTTTACATCAACAATTTACATAAGTTTTTACATATAGTTGTGATTCATCCAAGTATATGTAGTTGGATGAGATCCACTGTCTCGTACACACATTCTATTTCTATACAATCCAATTTTATTATTTTAATTAATGTTAATTAAAAACAATTTTTATTACAATAATTAATATTTACTTGATAAATTGACATTTAAAAATTATTTAATTAAAATTCCTAAAAATCAAATAAAATTACATTAATGTCAATTCATATACATTATTTGGGTGCATGCATGGAATTAATATACCCTTAATATATTAAATTAAATTAAAACATACAAAATTGAAATTAAAAAAAAAATTATTGAAAAATTTGAGAGTAGAACATAGAGTAGTGAAATGAATATTATTTAATCAATTCTCATCTAAAAAAATAATTAAAAATATTGTGATCATCAATATCATATCAAATATATTATGCTTGATCAACACTAGACAATCGGTATTAATTTCACACTTTAATTAACACCCACTTTATATGCCAAATTCATGAGACAAATACTTTAGGAATAGGTAGCACATGCACATATATGATGTAATCCAAACTCTTACATGTAACAAATATTTATATACTAACACCACCACAAGCCAAGTTTCTCTTTTCTTTATTAGGAGAGACTAATGAGAGAGATCTCATAATCACTAGTCACTTAATCGATAGGTGGGCACAGCCACAAGAGGCTTAGCCCTAGCAGTGACCAAACCAAAATGCTCACTCATGTCCACATCACTTGCCTTGACACCATTTGGAAGCTCCCATTCAAAGCAATGCACCAACTGCGCCACCACCAGTTTCACCATCGTGAGCCCTAGTTGCATTCCCGGGCAGCTTCGCCTTCCCGAACCGAATGGCAGAAGCTCAAAGTGACGCCCGCTCACATCTATATCGCTACCGACGAACCTCTCGGGTGTAAAAGAGTCGGGATTAGGCCAAACATCGGGATCCCTCCCGATGGCCCATACGTTCACTATAACTCTTGCTTTTTTAGGTATGTGGAAGCCTTGGAGCTCACATTCTTCCATGGATTCATGAGGGCTTAGGAGAGGCGCCACCGGATGGAGACGCATCGTTTCATTCACAACGCAGTCTAAGTATTGGAGTTTGTCGAAATGGGACTCCTCCACCATTCTATCCAATCCCACCACCGATTCCAGTTCTTGTTGGAGTTTCTTCATTACTGGTGGATGCCTCATCAGCTCCGACATAACCCGGTCTGTTGTTGTTGCAGTAGTATCCATTCCAGCTAACATCATATCCTGATTTATAGAATAAAAACAAAAAGGGTTTAGCATTATAATCATACTCTTAACAATATTGAATAAATCCATGCAAGTTAAATATATAATACTCCCTCCACTCTAGTATTTTTGGGACCATGAATAATGGGACCGATGGAGTATATATATACCAAGAGAACAGCCTTGACATGGCGGCGGTCGAAATCGAAACCAGCTTCACCGGACTCCATAATCGCCATTAATGTATCAACAATGTCTGCACTCTGCACCTCACTTTCTTGCCTTTTTCGGACATGTTCATCGATTATTTTCTCCAAAACCTCATCAAGAAACTTGCTAACTCTCTTCATCTTGCGATGTAACCCTTGAAGATCAAGCACACCCACGTATGGGAAATAGTCAGCAAGATTAAATTTCCCCACGAGCTCCATCACCTCCTTTACCACATCTTTAAACCCTAATTTCTCTTCCTTATCTGAGTATTTCTTCCCGAACATCATCAACGAGTTCACGTCTTCGTTTATCGCCATAATTCGGGCGCTAAGATCGACTGCTACGCTGCCTTCACCGGCCCGTTTTAATGCGTTCACGAAAAGCCGGACCTCGGCCCGCCTCATGGGCTGAAACTGGCCCACCTTCACACTACTCAGCAGCTGCAAGGTGCAGATCTTTCGCATGCCGCGCCAGTACGGCCCGTACGGCCCGAAAACTATGTCCCTCTTGTTATAGGCCATGTATTTGCCGGCCTCGCTGCCAGGTCTGGTCGCGAAGAAGAGATCGTGAGTCTTTAGCACGAGCTGCGCTGCTGCAGGGGATGATATGACTACGGTAGGGACGAAGCCGAAGCGCAGGCGCATTATCGGGCCGTGCTTCCGGGCTAGGCTGCGTAAATCGTGGTGAGGATTCTTCCCCATTAGGTGGAAATGGCCTATAAGGGGAAGCCCTTTCGGGCCGGGTGGTGGCCGCCTCTTCTTGATTCCCGGGCCGAGAAATTCTTTGAGGATGTAAATGTAAGCAAACACTATGGATGACAAAACTATCAAAATCCATCCCATAATTGTTTCAATATTGAAAGATAAATATCTTTCTTTTTTCCTTCTTATCACTTGTCAAGGTTTGCTTATTTAAATATGATGAATTTTAGCAAAGGAAATGAAATTAAAAAACATCTTAATTAATTAATTTTAGCGATTGTAATTTGTAATTAATCGATAGCTAGGCAGTTCTCTTTTCTTTTTGTGTGATATTATGCATCTTAATTAGGGGTGAGAATCGGGACGGGACCGGGAGTCCCGGTCCCGATCCCGAAGTCCCAGTCCCGAAAAATGGTAAATTTTTGGTCCTGGTCCCAGTCCCGAAATTGGAAAATTTCAAGTCCCGGTCCCGAAAAATTAAGTCCCGATTAGTCCCGAATGGTCCCAAAATCCCGAACGGGACTAAAATTTCCCGATCGGGACCAAATTTCCCAAATTTTAAAAATTAATTTCAGGACATCGGAAGTCCCGAAAATTCTCAATTTTCCAGTTGCGGTCCCGGTCCCGATCCCGAAATTTTCGGGACTCGGAGTCCCTAATCCCGCCGGAACTCGAGACGGGACTGAGAAAGTCTCAAGTCCGGATCCCAAATTCTCACCCCTTATAAATTTATGACAGGAAGTCAGGACCACTGCATTTATTTTGGCCTTCTCTACTATAGTTAATACTAGATATTAATTTATTGCAAGTTTCTAATTAGATCATAATTCTTGACAAAGAACTTTCATTATTAAAGTTATTAATTTGTTGTGTTATTTATTTACGATAATTTGTTAATAATGTTTATCTCGTCCCTTCAAACTTTAAATTGGAAGACATGCATGTTGGAATTTTTTTCATTACATATATCTTTTGTGATTTCTTACTATTTCAAGGTTAGGATCGTTACGCTGCGGTGGGCACTGAGCATATGAGTCACAATAATGTTCGTTTCCTCATTATTTTTATTTTTTTGTATATTTTATATTTAGTAATATTGAACTATACATAATCCATAAGTTTTAATCAAAAAATAAAAATTAATAAATATTTTATTAAAAAATTAATATTTATTTATAAAACATACCACATCATTAGCGTGCATATTATAATCCTTGTTGGCGGCAGACGGGCGATATTTTCGATACTGTGGGTAGTGTTGGGTTTCTCCTATTCTATTACATAAAAGTAACATAGCCCAACACAGAGCTGGACGAGCAAAATGTGGTTTAGGGCCCTAAATTTTTTAGAGTTCTTTTAGTATTTTTTTTAATATTATACGTATATTATATATAATAAAACTGTTAAAAAAAATAATTAAATCTCACACTCACACCAACATGTTTGATAAAAAAAATGAATAACATTATAACACCAATTCTACCTAACTTGAGTTATTATACTATAGGAAAAAGTGTATATGGGTAGCATAGGTGCACATGACCATCTCATCTATTGAAAAACCCTAATTTTTTGCTACCCCAATTCAACTCTGAACTAAAATCTAAAATTTCGGATACTCGAACTCGATTCGATATTTCGGGTACTCGAAGTTATTTGAATTAATTTAAATTATTAGTATGTTTGGGAGTTTTTTGAGTATTTTCATGTATTTATAAAATTTTGGATATTTCGGATACTAAAATATTTTAAATTATAAAATTAAAATATTATATTATATTATTGAGAAATATTTATAAGTGTTGTGATTCAGATTCCAAAACCTCCTTTGAAAGATGTAATAAATCCAAAACTGAAGTCTTAGCCTTATCTTAGAACTCACTCGTTAAGGAGTTCAGTTTACAGGTACAAACTGAAGACACAAGACTAAAAACTAAAGTCAGTAACCGATGTTCCTCTTAGAACTTAGTTTAAGTCCCAAAACTGAAGGACCATGCCACTCAAGTTATGACCTGAAGTTTTGAAGTTGAAGCAAGTATGAAGCGAAGATTGCCACTGAAGTTCACTCTAAAGCTCTGCACCTGAAGACTAATCTGAAGTTATCCACTGAGTTCCAAGCTACTCTATAGGAGTTACCACTTTGGGAAAAGATATCAATAGGTGAAACTCAATCTTGTTGCAGACACCAAAAATGGCAAAAAGGACTACGACTCCAACGGGAGGAATTCAAATGGTGCTCTATCTCACAACAGACAGATTCTATGAGAGACATATATATATCCCGCTGCTTCAAATGCTTCAAGATACTGGTTACCCTACATTCAAACTCTCAATCGTTATCTCGCTCTCAACCTCCATAGCTTTCAAGCTCTCAAGTTTTAGAACACTCAAGGCTTTCAGATTTCACAATTTTAGTGTTCTTAGTAGCGATTTCATTTGTAACCGAAGAGTGATCAGACATTTCTTGTTCATTTAATCATTTGGAATTGATCACTATAAGAAATCTCCATTTACTTGGAAACCCTCGATTAACGTCGAGTACTCGTGGACGTAGGAGTTTTTATCTCCGAACCACACAAACCAAACCTTCGTGTTCTCTCTATTTCATTCAGTATTTCTATATCTTATTAATATATTGCACAATTGAATACTGATTAAAAGAAAAGTGAACTTAAAGCATTGAGTTTTCTGAACAAACGAGTAAGATTTAAAACTACCAATTCCGCACGTACACTTAAGATATCAGTCCATCAGTCAAACACTAAGTGTAGACTGAAGGATTGTATTTACTCTCACTGAAGCTACCTCGCTTCAGTTCAGGAGATCACTCAAAGCTTTTAATTTGAAAAATAAAAAACTGGTGTATCTCCCCCCCCCCCATACACTCAGTATACTCGTTTCGGAACCAACATATATAATTAATAAATATAAATAAAAAAATCTGAGTTTCGGGTATACCCGGTCAAGTATCGGGTATTACCCGAACTCGAAAAATTCAGAATATGAAATCTCGACTCCTAACCGAAAACTCAAAAATCGAATATTTAGAATATTCAAATCCAATTGGGTATCAGATATTACCCAAAAAACCGGATAATCAATTTCCAATTATACACTCTTAAAGATGGACCAACGAATAATATCATTTACTCTGCACTAATATTTTATTCTCTTAATTAATTATGATTGTATATTATGATTTTTGAAGATTAATTGGTTAGTAATTAATTTATATTTCAATTAAATAATTACGTATTTTATACTTTTTTCAAAATTAATTTTTAATGAGTACGAAAAAATATGATAATGTTTTCTAATATTCATATGGTGAAATTAAACTTGTTGTGAATTCAGTATAATTATTGGGCTAACAAAAAAAGAAAATATTAAATGTCTCTAAATATGGCTCATTTAATTTTTGGCCCAAAAAGAGTTAGTATATTACTTGAGCCCATTAGTGGAAAGCCCAGATAAGATAACTGCTTTTCCTTTCAGAGAACATCGTATCTTGCAATGAAAACCTTTTATTATCATAGATTCTATCGATGCAGTAAAACTGTAAAAGTAAAATGATTCTCAGCACTCTTCTCAGCCAATCACAACCCTCCATTTCCTCAACCCATCTCACCTCCTGCCACGTGGCACTTCTTCATCCTCAACCTCATTTTTTTTCTAAGATGTCCATTTCCCTGAAAACAAACGATAAATTAAGGAAATGCCAACTTCAGTTCTCCACCACCATTCCTCCTTTCCATTTTGCAGGTAGGATCTTTGAGTTCATTGAGGTTAAAGAATTGTAAAGATGGCTACTTTATCGAGCAATTTCCCTGTTTTGCCCGAGCCCGTCTTTCTTTTTCCTCAAAACCCCTCTAAGATTCTCAAGCTTTCTCTTTCTAGGATCCATAAATCCGACCCTCGACGCAGTGTGAAAACTATAGGAGCTAGAATTAGGGCTGTTAAGAGAGAGGAAAGTGCTGTTCTTGATGAGAGAGATAATGAATTGAAGACCAAGCTAAATGGTAGTGTGAATGGGAATGGTGGTGGGAGTTATTCCTACACTAATGGTTCAATTGGGAGTTATACTAATGGCAGTGCGCAGGTTGAGAGTGGAAATGGGAATTTGGTGAAGTATGTGAATGGGAATGGGGCTGCTAAAAGTGGAGTGAAAGTAGTGAGAGTGGATGAGGTGATTAGTGAAAAGAAGAAGACTGTTGAAGAGATTGGGCAAGAGGATGCTTGGTTTAAGCAAAAGGGAGATGATCAAGTCGAGGTATATCGTTGATTTAGCGATTTTCGAAGCTGTAATGTCTATTTTCATCTATTGAAATTCGATGTTATGCTCAACCTTATGCACATTTTGTACTCATTTGGCATGGACCTTGTTGTTTCACAAGTTCTGCTTATTATGAGTATAAATACTCTTCTAGTGAGCTTGTTAATTTTGAGTAATTTGGTTTCTTATGTTCTTTTCAATGAAGTTGGCTGCCTAAAGTCTTCATAATGAGGTTTTATTCAAATTTAGTTGATGCATATGTAGTAGAAATGTAAGAATCTTGTTGTACGTGTGCTACTGCCAAATTTAGTTGTACATGACTTGGCATTGTTTTTGCAGGTATCTGTTGCTCCTGGTGGCCGATGGAACAAATTTAAAACGTATTCAACGATTCAGAGGACTTTGGAAATATGGGGATTTGTTGTTAGTTTCTTATTCAAGGCTTGGTTAAGCAATCAGAAGTTCTCATACAGAGGTTAGTTTCTTCAGCTTATGTGATTTTGATTGCAAATTTTAGAGAGTAGTAATATATGGTTATGCTGTATGAGTATGAGGCTTACTTCGAAGCCGAAGAGACCGCATGGGGAAATATAGTTTGATAACGATTATGTCAGGTGCCAGCTCTGTTGAGTAGTGCCCATTTTCTAAATGAGATGCATATCCATGTGCAGGAGGAATGACGGATCAAAAGAAATCTCAGAGGCGAAAGGTACTGGCCAAGTGGTTAAAGGAAAATATATTGAGATTGGGTCCTACTTTTATCAAAATCGGACAACAGTTCTCTACAAGAGTAGACATACTTGCTCAAGAATATGTTGATCAATTGTCTGAGCTCCAGGTAAGACTCATTTATCTGATAAATGCCATATTCACGCCTTGAACGATAGCAATTTATAGGTTTATGTGCTTTCTTACTTCAGAAATTATTGAGAACCTCTCCATTAGTATCATACTTGTCACGGCATGAGCATATGCCCCTATCGAAGTTTGTCAATTGGATTATTTCAGATATATTTGGCTATAGTAACACGATAAGAGACAACTTTTACGTACCTTTATCCTAGCCAAAATTTCCCTCATAATTCTTTCTTTCTTATAGATTGCAATTCACTATGCAAATATAGTAAAAGCAAACAAAATTATAGCATCATTCCGATTTGTTGCATTGGCCATTATTTGCATATTCTTCTTGGCTATAGAGCATATTCCCCCTTCACAACCTCCTCCCCCTTTCTTGCTTGCAAGAAATTGTTATATTTTGAGAAGTAGTTAATCCATAGTATAAGTAAACCAACGAGAGTAATCTACTTGGTCACTTCATGCAGGATCAAGTTCCTCCCTTTCCATCAGAAACTGCTGTATCAATAGTTGAGGAAGAACTTGGGTCTCCCGTGGATAATATATTTGACAGATTCGACCGAGAGCCAATTGCTGCAGCAAGTCTTGGTATCCCTTATTTATCCTTGTCACAATGTGATAAACTAACATATACTCTTTCATCTAATAAGAATTTATTTATCAGAATAATCGTTCCAATTTGTAGGTCAGGTTCACCGTGCAAAATTAAAGGGACAGGAAGTTGTTGTTAAAGTACAAAGACCTGGTTTGAAGGATCTTTTTGACATAGACCTTAAGAACTTGAGGGTTAGTTCGTTTGTGATACTTCATTGTTCGACTCAGTCAGCTTTGCATGAGTTGCATGATCTTTTGGAATGAGAACAAATGAGTTGGAATTCCTCTTATTTTCGTTGTCATTTTCCTCAGGTGATAGCCGAATATCTCCAAAAGATAGATCCAAAGTCAGACGGTGCTAAAAGGGACTGGGTTGCTATATATGATGAATGTGCAAATGTCTTATACGATGTAAGAGGTTTCCTTCGACGATAGAGTTATGATCTTCACACATTACGATGTTTAGGTGGATAACTTGTATGCGTGGCAGCCGCAGCACACACACTTTATAAACATGTAAATGCACACCAACATTCTATAACGAATTTCTCTATCTGCTAATAGAATAAAATATGATGGAGCAATTTTCAGGAGATCGACTACACAAAAGAAGCTGCTAATGCAGAGAAGTTTGCGGATAATTTCAAAAACATGGACTATGTGAAAGTTCCAACAATAAATTGGGAGTACACGACCCCGCAGGTTTGAACTTTTAGAAATTGTCAAAGTTGAAAATGTGAATTCTTAGATATCTTGTGTATGTCTAACTAACTAGTTTCGTTTCTGATAGGTTCTAGTTATGGAGTATGTCCCCGGAATCAAGATAAACCGGATAAAAGCTCTCGATCAGTTGGGTGTTGACCGCAAGAGGTATCAGCCTAAGTTTAACTTTGTTACAAATTTTCCTTTGACCCTTCACTTCTCTGAAACATTTATTATTATCATTTTTCGTTAACTCTCTTTAGGTTGGGACGATATGCTGTAGAGTCTTACCTGGAGCAGATACTGTCTCATGGCTTCTTCCATGCTGATCCAGTGAGTACTCCTTTGCTTGAAATCCTGAAACTGTCTGCTCTTTCACTGACACAGCCACTTTAATTTCTCTTACAGCACCCCGGTAATATCGCTGTGGATGATGTTAATGGTGGAAGGTTGATCTTCTACGACTTTGGAATGATGGGAAGGTGTATTTTTTCTCTCTCTGCAGTCTTGTAGAATAGATGTATTTGGTTATGGCTATATTTTAAGCCGTGATGATGTTTATTACAGCATAACGTTTGGCCTTACATATTTGCAGTATAAGTCCTAACATCAGAGAGGGATTGCTCGAAGTATTTTATGGAGTTTATGAGAAAGATGCTGATAAGGTAATTTCTTCTAAATTCGGTCTTCTTCTGCATATGAGCCGGCCTGACTTGTTCAATTTTTTATTCACTTAAATGCAGGTTCTTCAAGCAATGTTTCAAATGGGTGTTCTGGTACCAACTGGAGATTTGACTGCTGTGAGACGAACTGCGCAATTCTTCCTCAACAGGTTCGTTTTTCTCTATGTTAATTAAGAAACGGGCTTCAGTTGTGCCTCCCGAAGTAAGCACTAAAGGTAGAATTGATATACTGTAGCTTCGAAGAGCGCCTTGCAGCACAAAGGAAAGAGAGGGAAATGGCAACTGCAGAACTTGGATTCAAGAAGCCATTGACCAAGGAGGAGAAGATCGAGAAAAAGAAACAACGTCTTGCTGCAATTGGTAAGTTGCTAGTGTTGATTAATTTGCTATACAACTGGTATACATGTTTCCATAGCTAAACTAATCTTTTTATTGTTCGAATGTTATATCATGTCGAAGAACTGATCCTTGTGTCTTCTATGTTATGCTATCTACTTTTTTCTGATTGGGAAAATGATTTTAACAGGTGAAGATTTGTTGGCCATTGCAGCAGATCAACCGTTCCGTTTTCCCGCTACTTTTACTTTTGTCGTCAGATCCTTTTCCGGTAATTCGCAGTCGTTCTAAGCACATTACTAACATATTTTGTCATGCTGGTGTATACTAAAGTTCAACTATCTGCATAGTGTTGGATGGTATTGGGAAGGGACTTGATCCTCGATTTGATATCACTGAGATTGCTAAGCCGTAAGCATTTAAAGATTTTTGAACTTCAATACTAGTATTCATTTACATAGAGTCATCGTGCCTACGTTATCTTTGTTCACGACTTACGTATATTTTCATGTGCAACCTCAGCTATGCTATGGAGTTGTTAAGGTTTCGTGAAGCTGGCATTGAAGTTATTATCAAGGCATGTCTTTGCAGGCAATTTTGTTCTAGTATATATCTCAAACATGGGTTAAAAGTAACTAAAAACGATTGAGTTGCTAAAATTTATCTTTGACTGTTTTCAGGACCTCAAGAACAGATGGGATAGACAAGCTCGTGCATTTTTTAATCTATTTAGGCAGGCTGATAGAGTCGAGAAGCTCGCTGAAGTCATACAACGATTGGTATTCATTCTTAATCTCTAGGATCAGCAAAGGCTAAATCGTTTTCATGAATGTCGAATCGCAAAAATCCAATATTGTGGTCTTCCTATCTCTTCTTCATTAGGAGCAAGGCGATCTAAAGCTTCGTGTACGAGCTTTGGAATCTGAGAGGGCCTTCCAACGAGTTGCAACTGTTCAAGACACAATCGGGAGTGTAAGTTTGTGAATTTGATCGAAAATTTGACCCAATATTCAGTCATTTCCTCTAAACATTACGAGTGAATTGACAGGCGGTTGCTGCTGGAAGCCTGATCAACTTGGCAACTATTTTATACGTGAGCTCCATCCAAGTAAGTCGTCGAATCTTGGTTTTAACCTGTACTACTTGATTACATTCTCGTTAGTAACTATCGTCTAACACTAGTTTGCTTGCTCTTCAGTTGCCTGCTACGATAGCATACATCCTTTGCGCGTTTTTCGGCTTGAAGGTATTAATTGGCATCGTGAAAGTCAAGAGGTTCGACCAAAGAGAGAGGCTCATTACTGGGACTGCCTAAGTAATCGACGGTAAGCAATTCTTGCATGTCTTATATATTCTTGAAAGTTTCCCCTCACACTAATAGATAGAACTTCATCGAAACGAAGATGCTCAATAAATCTCCAGAAAACGATATTTGCCTAGAAAGATCGATCATTGTTTTGTTTCGTTGCATCTGCACTCCGTATACAAGAAGTTAGTTCTGCATATTCTGCATTATTGATTTTACAATGCTTTACTATCATCACTTACCGAGTTACCGGTTCAGGTGCAGCAGATTCGAGAACACGGATTCCAAAGCAACGCCCTCTTAATCTCTCAGCAGCCATGAATGATATCGACGTTGAATCCACAGCGCGCGAAGACTTGGTTCGGAGAAAGTAAGAATCTTGAATTCAAGACTGTATATTTACTAGGTTTAGGTGAGTTTAGCCTTTCCTCCCACTAGTTGTAAGTTGTAATAATGTATATGAAAATGGTGTAGAAGCATGGCTGTATAAATTAATACAGTATAATCAAATGTTGTTGTTACAGTTGATTTGAACCAAAGTTGATAGCATTACAAACTTAAGACATAATCCAATAGCTGCTGTGATTATTCATCACTTCTCGTGATCACAAACAAACATAAGTCCAATAAAAACACATAATTAATCTAATTTTTTTTGCCTATACATAACTAGGAAATTGAAAATTACACTATTTATTCGATATGTCGAAAAAAAACGAGCTAAAAAATATAGTATAAAAATTACGGTATAATTTTTTTACTATGTTTTTTGGCTAGTTTTGGATTCGGGGAGACCCCACCACTTGAAAATAGCGCGAGGCAGTGGTGGCCCCTGCCCGTTTCATTGGATTGAACTGGACATTTAGGGGGGGGCTCCCTCGGTCCCGTTACTAGCGGATGAGCTGCCATCACTAAGAATCTCGTCGACGGTTCCCTTACTAGTTCTGTTACCAGCGGATGAGCTGCCATCACTAAGAAAATCTTCCATGGTTCTGTGGTCTTCGGGAATGGGAATATCAGCGAACGGGTCGAAGTGCTCGCTTGTTGCGTTCTGCGACTCCTGTTCGTTTTCGAGCAGGTGGCGGCCCGCAGCTACGCATTCGCAATTCTGGCTACTCAATATCACGGCAATGGTGAAGATGCATGCGTAGGTAATCACTCTAAGGCTTGCCATTTCTCTTGTGATGATTGATGGTGTTTCTCAATGTTATTTCTTCTTTTTATTTTTGTTTTATTTGGTGGAAGGTAGAGCTTTTGTTTTGCTTTATATAGGTGGGATTGGATTAGTTTGGGAGATGGTTGGTTTTCTTTGTATGGTTCTTGTTTAGTCAAATGTGTATGTTTGGTTTTCATGATTTCATTTGATAGGAACTTCACATATTAATAGTGTTCTTTTTCTACCTCTCATCTATTAACATAAACTAAGCTTGTGTTCTTTTTGAATGATAATTTATTTTTTGAAGATGTGGGATAAAATATTACCCTTCAAATTCCTTTTTTTTTATCACTCTCTTCTATCTTAATAGTAAATTTATCATTTTTTTCTCTTTCGTCTCATTCCAAGGAGAGATAATATTATCCGTTCAAATTTGGAGTGATAATATTATTCCTTTTTAAAATTAGATGAAAGAGAAAATTGATTATATTATAATTTAGACGATAGAAATTGATAAAAATAAAATAAAATAAAGAATTTTAAGAGTAATTGTACTTTTATTCCATATTTTAAAGGGACAAATTTATTCCTCAAATAGAACATAACTTAAATAGAATCTTTGTAACTTTTGCGGGAGTTTAATATGTTTGTGACTCACCTGAAAATGTCACTTAATGTGACATATGTGTGGCTATGATTTTTGTCTTTGTATTATTTTTTATTTTATATTGAATAAATATTAAACTATTCTAATTAATAAATTCTAATTAAAAAGTAAAAATTTAATAATTTTTTATCAAAAATTTATTGTTTATCTATATTACATGTTGACGCCATGGGCAGGGAATCAACATTCCACTACTTTTTGTTTCACATTTTATATCATATTATCAAATTTATCATATTAATAAACATTATTGAAAATACAAAATTTCTTATACTATTATGAAGTATAATTAATATTTTTTAATTTTGATATATAATTATTTTTTAAAATTAATATACAAATATATTTATTAATTCAAATTATTTAATCAACGAGCTTGAACTCGAGCCAAGTTCAAACTCATCTTCGAATCCTCTATATTATACTCCCTCCGTCCCGCTAATAACGACCCATTTACTTTATACACGACTACCAAGAAAGCTTAATATTTACCTATTACACAAAAAGTAAAAAGTATCTCATGTGCAATTTTTTTACCCAATAAGGAAATGGGTCATTATTAGTGGGACGTCCCAAAATGGAAAATGGGTCGTTATTAATGGGACGGAGGGAGTATATATTAGTAGCATATAAACAAATTTCACCGACTCGAACTTAATTTTTATTTATATAACCAAATTAACTCAAAGTTTGAACCGAGCTCGAACAATATTCGAGCATGACAATATTCGATTCAGCGAGCTGGACTACAGCACCAGAGTGTTCAACACTTATATAGCCGGCCTATAATCTCTTCTTCTTCATGGAATCCTTACAAGTTTAACTAGCTACAGAAATTAGTTGTGCAAGCGATAGGTAGGGATTGCCATGAGATGATTGGCTCTTGTGACAACAAGCCCAAACTCCTCATCCATATCCAGCTCCTCAGGCAACATATCATTAGGCAGCTTCCAATCGAAGCAGTGGACTAGCTGCGACACGATCAGTCGAACTTGGATGAGCCCGAGCTGCATCCCGGGGCAGCCTCGCCGCCCGGACCCAAACGGGAGGAGCTGGAAATGCTGTCCCCGAACATCCACATCACTGCCACTAAACCTCTCCGGAAGGAACTTGTCGGGATCGGTCCACACATTAGGGTCGCGGCCTATCGCGTAGGCGTTGATGATGATTCTTGATGCTTTTGGTATGTTGTAGCCATTAACCGTGGTGTCTTCCATGGCATAGTGAGGAATCAAGAGTGGCGCCACCGGATGCAGCCGGAAGGTTTCTTTTATCACCATATTGAGATATTCGAGGCGGTCGAGATCAGACTCTTCCACCATCCTCTCTAACCCTACTTCTTGCTCCAACTCCTTCTGTACTTTTTTCATAGCTGTCGTGTTCCTCAAGAGCTCTGAGAGTACCCACTCCACTGATGATGCTGCTGTGTCCATTGAACCAGCAAGCATGTCCTGCATCAAATATTGCATTAACACAAGAATCAAAGCTATGCAACTGCAGATATATATATATATATATATATATATATATATATATATATATAATATGTATATGTATATACCAGCATGATGGCCTTAACATGGCGGCGGTCGAACTGGAAATCGTATTCTCCACTATGCATGAGTGACATCATGGTGTCGACAATATCCTTGTTCTCGCCATGATCGCCTGCACGAGCATGGTCAGCTATGACTTTCTCGAAGAAATCATCGAACACGACAGCAAGGGCCTTCATCTGCCTAGTCAGCCCTTGGAGGTCCAGCACTCCAAGGAAGGGAAAGTAGTCACCTAAATTAGGCACTGCTGCAAGCTTCATCCCTTCTTGGATCACAGTCTTGAACCCTCTCTCATCTATGTCTTTATCCTCGTATTTCTTCCCAAACACCATCCTGCAGCTCATCTCCATGGCTAAGGACGAAACCTTGCCGCTAAGATCAACAGCAGAACCACCTCGTTCAGCAGCCTCCTTGAGGGAAGCAACGAAGGAACGAAGCTCCTCCCTCCTCATAGGCTGGAAGGAATTGATCTTGTGAGCACTGAGCAGCTCCAAGGTGCAGAGCTTGCGCATGTTACGCCAGTAGGGACCGTAGGCGCCGAAGGAGAGGTTCCTCTGGTCCCAAGAGACATACTTTGCAGCCTGATGAGGTGGCCTGCTGGCGAAGACAAGGTCGTGTGTCTTGAGGAACAGCTCAGCTGCATCAGGCGATGAGACGACGATGTTTGTAACGAATCCGAACCGCAAGTGCATGATGGGGCCGTGCTCTAGTGCGATCTTGCGAAGATCTTGATGTGGATTCTTCCCCAGCAAGTGCATGTGTCCTAGTATGGGAACCCCTTTTGGACCTGGCGGCAGTTTCCCACCCTTGTTCCAACTTCTTGCCAACCAACCACCTAAAAAGGCCACCATTGCCAGCCATAACCAAGAAACATCCATTTTCCTTTTCGTTTATCCTTGTGTGTGTGTGTGTGTGTTTAATCTTGAATGTGGAGTAGTATGACTGTAATGATAACTCTCTGTTATTTATCATGGATGGAGAGTTCATGTCCACTTCTCACGTGCAACAAGTGGCGCACAATTGCCGCACGATTACATCCCGATTAGGGTTGAGTAATGGTTCGGTTTAGTTAAAAACTGTATCAGAACCTTAAAATAAAATAAATCGAATCTTTTTGAAATTAAAATCAATCCGACCAAAATAATTATAAAATCAAACTGATCCACATCAAAGTTTAATTTCGATTTTCGATTATCTGAAATTCTATGTTAATTATTTCGTGTCAGCTTCAGTGTATGAAAAGATAATGTTTGTTTCAATTTTGAGTGATGTAGGTAAGGATGGAAGGGACAAATGTGAAGTACTGTAGGAGTTTATAAGTTCGATGATTGTTGGTGAAGCTTACAACGAGGTTGTTTGTTGTGGGATTTTGCTTAGTTGTGAATATTGAGACTAATTCAATGGTATCACACATTTTGTCTTTTCCTTGTGTAGTGTCTGCAACATTTGTGTACTTATCTTTATCAGACTGCATTAGTCATGACATCACTCTATTATAGGTTCTAGAGATGATATCTAAGCTTGGAATCGGTCAATATTTCTTATTACTATATTCATCCCGCTAAATGTGGCCATAAGAAACTCGGTATGGAAATTAAGAAATTAAAGTATTGTATTTAAAAAAATATATATATTTGAAATTAAAATTTTTCCTTTTTGAAGAGTGACCACTTTTAATAAAACGGCAAAATAAGAAAACGTGGCCACTTTAAGTCACTAATAGATTAAATTATAAGTACAAATTTTGCAAGACGGATCTGTGGCGCAATGGTAGCGCGTCTGACTCCAGATCAGAAGGTTGCGTGTTCGATTCACGTCAGGTTCATTTTTTTTATTAATTTATTAAAACCACAAATATGAATATCTTTATATATATAAAGTTTATTATTTTAGGATCATTTTTTATGATTATATTTTTTACTTACTTTCTCAAATATTAAAATTATTCTTATTACACATTTTCTATATAAAGTCAAATAATTATATAAATTCGTGTCAGATTAAAGTGAAAATATATCTTAGAGAGGAGAGAGTACTTCTTTTTAACACTATTTATATTTTAGTCAAAATTAAAGCTTGTCATTCTAAAGTCACAAACCAGACAATCTTAAAATTGTTTTATCTTATAACCTTTTAATTGTCAAAGTGGAATTTTTAAGGTTTATTTAATAATCAAAGTCAAAGAGAATCCATCATATTTGTGTCACTAGGTGCATCATCTCTAACTTTTACTCACTCTCTCAAACATCTAAACTAAGATCATTACATACTTTTCACATAAAGTCAAAGATCTATATAGATTTGTGTCCAATCAAATAACATTTTTAGTAGATGATGACTCTTTTTTATTGTTAACACTATTAAATTCTGAACTCACAAATGAGATAAGTTCATTTTAATTTAGATTATAAAAAGACAAAATAGAAAGAAAAAAAATCTTTAAATTGTTTGTCTTTTAATGGTTTTTAATTGTCAAGTGGAATTTTATTCTTTTTTTAATAATCATAGTTCATCATAATTGTGTCACTAGGATGCTACATCACCTTTAATTTCAACTAAAATCTAAATATTTGTCTTCTAATTTTTTTAATTGTCAAGTGGAATTTTAAGTTTTTTTTAATAATCAAAGTCAAAGATAATTCACCACATTTGTGTCACTAGGATGCTACACCATCTTTGACTAAAATCTATTTTTTTTTTATCAAGAATCTAAGAGTATAAAAGTTCATGTATTTAAACAATATTTCAAAGTTTACATCAAAAATTAAAAATAACATAAATTGTGTATTTGAAAATAATAAATACAAAAGGAAGCTGTTTTTATTTCACACACTGAACACATTCAAAATACAAAGACCAGCAGCCATGTCTGAAAATATACATATTGAATCTAGACAAAAATGTAACTCATAGAGAAATAAAATTTATAATCATAAGAAGAAAGAAGAAAAAAATGTATCCAAGCACTTCCTCATGATAAAATCACCTAATTATATTTACAAATCTTCAATCATAGGAAGAAGATCAAAAATGTGCAAAGAGAGACATGGGACATTATGCTATTTCTCGCTAACTATACACACCTCCACATATATAGTGATGCTGCCCAAACATCACAAACTTCGAATCTTTCTCGACTCTCCGGTCTCACAACTTCGAGGAGTCGTGAGGCCGTGTCGACCAAAGTGAACTCAACGCCCGTAGACGTTGAAAGTACTCACCAAGAGCAAGAAGCCCTCTTGCTGCCTGCCGGGTCGTTAGTATCTTCGATATCTGCTGCAGTGTTTCTTGCCGGAGATGGTCCGCCTGTTGCCATGATCGATCAACGATCGATCCGACCACAAATTTGTCATCATTGAGTTTAAGACAGTAGTGACAATTAGGCTAAACAGTCATATATGTCCCATACTACCACAACTTTTCAAATTCTATCATGATCAATTTCAACCTATTAGTACAAAAACTACGAGAAACGAGCCAAATATAACCGCGTACACAATTATTGCTACGTATAATCTCACTATTTTTGCAAAAATGAGTTTATGTTAATGCCACATAAGCTCGGAATGAAGTGATATTGAGGGCGAAAACGCATAGATTCCCGTGGTTTGGGTACTAATGGTCGAAGTCGATAGTTAAGGACAGGATTGGAAACGTGGTACTAATATAAATGGCATTGGTAGAAAGAAAAGGAGTAGTAGACATGATTACCTGATTGACAAACCGGACGAGATCGTCCAACTTCTCCATTGCAGCACCGATATGCGGGAGATAGTTCCCTTTACCAAGCTGTATGGCTATGGCTTGCCCAAGAATTTGGTGAAGCCTCTCCATTCCCTGTGATAACGCGTCTTCTGCTTGCTGACACGATTGTATAAGATTACCGACATCCAAACGTTGTTGTTCCGAAAGCGGCTCTAGATGTGGTAACAGAACCTGTCTCCAAACGTATGTTAGATACTACTACACATCTCAAGCCTGTCACAAGAAATTAGTACATTTCTCTTGTTTTATTACTTTCCGCGGTCCTAACTTATGTTAATCCGGGCCTCAACCGTACGAACTTAGAATATAAATCATGTAGAGCGACGCGTGTGACAAGAAATCCGTGTCCTGTTATCTAAAAGGATTCACAGGGAAAGGAAAACTGAATTACCTTGAGAAGTTCCGAGGGCCGAAATCCACCAATCCAGAAGAAAAAGCGCTCGGCCGAAGTTTTCCACATGCCCGACATGAGGTAGAATACATCAACCTTTGCAGCTGTAGTTTTCATTTTGAAAAGTTCAAAATAATGCCTAAGGCCACCATCCACAAATATTCGCAGTTCAGTGTCTCCGATTTCTGAATGCAAAGCATTCCTCAAATCAGATAGTTGTCTGTTTTGCTCTTCCACCCAGTGCTCGTACTCCATTTCGAATGTAGCTATACCTGCTAATTGCAATGGATGAAGCTTATTGTTATGCATTGTTCAATACCAAAATCTTCGTGACTTCGGCTCTAGACACGTCTTCCTTTGTGATACGTTTTCATGAGAGTACATAACGAATTATCGATCTTATCATCTAAGAGCATAGGACATATTAACACGACGTTTAGAACGATAGATCAATCGCATGTGACAATACAAACCTGTGTTTATGCTCCCAGCATAACCTAGTGGACTAGCATCTAAAGCATTTCCAGAGTACAATCCCTGCAGCAGCAAGCACCTTCAATTATGCAGCGTGAAACGGGAAGGCGAGGAAAGTTGGAACAATATTATGAAGTAACATTACTAATTTTTCGTTTACCTGTTTCCGGACACGGGCAAGCTCTTGCTCTAACTGAAGAAGTTTTAATTTACTGCTTTCCAACTGCTGAACATATGCCTGCAAACCAAAATTCAGCTCCAAATTCAAGATGTACAAAGTAATATTTGTACGTCATCTAGTTCTCTATGATATAAAGTAATATTTGTCATAGAAAAATCGTACCTTTTTCCTTAGACGACTCTTACGAGCAGCCTCACGATTCTGTGCTAGACGCCTCAGTACCTGCAATGCAAGCTCCAGTTTATCACTACAGTCAAGAACATTTAACTTTTAAGACAAATGAAACTTTATTACCAATCTTAAGTACACAAAACTGAAATATCAGATTATTTTTGGGATGGAAGATGCATAAGAAAAGTCTCATATAACACATTGACAAAGCAACATCAGATATCAATGCAAGAAATCTATACAAGAGTTCCAATTCAAGAAAACTGTTAACCGAATAAACGAAGCCAGCAGAAGCATAAGAATGTCTCGACGTAGTTTACCTTCTCAGGCGGTTTGCTTGCTTCTTGGTCGTACTTATTCGAAGGTCCAACGGTTCCGTGTGAAGTATCCACCGACTAGACAAGTACGAGAACTAAGTTGGACTGAGATACACTACAGAAAATAAGTTCACAGAAACAAATCACATTCTCAGCTACTTGTACCTGATTATCTAGTTTAGGGTCAACATCCAACAAGATCTGTGGAGAAGTATCCAGACAACTGTCCCCTTTGAACTCGCCCCACATCGCCATTTGGTGGATCGGCTCGTATAGGCCCATCCGCCTTGAGGGAACAAAGTGTGTGGATGTAGAATTCATCTTCTTTATCTGTTTATGAAACCAAAGGAATTCGATCAACCATTGAGTCGAGTATTAGGTGCCTAATTTCATTAAACCAAAGCAAGTAACACAGTTTACTAAACTAGCTCCACATTAAATCAAACTGAATGGCTCCACTTCCTAAGCAATGAAAGTTCTTCATCAGCATAAGAAATCTAATCAAGCATTCAACTCATTTCACATATCTATTCTACTCTCAAGTCAATAATGGCATTCACAATATCAATCTAACATTAAGGGGAAAAGGGAGCAATATAGTTTCCTATAATTACAAAATCAAATAAAAATAGACCAGATAACAAACTCATAGCATGCATAAACCAAACAATCAAAATAAAACACACACACACACACAAAGACATACTAGCACGTCTGTGTTTAGGTCAAGTCAACGATTGGGAAAAATTATTGATCTTGATAAAAAAAAATCAGACTAAGAGAAACAAAGAATCAAACAAATCAAGATGTCTGTTCAGATAATAGCAATATCAAGAATCTGGTATTGAAACCTGCAAGCAAAACGATGAACAACCAACTGGTTCTGGTTCCAGACTATATTCCTCAAAGCCCATCTTTTAGAAATTTAATATTCTTGAAAACACAGAGAATTAATTTAAAAAGACTGAACCTTTAATGGAGGGGAGAAAGAGGCCACTATATTAGAATAAGGTTATTCTGCTCAATAAGCAGCAGCAGCAGCTCTTCCCTTCAAGAACGAAAGCAACTGATTTTCCTCCTCAAGACTCCATTTTTCATGCTCGGTGAAAGAAGCAGCAGCAAAAGAAAGTGAAAACCGAATGGGAATATGAATATGATTGTGAACGCAACAACTTTTTTCAAATTATACTAATATTTAAATGGGAGGTGGAAACTATTCTATTACAAGAAAAGGACTTATACAATACTTGCATATAGACTATATTATCATTGCTATTATAATGTGCATGATTTCGAGTTGTGGGGGAGACTGTGTGAGGGTATATTATACTAATATGGAGTTAGTGTGTGCTGTGTGTGTGTGTTTATCTTGAAATACAGTCAAAGGAATGGAGATAGATGGGGAGAGAGAATGAAAATCAATTGGTGACATCTCCACTAACAAAGAAACAAGCAAGTAAGCAAGCAACAGTGTGTGTATTTGTAGTGTTATGCGCATTAAGTCACTTTCACTACTGTTCTTGCTTGCCCTTTACCTCATCATCCACCATAACGAAACAAATTTTTATAAACTATAAAATAAATTAATTACTCAATTTTGGAATTATTTGGAGGTAAGTTCTACATTGTCTTTTTCTATGAATAATGTATATAGATTCTGACTCTATTGGGCAGGAGGATTATTGGATTTTAATGCATTTATATTAAATGTTACTCCCTCCGTTCCAACTAGCTTGAGACAATTCTTTTCGGCATGAGAATTAAGGAATTAAAGAATGTTTATTGAGTGTATATTTAAAGTATAAAGTGATGATAGAACTATATATTATTAAATTTGTGTGTGTAATAAAGGTTTCCTAAAAAGAAAATGACTTAAGCTAGTTGAGACGGCGCGAAAAGGAATACGACTCAAGCTAGTTGAGACGAATGGAGTATATTAATAGTAAGAAAATAAGTTGAATTGCTACTTTATAAATTAGAATATTGCACTTAAAGTTATGATGATTGATGAATTTATAAGTTCAAACTATGTTCTTAATATGTTAGATATACTTTGCTATAAAAAATTAGATACAATGTATGTATAATCACGTAGGAGCTTTTAATTTCTCTTCTACTTTGCGATCAGACAAGATTGTAAAAGTAGCAAAAAGAAGAGACAAATTAGAACTCCAATACTACTATGTCCATCTTGATAATAACGATATATATTTATTTTTGAAATGTATTATTAATAATGATTTATTTTATTTTTGAATAAAAATGAATACTTTGAGTTTCATTAATTTTTACGTAACACATAATTATTGAGTGTTTATTAATTTTTGTGAAATATAAATAAATAAATCATTATTAATGGAACGAATACAATATTATTTTATATCATTCCATTATTAATGTCATGTTTCATAAAATAAACATATTTATTCTTGTGCCTTTTTCTTCAATTTATTGTTTTTCATAAATAACCAAATCATGTAGATAAAAATGATCACATGTGAACATACTTTAATATGTTAACAAGTGATGTAATATATTATGTAGATAAATAATATAAATTTATTAATTTCCACTTCTCAGTTTATTGATTAAGAAATAATTTACTATTATAAAAATAAAAATAAAATAAAAATTACAATAAATTTATATACTTATATGTCAATACGTGAGTACAAAATCATTTAAAAATAATAAATTAAATGAATCTCAAATTTTATTCACTCACCTATACGTAAATTTAAAATACATTATTAAAATTTATATTAAATTAAAATATCAACAATTTGGATGGATTAATATTTTTGTAAAGATAATTGTATGATTAATATAAAAAAAATGAAGAGAAAAAGATTGTGATAAATTAATGATTGGTATCCTTTTAGCGGGAAGTGAAGTGACGGAAGCAAATTGTAGCCGGGGCGTGTCGTCACGCTCCTTCTCACTGCAGATATATATACCAAATTACATATATGCCCCTACACGTCCCATTATAAAATCTTAGCAAAATAACCGTGAAATATCACTCACTCTATCCAATGCTAACTTCAAAATATTTTATCTTTTTTTAATTTTAAATTATATTTAAATCGTGAATAATAAAAAATCAGTATCTTATATAATAAACCCATCAAGCTTAGTATCTTATATAGTTAGAAGATTTGAATTTTGAAAATGTAGTGTATCACAACTAAAAACTAAAACATCATATGCATTAAATTGACATTCTCATTATTTTTGGATTAAAATATAGTAGAACTAATTTTAATTAAAAAATATCATAAATAAAAAAATGAAGAGAATATTGGTAAATATTTGTTACAGAAATAAGGGTCACACCTCTGCAGACGGTGGACACAAATTAATGTGCTCATAATTTATGTGACAATATTATATAACGCTACATTAGCATACACGTCATTATAATTTTATTTTTTTATTAATTCATATTGAATAATATCAAATTAATATAATTTTATTAAAAATTTAATATTCCCTCCATCCACCAATGTTCTTTCCATTTTGATTTGGCACAAATTTTAATAAAATGTGTTGACTTTGGTTGGTAAAGGGTAAAGAGGGTAAAATGTAGTGAGTAGAAAATTAGACCCACAAAAAGTTAGATAATGTGTAATGTATTGTTAGTGGATAATAAGACCTACATTAAAGTGTAGTGAGTGGAGAAGAGATTGCCAAAAATAAAAGAAAAAATGTGAAGAAACTTGATCGACGAACTAAAATTGTAAAGTGGAAAGAAATTTAGTGGACGAGATTCCGTATACAATTTAGGTACGACTGACATTTTTATATGCAACTAACCTCTTAGAAGTTTGGCATGACATCTCTTATTCCCATCCAACCCTGCAAATTTTTTACAGTGACCTTTCAAATACTTTAAGGGACATTAAAAAAATAAAATAAAAAACTCGAATCTAGATAATTGGCAGTTGCCACCACGTCTTGGCTTTATTTTCATCATCATACAATAATAATACAACAATTTGCAAAAGGGAGAAGGTGCAAATACGTCCTCAACGTATTTAGCAAAATGCAAATCACCCCTTATCATTTGTTTTGGTGCAAATATAACCTTTATGTTTTAATTTTAGTGCAGAGACAACCTTAATATTTTAATTTTGGTTCACAAGCTTCATGATCTTATATTATTTATTAATTTTAAATATGTTTAGATTAATTATTAGTTTTAATTAAATATGTGTTTTAATTAAAATAAAAAATAGTAATTAATTTTAATTTTAAATTTTATATATACTTTTTTCAAATAATATTATTTCTTTTGTACATATATGTTTTTTTCAAATAATATTATTTCCTTTGTATATAAAATTGCATGGCTTATACTCTTTCATTCACTCGTATTAATAAAGATTAATTTATTTTTTACATGAAAAAAATCAATAAAAAATTAATGAATAGGGATGTCTATTCGGGAATCGAGTATCGGATATTTCGAATAATATCCAATACCCGATCGGGTTCGGGTACCCAAATATCCGATTTTCGGGTTTTCGGGTCGGGGTTCGGGTACCCGATACCCGAAACCCGAATTGTTTATTTATTTTTATTATTTATATAATATTATATTTTAATTTTATAATTTAAAAGTTTAATACTATAAATATTTGAATATTTTAAAATTATCTGATAATATTCGATAAATACCCGAAAATAAGAAAAAAATTAATTAAATTGGGTAATTTCGGGTACCCGAATATCCTACGCTAAATACCCGATTTGGGTTGGGGTTCCCGAAATTTTTTCAGGTTCGGATTCGGGTATGAAAAAATAGGATTTTCGAGTTCGGGAACCCGACCCGAATAGACACCCCTATTAATGAATATCTCATGTATTAATTTTATCTAAAAAATTGATCGCTATTAACGAGACTTTTCAAAAAAGAATATGGGTCGTTATTACGAAGACGGTGTTATACAACATGTAGTGGAATAATATAGTCTTATATTATTTATTAATTTTAATTAAATATATGCGTCGTGAATAAAATAAAAATAATAATTAATTAATTAAGAAATATGTTAAATATGATGAAAAATTAAATAATGTGAGATTCACAAAAAAAATCTATTTATTAATTTGAGTTAATTAATTGTGTACCAAAATTAAAACATTCAGGTTGTATTTGTACCAAAACTAAAACGTTAAGGTTATATCTGCATTAAAACAAAGGATAGGGACTAATTTGTGTTTTACTCAAAACATTGGGGAGGGATTTGCACCTTCTCCCTTTGCAAAATTTTTTTTGCATTATCGTAATGACTTTAAACAAATCATTGTGATATAAATATTAAACAATTAATCCAATATTTGTCATGCATGCACTAATTAATTTTTCTTCTTTACAGCATTTTCTTAATCATCCAATCCAATGGTATGAATGTACTTTCCACTAAATAAATATTGATACAATAACGACTAGACTACGTACCTAGCTAATAATTCATTATTGTGATATAATTAAGATTTGAGCAATTTGCAATTAGGGAATATATTTTAAAACAATTACTAGTTATAATTAGGGTTTTATAAAATCTTGAGTATTTAATTTTCATTTTCATGAATATTTTAAAAGTGAAAGAAATCAATATTAAAGTTGCCTAAACCTTGGACAATTGAGGATAGAATTGCTAACTAACTAATCATTATTCAAATCTAATTTTCATTACATAAAATAAGCTTTAATTTTGGCGTACGTAAGTACATATGTCATGGAATTAATTAATGCTTTTAAATTTATAGGTAAAAAGTCATTATATATATAAATGAAAAAGATTTAAAAAGCAGTACACACACATTTAGGTATTTTAAGTCAAAGGAGATATGTATATGTGTCTGTTTTATTGCAATTGAGGTTGCTACTTTGTTTGCTTGCATGGAAAATCATTAAATTGGAGATACAAAGTCAAAAGTGGTAAAGTTTGGGAATAAAAAAGGAGTAACATACGTTGCTTAATTAAGGTTCTTTAGTGTATATAGTTTAATTTAAATACTTTCCACGCACTCCCTTTGGAATTAATTGCCTAGAGGAGGAGAATTTGTATTTTTGTGGTAAGAAATTTTGAGTTATAATCTCTCTTGAACATTAGATCAATTTTATGTATCATGTAATTCTTTTTATAGAGTTCCATGTCAGCATCCTAGTCAGCTTTCCCGTATTGTTAAAAATGAGATGGGATTATGTGTTTTACGATCAAATTTTAATTTATTTTATAATTTTTTAATATATAATATTAGAATTCATAAATTCAAAATTATGATATATTAGTATAATTTTTTGTATTTTCTATTTTTTCAAATAATTATTAATTGCGATTCATTATATATATCATAATATATTTTTTAAATATTAATTAAAATGATAAATTTAATTGTAAAACACGGGGAATATATGATTTCATCCTGTTAAAAATAGGGTGTTTTAATTATTAGGATAAAGGAAGAAGTACATAACATATTAGTAATATGGAAATTAAATGCGATAGTATTTGTATATAAAACAACACGAAACATGATTAATTAATTAATAATTAAGAACATTGTCCGTTTTAGTTTTGGTTGTTAGGAATGTTCCCGTCGAGAAAGTGTTGGTTGAGCAATACGCATAATTGGTATCAAGGAGGGTAATTATTGACTTTAGAGGTGTGCAAATTCAGGCCCTGTCCGAGTTTGGATCAATTCATATAGGTCTGGATTAGGTCATTTTTTTAGGACCAGTGAATTATCGTGTCTGTCCGGATCAAGATCCGTTCAGACCTATTGGAACTGAAATCAACTCATACAAATAATATATATACATATATATATATATAGTATTTTAATATTTTTGTATATAATTAATAAGAAGTATATATAATATTTTTTTACATTTATTATTATTTATCAATTTTTGGTTGGATTAATGAATTAGTATGTTATAGATTAATTTTAGTTTATGTTTTTGTTGTGAATTGATAATATTTAATAGTAAGAATTATTGGTGAATATTGAAAAAATAGTATCTATAATATGAATATCTATATGAATTAATTTATTTTTCGGGTCGGACTGAACCCGACCAAATTTGGGTCGGTTCTAAAGTTTTTCTCGGTTCGAATCAGTTCAGTTTTTCAAAAAATTTCAGATCTTCGATTCTAACAAGTCGGTCTGGATTGATGCGGGTCCGACTCGATGGTTTGTCAAAACCTTACCTCTATTCTAAGGGTCCATTTGGTACCCATGTTTAGGCAAGATATAGCAAGATATGCAAATTTAATCCTACTTAATCTTCCATTTGGTAGCAAATGTAAAAAGTCATTGGCCCGTTACTACAATCCTGGCCCGAAAATTTGTTGTAGGATATAGATGGATTATAATCTTCCCAAACCTTAGGTATTAAATTAGTCTTGGTTAAACAGTAAAAAGGTGAATAAACATGTTGACAAAAATAGCCTTATTCCTACTTTTTCTTCAGCTCTCTTTCCTCACCATAATTTCTTGGACAGAACACAATTATCTTCTTCCACCATTTGTCGACTGCTACACGAAACTCTTCTTCCAACCCTTCTTCCAACTTTCATTCACACAGTGAACACATAAACCCTGTGCTACGGTGGAGAGGCGAAGAAATTAGTGATTTGGGAGGAGAAAGTGATGATTTTGGAAGAGAAGGGTTGGGTTTGAGTGGCGGGAGAGATGAGTTGCAGGAAACAACTGAGCTGCTTGCTGCTATCATGTTCATTTTCTTGATAAAATTTCCAATTGATCTTCTTTCTCTTTATTTGTTCTTGTTCAGTGTGTGTTGTAAATGTTGAAGACCTTGTAGTATGCGAAATTGCAATTGTGACCCTGATACTACTGAGGAGAACAAATTTCTTCCCACCAAAATATTACAACTAATGTGGAATTACCTTTTTCTTACCTGACGAATTCACAACTACGAGCTCATACACATTATTGTCGACTGCAATAATAGAGAATTTTCAAATGTGTTACCCCTTTATATCGTTCAGCACAGGAGAAACAGTGGGTGATGTAGTGTCTAGGTTAGAAATGATGTTTTTAGTAAAGCTTATGGCAAAATTGATAATTAGTTAAAAGGTATAAGGTCAATATTGTAATAGCACACCAAAATCAAGATTGTAATCCTTCCAACCAAATGACATATTATTTTTATCTAGAACACTATCTTGCCTACCAAATGGAAGATATGATTATTTTTATCTATACATATCCCAACACACCATATTATATTTATCATATCCCACTATATCCTATCATGTCTACCAAATGGACCCCCGGTCTTGCAAGTTGCCCCCTTTTTACTTTAATAATTCTCTCTCTGGAACACAAGCTAAACACGAACACACACTCACATGTGCACTTATTAGGTCAAAAAAAAGGATATATAACAAACACATAATAGAAACTTCATATATACAGACTTAGCAATATTCTTTTTTATTTGCTTTTTTGGTACTTGAATAACACCCCTCACTACATCTTATTGCATTTTTGCCCCAAATGGAATGGACACTGGTAGTGTTTGTTACTGTTTCACACACTATTTGGTTTCCATAAGAAAATGAGCGACCACACTCTATATCTTTTTCCCTACAACAATATTATTATTTGATTGAACCCAAGAATAATTAAGTGGACATCAAATCAATGAGGTCACTATGTTTCCTGAATTATTTGATTGTACGTCACCCGTCGCATACACGTTAAGTTGTGCCACCAGCTAATAATTTACCATGAATAGAATCTAATTTTTATCTTTGAATGTGTTGTTCACTTCTTTATTAATAATTTTCTCGAATATTCCTCTCCAACATGTCTTCAATTCTTTTTGTCTATTCTTCAAATCATATACTTACTAAATAACTTGAGAGATAGTAATCATTCTTTTTGTCTATTCTTCAAATCATATACTTACTAAATAACTTGAGAGATAGTAATTCATATCTAATTACTCGTGTATGCATGCATACAAACATGCATATGTATACAAAAAGTGCAAATTATTTGCACCCCAAGTCTTGTGCAAATTCAATCAAGAATTGCCAAGAATTAACCCCATATAGGAATATAGTATAATATTTCATTAATGGTTTGTCTACTCTAGAAGAAGATAAGTTGATAAGATTAATATGTATAATTAAATAATTCCATGGTGCTTATGGAGTTGTCATGTAAAAGATACCAAAAATCTGGTGGTTGTGATTTTCTTTTCATACATCATAGTATAAGTCCCCTTCATGTAACATGTAATCTATCTCTTGCTCTCTCTATATATTGCATGGTGCATGAATAATCATGATCTTGTTATAAAGTATGAAGAAACTTTTTTTTATAATAAATTTCTAATTGTTTTTGTAAGTTTGTGCATGATCTTGTTAATTATAAAGTAGGAAGAAACTTTTTATATATTTATACAATGAATTTTTTGGAGTTCACAACGTGGCATGAATTTTAATTTTAATTGTTTTAATTAAAAATAAAAGTAAAAATTCAATAGTCCAAATTTCTTCATATTTCTCATGGCATGATATTCTTAAGTGAACTAAATCTATATGAAAAATGGCATTCATGTCCATATATTTTTTATACCATTTATTTCATGAAGTGATCCTTCTAAATATAATACTCCTACCCTCTCGTTTATTTAGACGAATTTCTTCTTAACACGCAAATTAATATTTAGTTATTATGATTTTTTAGGGAAATAATTTATGTTTTAAAATCAGTTAAAATGGAAAAAGTATCTAAATGATTAGAACAACTCAATAAAAAAATATGTCTAAATAAGTGGGATGAATGCATTCGTTAGTATTGATTTCAAGTATTATTCTTCTCCATTATCATATTTGGGTGGGTCCTCATGATGCTATTACATATACATCTCGAATGGATCATCCTTTTCTTACATATAATGTGTATTTCAGGCAAGTTGTAGAGGAATGTACATGCAATAAATGCTTAACTTTTATTACTAGTTCTAGCATCATTTCTCAACCCCATATATTGCAAGTCTATTTTTATAATTTCACTAAAATATACACAAACACACCCACACACACATATATACCACCAATAGGAATATAATGGATGCACCTAGCATCATATGCATTGACCTATATGAGTCTTGTTAATGGAATAAAAGAATCAAAGAGGACTTGATTTAAAAGTGGTTTTCCCACTAAGAGAGGCCTATGTATCATCACAAATTAAGAAGAATGATTCATGCATGTATGAAAATGGGGTTTAGATGATTGTTTGATTCTTCCCATGATTTTGGATGCAACTATGCAAGGTGAAGAGGCTACATTAATACATTACATTACATGCCCTAATTTACCTTTTTCTCTCTATTCATACTCACCCTAGCTTTGCCCCTATTTGTGGTACTTCCTATTTATAGCTATACACAATCTTTCTTACTACCCCTGCTTTGGAATTTCTAAATAGTAGTAATATCTTTTATGTAAAGGTAATTTCTAAATATCCTTTGGCCAACCTAACTATAAAAATATGTTGCTCCTACTAAATTAGAATTATATGTTTGAAAAAAATCACATCTAAATGTAGCACTTGATCACCTAAGTGATCAGTCATCATATATATATGGTTATATTATTATAGATTGTGACTCATATACCAAGAATTCTTAAGCGAAAAACATGATTACATTTCAATCATCTATTTGAATAAATCAATGATTATGATTTTCTCTACAAAATAATTTTCATTTTAAAAACTTTTATACTTCTATAATAATAGAATTATTTAAATTCAAATTCAATTAATTCTTAATTGATCAAAGGTCTAAATTCTTTTTTATTTCTCACAAATAATTTACTTTTTACATGAAATTTAAATGAAATCTTTTACAATTGACATGAAGAAAAAAGAAAAAGGAAAAATGCTGGATCATCCTTGAAATAGTTGATCATTAAGAAGTATAGTCCCCATAAAATGGGCTGGAATTGTTATATTAATTGGGTTGTTAAGAGCCCATCTGTTTTCTCTTAATCTAAAATTTGTTATATATTATTTGTATTTAATCTATTAATTATAATTAACATATTCTAATTATAAAATGAAAATTAATAAAAAATTGTATCAAAAGATACTCTCTTCATATACTAATTTTCTATTAATTTTGGACACATATCTTAAAAAAAATAATTTAATTTAAAGTATACTGTATATTGAGTGAATTTTGAATAATAAATTGGTGAAGAGATAAAATATTGTTTAGCATCTTAAGTGCTTTCAATAATTTTTTATATTTATTTACTACTCCCTTCGTTCTTAAAAACATGCACCATTTGATCCGGCGGGAATTTTAATAAAATATAGTTGACTTGAGTGGTAAAAGTATTATTAATTGTTAAAATATAATTAATTTAAATGGTAGTGGAGATTGAGACCCATAAAAATGTATTTTTAAATATTAAAATATAGTTGATTTGAATGATAGTGAAGATTGAGGCTCACAAAAAATGTAATAAATATCTAAAAATAAAAAATGCATATTTATGAGAGGAACGAATAAAAATGACAAAATGTGCATATTTTTAAGGAGGAGAATGAGTATATTTAATTAAATTATGTGTAATAAATAAAAATATACATTTATCATAAATTAATAAATAATAAATCTTTGAACTAATTAAAAAAGAGGAAGGAGTGATATTATTTTTTATTATTCACCCACATTTTGATTTTGCTTGATGGCAACGCTGCCCTAACTGCCCGAGACCCTTCTGGAAGATTACGGTCAGCAAAGCACTCACAGAAACACCTTCCTCAACGTTCAATCCTCCAATAATTGTGTACACATTTCCTGTCTCTATACTCTCCTCTGCTTAATCCCACGTCCACAATGAAACTTAGCTATCATCCCTCTTCCTCCGGCGTTTTCCATTGAAAGTTCTCAGATCTCCCCAATTCGACCTCGGATCTACGCTCCTCGTTATTTTCTCACGCAGTTTCGTAAACTTCAATTTATTTATTTTTATTTTTATTTTGTCTCCAGTTCATTGACGTACTGTTTTGATCGTCTTAATTTGTTCACGCTTTTCTTAAAAAGCAGTATTTCCGAATTCTGAGTTTCTGGCTTAGATATTTTTTGAGTTTTGATCTCTAACATTCCTGTGATTTATTTTTTATTTTTTCTGGAGATTTTTTTAATAACGTTGACAGTGAGAAATGAAGGCTAACTGCGGTTTAGTTAACTTAACCATGGTTGAGAGAAGCCGCCGGGTTACATGCGCCGGCGTCAAATCGGCTTTAGCGGCTATGTTAATCACAGCTCTGGTCGAAGCTCAGCTTGCAAGCCTCGCTCAGGTATTATTACCAAATCAATTTCTCTTTTGTTTATATATTACTACAGACTCATAGTATTAAAAAAAATTAGGAACTAATAGTGTGAAATCTGATTGTAGATATATAGCTTACATTTTTTGGAAGTGACGATGAAAAATAGTGTTTGTTTTGATGGACATATGCTCAATTCGATATTTAGGTAAGATTGAGTTTCAGTAACTGAAGTTACTCGAAATAGTTGCCACAAATGCTCATTGAAATCACGGTTTATAGTTCGAGAATTTTTGTAGCTTTCTCCTTATGCTTTTTACAACTGCTTACTTATGAATGGCTGCCTAAAATGCTTTATTTCAGACAAGGTTTTATTTTAAGTTTCATTATATGTTTATGCTGATGTGAGTACTGAACATATATCCCAATTAATTATGATCTGTTCTTAAGGAGTATATGAGGATGTTGATGGAGCATCCTAAGTTGGGAGGACATGGTCAAGCTGAGGCGGTAGATGCCGAGACTGATGGAGGTGGTGAAGATGATGACGAGGAAGAAGGTGATGAAAGTGAGGATGATGGGAAGAGTGCCGCCAAGAGTGGCCTGAATGGAGTAGGAGAAAACGAGGATGAAGAGGAAGGCGAGGACGGAGAGGATGATGATGAAGAAGAAGAAGATGCAGGGGAAGACAGTGATGAAGAAGGTGGTGATGATGACGACGACGACGCGGAAGAGGAGGATGAAGAAGAGGATGAGGAAGAGGAAGCCTTGCAGCCTCCCAAGAAGAGAAGGAAGTGAATCTAGATGAGTAACCCTGTTTCAGCTTATGACTAAACATGCTAAATCTAGTCTAGTATCAATTTTCACTTCACAAACCATGTAATCCATGTGTACAAGATCTTTTATTCCATTCAATATTCACTGAAGAATCTACAAGACTACAATCATAAAACCGTACATAACTAACCAGCAATCTAAGATTGTGGCTGAGAATCCATTTATGGAACAGCAAACAAATTGCTAAAAGCAGAAGAAATAAAATAAAAAGGAGTGACTCAGAGCTCACTGTACTGTAATGAATATGCTCAAAGGCAATGAAGAAGGGGAAAACAAACAAAATCAATAGTTTATTTATTGGGAAGCTCCATTAAAAGTGAAATGCAAAACGAAATTGCCATAAGAAATTGAGTAAATAACTGGGAACTACTCTCTTCGGTCCGCTAAATGTGGTCACTTTTTTTATTGGATCATCTTATTAAAAATGATCAGTTTTTCATAAAGAAAAAAAAAAATTTCTTTAAAATATATAACTCCTACTTTTTAAAAATACAATACTTTACTTTATTAGTTTCCGTGCCGGATTTATTGTAGCCACATTTAGAGAAGTAATTTACCAATAAAACTCTAGAAATTATTATATGATTAAATAAAAAAATAATGCCTAGCTATACATCGTTGTCTGGGTGGTGTAGTCGGTTATCACGCTAGTCTCACACACTAGAGGTCCCCGGTTCGAACCCGGGCTCAGACAATCCTTTTTTCTGGTCGGCAACTTTTTCCAGTTGATATAAATCATTCACATTTTTTATTTTCTTTATATAATTCGCACGTGTTGATGTTACCTTTAAGAAAAATCTATGTCCAAAACCAGCAGTTGTGCAAATTATAATCAGTTGATTGAAACCTGGATTCTGACAGACAGCCTTATCTCTTTAAACTCTCAACTTGCTAAAAACACACACTTTAAAGTTGCTATAAATAGCCACGCCCACAACCTCCAACTCCATCATCAAAAACCCATCTCAAGTTGGAAATTAAATAGCAGATTCAGTCAGGGCTTTGTTCCATCCCATTGAAATGACAGATATAGCTATGCTGATGGCAGAGGAAAATGAGAGGATAGTGAAGAACTCAAAGAGGAGAGGTGAAGAGGTTGAGTTGCTGCCTTCTGTACACAATTTCAAAGCCTGTTCTTCTTTGATGCTAGAGAACATGAGCTTGGAGAAGGAGAAAATGATGGAGGTTTTGAATAAAAGGTTTTTGCAGCCCAAAACAAAGCTTACTCTTGCTGCAAGCACTGGTCTCTTTTCTGCTTAATTTGTTATATATGCTTCACCTCGAAAAGGGAATCTCTTCTTGCAGTTTTCTTGTTGTAAAAATTCTTTTATCTATTAGTGTACCTTTATTATTATTGAAAGATTGATTACACCCAATTTTAGTTGAGATTCCAAATAAAACACAAGCTTTTTAGTTTACATTTAAATCATGAATTTGACACGCTTTGCAATTTAATTTCCATATAAAATAAGCTCAATCTTTATTTAAATTATGAAATTTAGGATTAAAATAGTAAATTTAAAATGATAAAAATTGAATTTTACATAAAATTTTGTTTCTGGGTATTGGAGGATGTATTCTAGTATTACTTAATGCCTAGATGAAAAGGGGGCAAAAGAATAAACTTTGTTACAAATATAATATTCATGCTTTTATTAATTAATATACAAAGTGTGACTACTTCCTATTTACTCTACTTTTTGTCCTTCAATAATGTCCAAGCTTTTATAAAGTGTAAAATATTGCTTGATCTTAGGCAGAATGTATGTATGGGTGATATCGAATCATGTGTGTCATTAAATCACAAAAAAATCATATATTTACAATATTATTATTAGACATAGGTCTTTTTTAATTAAACATACCACCTCTTCACATCTTTATTATGCTGCATTTGAGCATCTATATTTAAAATCAAATATATTGTTAAAATAACAAAATTAATTAATAGAGAAATTACGGGCATCCTCTCTAATATTAGGTCAAAGTGAAAGTGCGTTTTAATTTGTTCAAAGAACGTTTGTAACATATTGTCAAATTAATCAATGCTATGGAGCAAACTTCAATTAATATGTTGAAAAGCAAGTTCAATAATTTGTAGATTTGTGTAGGGCTACATTTCTTCTACATTAATATATAACCAATTTAATTATTTTATGATTCAAATTCTGTTTCTAAAATTTATAATTAACTTAATAACATAAATTTAAATTTATAAATTTAAAATTAGGATATATAATTTAGAAAGTTTTATTTTTTTAAATAATTATTAATCATTATTTTATAACAAATTATTTTATTTTTAAAAAAATATTAATTAAATAATAAATTTGATTGTGAAACATGAAATGTTAGACATAAAATGAGAACATTGGAGTTGTCCCTTAAATAATGTATACTTAATCTCTTTGCTAAATCTAGTAGTTAAAATTTTATAGATTTTTATATGTTTAATTAATACGGCTACAAGATATTAAACATAGATAAATTTATTATTGATTAGTTTCCAAATATAGAAAGAGAAACTTTTAAACTATTTTCTTACCTAAATCATATTTTGCAAAGAAAAAAAGAAAAAGAAAATATTGTGTAATAAAATCTTTCAAACGAAAAGCATTCATGCAATAGAAAAGCCCAAACACCACAACAAGATACTTTTATCAATTTTTGTATATTTTGACAGCAATAGTACCACTTCATTGGCCCCTCTCTCCTCCTATTCCTCTCTCTCTGCTCAGCAACTTCAAAGCAGCCTAGATAAGCACTAGTTATTGCCCTGAATTTCTTGCAACTTTCTCAACTCATTTCAAATTTTACTTGCAAAATTTTAGTTTCAAGATCCAATTTTTATCTCTGTTGCTGTATTTGTTCTCTCCAAAAGAAAGACAGCTTGAAGCTGAGAGATCCACTTGATATGTTTCGCTTTCTGCTCTGCTCCATAGTTATATTGGTTATCTCTCTCTCTCTTGCCCCCATCTTTTCTTTGTTTGTGGCTTGTTTCTTGAGCAGGTAGTGATAGTTATTAACTGCCCAAGTATGCCTTGTTAGTTAAAAGGTGTTTTCTTTTCTTGATATCATTTCGGCAGTATTTGAATAACGAAAATCATTACTTTAAAGTTCATTTTTTCCTCTTATGTTGCTTAAAGGTAGTATGTCTTGCAGCGTTGATTTGTGGGTATGGTTCCTTCTTTTTTCTTTGTTAGTAGCATTTACCCGCTTTTGGCAACAAGGGATTGTAAAGTGAAGAAGAACTAAGCTTTCTTTTACTAGAATGTTTTGTAATATGAATTAGATTTACAATAGAGTATGTATTCAGATGATTCTATTTAGTGGAAGTGACTGTAAAGTATCTGAGATAATTGCAAGAACAGTAATTTCAGTTACTGAAGGCCAAAAGCAGTGTGTTAATGCCTTTCATAAAGTTCAATTGATTCTGTCATTTGGAGACATTCCTCAATGTTTTCATTCAAGATATTGTCTCAAGTATGTGATTATTAGCTTTGATATCAAGAAACTTGTATCTGAGAGTAGCATAGGGCTGAAAGAGGCTGATCAAGTTAGTTTCTATTTGCTAGTTTATGGTGATAGGTTCATTCATTTTTTGCTCACTTGAGATTGGTAATGACTAGTTTCTGATTGTTAGCTTGTTGTAAATTCATACTTACTATTGTTAATGCATCAAGTTGTTTTTCTTGCCAACGATGAATTTTGGAGTCTAATAATTGCTACTACAATTCATGTCACAGCTGTTAGGGCTCAGGTCGAACGGTGAAGACAATCAAAATGAGAAGAAATCACTACTTTCACCCTTAAGCAGATTCTGGAGTGAATCTGTTGCTCAAAGAGGTAGTTTGGATCTCCATTGCTTTCTTTATTGCATTTCTGATCTTCAAAAGAATTTCTCCTATAAGTCCTTTCGGGAACTTCATCCCTTAAAATCTATGGATTCCAAAGATATTGATGACCATTTATCAAAGATCTTGAAATAAGCAAGTGCTTTTAGACTAGTGATTACCTCAAAGAAGTTACTTCTCTTTGTGTCAAGATCATCCTTTGTTTTTCATTGTTATAGTCCAAATGCCATCCCAAGGCACTATCTGTGATACTATTTCATGATTCATGATTTGCTTTATCCGTGCGAAAAACAGCATTGCTTTGGTTCGATTTTCATAGCCATGGAAGGTGCACCATTAACTATTTGTTTGGCCGAACTTTGTTGTGGTGTGTTGTTGCTCAAATTTACTTAGCAACTTCTCTCAACAAGGATGGTGTTTCTGTTCTAAGCAAATCTTAGGACTAGCATTGCATGAAAGAAAACAAGTGCTGCCTTCTTTTGTCTATTAATTGTCCTAATTGTGGTACATCCGAATTTCAATCTGGTGGGATGTCCGGTTTTTGTTTCTCGTATCTTGAAGTCGATTCTTATTCGTATGAGTCAACCACTCTTAATTCCAGATGTTGCGGGTGTATCGTCTATCCCAGCCAAAGCGAGTAGGACAGTAAATCATGCCGTTGCAGGTATTTCACATCTTCATCTTTTATGAAACTATAAGTTCCTTTTTCATGTTCTTCTGCTGCTTAAGTTGGATATTAAGAATTATGCTCTCCTCTAGAAACTACATATCATTGGATGGATCCCTTTAAGTTCCTAATTTCAACTGTTCGTGTTTCTTATCTGAAAATCGAAAAATATACTGAAGCTCCATTGGATAACTCGGTTTGGTTAGTATGTTGATGACTGGTATTGTTGGTAGTGGGAGGGATTGGCGCGAACTGGGGCACGCAGTCGTCTCACCGGTTGAAACCCGAGATAGTAGTGAGGATGCTAAGGGAGAATGGGATTCAGAAAGTGAAGCTTTTCGATTCTGATTACGATACGTTGAAAGCTTTGGGGAGGTCCGGTGTTCAGGTTATGGTTGGCATACCGAACGACATGCTTTCGAATTTAGCCAGTAATCCGAAGGCGGCCGAGAAATGGGTGTCAGAGAATGTTACTCATCACATCACCTCCAACAATGTCATGATCAGGTCAGTGCCTTGACTCGATTTTGTTAACCTCTTGCACTCTTGACGTGTTCATTTGGAGCCTTCATACACTTTTTATATATTTTGTTGTGGATTAATCCTTAATCCAACATAATGGTTATCTTACAATAGGTACGTAGCCGTCGGAAACGAGCCATTCTTGGAAACATACAACGGTAGCTTCCTAAGAACGACGTTCCCGGCTTTGCAAAACGTCCAACAAGCCCTCACTAAAGCCGGCCTTCGCGACCAAGTGAAGGTCACTTGTCCCCTCAACGCCGACGTCTATTCAACCGCGAGTGGCTTGCCTTCGGGAGGAGATTTCCGGACGGATATCCATGATTACATGATCCCAATCGTGAAGCTACTCAGCGACAACGGAGCCCCATTTACCGTCAACATCTACCCCTTCATAAGCCTCTACATAGACGAGAACTTCCCCGTCGAGTACGCCTTCTTCGACGGGAACGCAACGCCACTCAACGACGGCGGGATGACCTACACCAACATGTTTGATGCCAACCACGACACGCTTGTCTGGGCGCTGCAGAAGAACGGCTTCCCGAATCTTCCGATCACGCTCGGTGAGATCGGCTGGCCCACGGACGGGGACCGGAACGCCAACCTAGAGTACGCGCAGCGGTTCAACCAAGGCTTCATGACTCGCATGGCCGGCGGGAAAGGAACGCCGATGAGGAGTGGCCCTATCGACGCCTACCTCTTCAGCTTGGTCGACGAGGACCAGAAGAGCATTCAACCGGGGAACTTCGAGCGGCATTGGGGCATATTCTACTACGACGGAGAACCTAAGTACCCTCTCAACCTCGGCACCATAAACTCGAACACCCTCATTCCGGCGAGGAATGTGTCGCACTTGGAGAACAAATGGTGCATTCTGAAAACAAATGCAAGGCTCGACGATCCGAAGGTGGCGGAGAGCGTTAGCTACGCTTGCAGCCTAGGTGACTGCACCTCCCTCGGGTACCAGACGTCGTGTGGCGGCTTGGACGAGAGGGCGAATATATCGTTCGCCTTCAACAGCTACTACCAGATCAACAACCAGGTTGATCAAGCCTGCAACTTCAACGGTCTCGGGACGGTGACGAGGGCCGATCCCACCATCGGAAACTGCAGGTTTAATACCATGATCGAGCCGTACTACGGTGGTGCGGGAAGAGTTGCAGACTCTTTCATGAAGATGTTGGCCTTTTTGTTGGTTGTAACCGTTATTTTCTTGAATGATTTGTGATTTTTGAGCTTGTTTATGCATGAAATTTGTCAGTGTTTGAAGGGGAACTAGCTTCATTAGTGGGAAATTTTCTGGAATTATTTATTCTTGTATTAATTTCAGTATCGAATTGATTATTTTTCGTTTGAATTAGAATTAATCTTACATGGAAAAATCATTATTAAAGAGTAATTTTCACTAACCTCTTCAATTATTTACTTCTCATTTAACAATTTACAAATGATGTAGATGAGAGGTTAATTTATAAACGATTTACCAACTAGAGAACTCTTTAATTTATTGCTCTTCCACCACACCACCACCACAACAATAATAATAATAAATTAAGTGGAGAAAAAAAGTTAAAAAGGAAAAGTTCAAAAAAGTAAATGCAGCTTAGAAAGAAAGTAAAGAGATATTAATTTAGACTTTTCAAAATTATCTAATCAAGATTATTTAAACTGACCGGTCGTAATATTTCAACATTTTGAAGACAGTTTAAATGCACTTAAAAAATTTTAGACCTTATAAATATAAAGCTCAATTTGATCTTTTATAGGTTTCGAGGCGGTTGGACTTTATCCTATATGTTAATATAACATATATTTTTAAATTTGTTTAATTTAATAATTTTAATAAAACTAAATAATTCAATAACTCTTTATACAATATTTTTTTTCCACACAGATAAAAATATTGTAAATAATTTTTTTAATATTAATGATTAAGTTAAATTTTATAATTAATTATATAAATAATATATCAAAGTGAACGTATTTTTTAAGCTTAAAACCCAATATCTAATTGGACCTCGGGTTTTTTCAAGCATCAAATCTTGAAGTCCTACTCAACCTAAATTCCGAGGTAATTTTGTGTCGTGATAAAAATTATGAATAATACTTCATCCGTCCACGAAATTTCTTCTTATTTTGCCACTTTCCTACGTTTACAATTTTTTTTTCTACTTTAAACTTCTCATTTATAATAAGTGGACCCACCACACTCACTACACACAACTCAATTTAAAACAATATTTAAAGTGAGATCCAAACTCCACTAACTATAAACAACACAGTTTTAAATATTATATCAAGTGAGATCCAAATTCCACTCCCTATATATTATCATTAAAGTCAAAACAACTACATTAAAATTCGTGTCAGATCAAAGTGAGAACATGTTTAGTGGACGGAGGCAGTGGCGGAGGGAGCATGGGGCATTGGGGGTACAAGTGTACCCCCAAATTTTTTTTTATAATTATTAGTATTGTTTTATTATTATTATTATTATTTTTATAGTTTTGCACCTCCAATTAAATATCATTTCAAATCAATTTAATTTATCAAGTTCATCCTACCACTCTTATTTGTCTTTTGCTGATTCATTTTTTTCAATTGAAATACAAATATACCGCACGTTCTTTTGGTTTAATCTTTGTTTTTTTTTCACAAATCGCAAACAAACAATATTAAATAAAAAGCAGGACAAATTGCTACTATTCAAGATTTGATTTTAAGGTAATACTAATATTTTTTCTTGAAGTTAATTTTAATTAAGTGATAAGTGGTATGCCAATTTATGAATTTGTGGTTTGGTTACTTTTATAAATATAGATGTGTTTCTACAAATTTTCGACGAGGATATTGTCAAACGCTTACACCAAATGAAAACTCATCGAATAATAAATTAGATAGTTACGTAATTTTCTCTTTGTATTCAATATTATACGACTTTGAAATTGAACAATATTTCACAATGTATTAATTTTAATATTATTCTTTTCTTAAAGCTTATATTTGTATTATTGTATTTTTCGTATCCCCGAATTAAAAATCCTGGCTACGCCACTGGACGGAGGGAGTATAATATAGTATCATATATATATATATATATATATATATATATATATATATATATAAAAGAAAGAATAAAAAGATGATCGTCATTTGTGCATCATGCATACAAATGAGGACTCTTCTACTTCTTGAAATTATGCCTTTGTGCGCCATGGGACATACTTAGGAGTTAGGACCCCTCATTAAATAATTCATCTTCACCACAAGTCAACCTCAGAAAAATTTAGGATAATATACTTTAGTTTTAAGTGACACGACAAAAGTGTAAAGGGCACACTTGTTAAGAGTGGAAGGTAGACCCATAAAGCAAATAGTTGAAAAGAAAATTAGTGTTACTTCTAATTATTGTATGTGGCCTTTGGCTTATGGATAGAACTTAGAAGAAGTCTACCAATATTTACAACCCTAACAAAAACCAATTTTAATTGTTGTTTATCTTAAAGTCAATAGTATAATAATTATGTTGTGGGCCTTGTGGGGACGTGAAGCAGGCGGGTTGGCCCAAATGGAGCGGCGGCCCACTTTTATTCTTAAATCTGTGTTCTATTTTGAACCGCTTTTACCTTTACCTAATTACCTTCACCTTTTTACCTTCCTCTTCACCTTCAGAAATCGACGCCCACTAACACCATATCCTTATCAATGGGCGCCTCATCCTCACCATTCCTTCCATAAATTCCCCCCCTTCCTCCCTCATTCACACACTCACTCACTCGCTCTCACACGCACAAAAGATACTCGATTAGAAAATGTCTTCGATTGGGGCGAGCTATGCTTCCATTCACGTGCAGCAGAAGCGGCAGAAGGAGAGACTGGCGAAGAAGATGGAACAAGGTGAGAGATTCACTACCAAATCGAACCATGTCGAAAAGGCTTCTTCCTCTGCTGATAAAACCAAAACCAAATCCAAAATTCACCCTTCGCCCATCCTCTTTTGATTTCGAGTTCAATTTTACTCCTATTTTGTATAGACTATTACTATTAGAGATGTGATTCCTTTGTGTAGTCAAAGGAAATTATAGTTTAGCATAGTCTTCTTTGTGCCTCCGCTGCTTCTTCGATCTGGAAATTCTGGTATTCATATGAATATGCGCCGCCTTATTACTTACCCTTTCCTAGGGTTTCGGATAATCTAAATGGATTTTCACTTTGTGAATGCGTATACACTTTTCTTTTAGCACTATCTACTTTTCATTTAAATGACTATAGTGTGTATATATAATCTAACAATCTATTCAATTTGATTTGGTCAATTAATATTATGAGAAATTGTAATGATTTGAAAACTTATATATTTCTAGTATATTTCAATTTATTATCGAATTAATCGAAACTTGATTTTTTATATATATATATAAAAATTTAGACTAAACGCTTGAATTTCACTTAAAAACTACACAAATTTAATACCTAATTTTTTTTGGTATACGAACCTCTCTGTATTTTACAATACAATTAATAATTTCTGCCATCAATACCATTAATAATTTCCACTATTTACTCTTAATTATTACATTGAAATTATAAAAAGCAAAAAATATTCAAATGATTACAAGGGTAAAATAGGAACTTTATGAGACACTTATTAGGGAACAATTTTTTTCCCCTGAGACTGAGGGAGTATCACATAACTTAATTAAATATAATAGATAAAGTGAGATCTAAATTGTACTAATACTCTTTCATGACATGATGATTATATTGACGTCTCTCAATAAAATATCTCATTTTTTAAAAATTAAATATTTTATTTTTAAAAAATTAACATATTTTATTGAGCTCCACCACTTTATCCAAAGAAATCATTTTCTTAAACACTCAGATAAAAAAATAATGTGTAATAAATAATGAGATGGATGAAATATACCTTAAGTCAATCAAACTATTTTTTAAAGACATTTGTTATAACTAACAAATTCGTGAATTAAGTGAGTAATCCCATTTATTACATCTCATTTCTCCTGTATGGGGACATGAAGGCGAAAAAAGAAAAGAGGGGATGTAATTTCTCCTGCTTTTGACATAGCAAGTCCTCACCCAGTGGGAGGCTCATACGACGAGTTATTAGCTCAATAGTAAAGCATGCCCTTAGTAATTGGATCTTTGTGTCTTAATATTAAAACCACAAACTTCTGTAATTTGATCATTCTTAGGGGTATGATTTTTTACAATCTTTCAATAGAATAAATATTATTCAATAATAGTTAGACAATCACAATAACTTACCTGACTATAGACCTAATGAATGTCCAAGATTTTCAAGATCTAATTCATAAATGTGAAATATAGCCATCAATTCCTCTAAATAGCCCAGCTGAAGAAGTTCATAAAAATAGTCCAAACCAAACATAGTGTAAGTAGTGATGTTTAAACTAATTTGCTTTTCCCCAAAAAAATGGACACACTTTTACTACTCTCATCTTAGTCCTAATGCTTACTTTTTGAAAAATTTGGATACGTTTCCTAATTTACATCCCCATCTTGTCAAGGATTTCAAAAGGACAGAATTACCAGAAAAGGAATTAGACAAAAATTGAAAGAAAATTAGTTGTGTTGGACTAAAACTTATCCTATTTTTATATAATTTTTTTTTTGTTATATTACTCTAAGTGATGGTGGGCTTTTTGAATATTGGGAGATAATATAGGATATCTTTTAAATACTCCCTCCGTCCGTTAAACGTGACCATTTTTAGTGGGACAGAGGAGTGCATTTTTAGTAAAAAAATAGCTTTGGGTTGGTTTGCTGGCTTTTATTAGGCCCATTTGGCATTAAGCCCAATGTTCAAAGTTATATATTTCTAGTAGATAATATGCATATAAAATATCTGTCGCTGACATTGTTAATATATCCATAAATATTGTATGTTATATAGATAAATAATATTTTTTAATAAAAATTTATTATTTCTTAATTTTCGATTATGATTTATATTTTAAAATATAGTTTAATATTTATTTAATACAAAATAATAAAAACTAGAATTTAATAACTCGTATGATCATGTGATATTATGTGACATTGTTAGTGTTACATTAGTCGCGAACACGTTAAGTTGTATATGTTGTGGGTGGTGGAGCTATTCCATTGATCACTGTATAGAAATAAAGTTTCAAGCATAATGAACTCTCAAAATATCACATAATTAAAAGAACTCTCATGTTAGACCCAATTAATTTTAAGCAAGGTCGATTGCGATTTTAATATCAATTAAAATTTTTATTTTTGGAAATTAAAACGTATAGTATTATTTTGCAGTTAACCACTTTATTTTATTAATCATTTGATCAACATATATATTAACTTAGGCGTACATAGAAGATTATGTATCATTCAAGCGTACATATAAAATTATTATAGCACTTTTGGAATGAATTGTATTATTCTAGCAATTTAAATATATAATTATATAAGTCACTGCGAGCTAGCTAGCTTAATTTAGGTATAACCAATTCATACATAGTATTAATTATTATTTGTTGACATACTCAGCTTTTGGTCTTACTTACTATTGGTTTAAATGTGTGGCTATTATTTCAAATCAAGAACATAAGTTGGGCTTCCACTGGCTATTTTATACGTTGAAGCTTTCATCAAGTTAGGTCAAACAAAAAATATTTTCAATAATGAATTATTAATCATATCATATCAATTTCGTATCTATATAATATAAAATGTCACATAATTAGATAATAGAATATCTGAGTCGATTATTTTTATACCGACATTTTTCATTTGTACAGAAGGTTCGGTGCAATTATGACTAAAACTATCTATTTTTAATAAGAACGAACTAAGTATTATTTAAGGTTGAATTAGAATGCATGCATTGTCATAACCAGAAGTAAATATAATTTATATTAAAGTTGAAACTTGCATTTTATAATCGTGCAATTAGTATTATTATTATTTTTTATACATATTAGTGAAGTTGACCACTATGGTACAATACATGTATTGTGCACCATAGTTTAAAGTAGGAAATAAAATATTAGTATTTGAAGTAGAATATGATTCCGTGTTATAATAATTAATAAGCACTAGAAAATGTGGATAACATTTATATATTATAATTATATCATGAGATAGTTACTTAGTTAGGTTGGTGCAAGATAAGTAGACTTGATAATTAGCTTGGAGCCTTGGAAACACCACTAGTCATTAAATTTATGGCGAGTGTGGTGAGTGTGTTGGCCTAATGGTAGTGAGGTTAATGTTCAAGGTTAAGGTTTCAGGTTTGAGTCATCTGTGACGCAGTAATTCAATTTTAAAAAAAAGTATCTTGAGTTGGGGTGCGTGTCTAGTGGTAGTGAGGTTAATGTCTAAGACAATAGGTTCTGGGTTCAAGTTTTCCTTGATGCGGCCATGTAATTTAAAGTTAATGTAATTCAATTTTTTTTTAAATTTATCCGAACTAGCGTTCGTGTGTTGGCCTAGTGATAGTGATGTTAATGCTCAAGATTTAGGTCTCGGGTTTGAGTCATGCGTGACGCGACTATGTAATTTAATGTTAATGTAATCCAATTTTTATAAAATTTATTTGAGCTAAGTGTGCATAATAAGTCTCAGTGGTAATTGAATTATGTCTCAAGATAATAAGTCTGAGGTTCGAATCCTCGATAACACAGCTATATAATTTAAATTTAATATAATTCAATTAAAAAAAATATATTCGAGCTAACAAGTTTCGTGTTTGGGTCATTTGTGACGCAATTTTGTGATTTAAATATTAATATTGTTGCATGGAGGCAAAATATACTACTCCCTCTGTTCAAGAAAAATAATCTTATTATTTATTTGAATCATTCAATAAAAGTGTGTTTTTTTCTTTTTTAGACATGATCTACAAAACAATCATCATTTTAAATCTTGTGTATATTCTAATTTATAGATCTATCTCTTCAGTAATACTTTTTTCTTAAACCTGGTTATGACTCAATGGCAACATATTTTTTTGTGAATGAGGGAATATTTTAGTTTGTTGAAATTAAGATAAGATGCTAGCTATTCTCAACTAAATTTTTTTGATCATGAGGTGAGACAAAATATGCAAGTGTAAGAACAAATACTAACAACAAACATCATTAGTATGTGTTACAAAAATAAAAAATTGAATGTATGAAATTAAATCTTAATATAAATGATCAGATCTTCATGTATTTCAAGATAGGGTATGTTTGTGTTATATTAACTCGGAATTAAAAGGAAGGTTGTACTTTGAATTATATAATATATAGGGGATGGTTATTTTAAAGTTAAATCCTTTTGTGTTAATCAGAATTAAATATAAATTAATAAAAAATGAATGGTGCATATCTAAAAATAAATATCACAAAATTATGAAGAAAATTTACATCATAGAATCAAATATACATCATATAGAATCAATTATACATCATAGAATCAAATAAATATCTTCAGAAAATTATGAAGAAAATTTACAATAAATAAATATATTTCTTTATATTTAAAAAAGCAATATATCCATTTATATCACAAAACAAAAAATATATGAATTGGTGTGCAAAAAAGATATATACTAAAAAATTTCAAATTATCATAATAAGAATAAAACAGAAGAAAATAAAGGTTGTGGTTAGTTAGCTCCAAAACAAGAAGTATAGTAGTCGAAAAAGGTTAGAGAAAAGCCTAATCCCTTAATAATGCTTAACTATGCAGTATGCACAAACCATCACCACAATATATATTTTTCATGATAATGCCTTAAAGTTATGCCCCTCTCCACTTCTAATAAACTGTGTTCCATAACTAAACCACACACCCTCCTTCACTCATTATTCATATTAATATATATATGACTAGTGATTTCACTATCAGAAATCCAACACATTACAGTACACTCTAGCTAGCTGTGTGCCTATAAATCCATGGTCGCCTCGCAGTCTCTAAGCACAACCAACAAATATATATTCTTCCATTTTCAAAGCTTATAAATTATTCACTTGTTTAAGTGCAGCATATCTTTTTGTGATTTTCTTGCAATATGTCTTCGACGGGAGCTAGCTACGGGTACGTCCTCGTGCAGCAGAAGAAGGTGCAGGAGAGGATGATGAAGAGAATGGAGGAGGAGAGAGTGAAGAATGGGAGTGAAAATATTAATGGTGATAATGTGGTTAGTGTTGATGAAGGTAAGAGTAATAGGAGGAACAAAGTTTACCCATCTGGGAATGGAGAGAGGAGAGGTTAAGTTAATGAGTGCAAGTTTGATTAATTAATTTCCCATGCATGCATGCAGAAAAGCTGCAGCTAGCTTGTGTTTGGTTTCATTAATTTCCACGTACCTTAGGTTCATTTGCATGTTCCCTTTTATGTTATGTTGTTCAAGTAAGAACAGAAAAGGTTGCTTATGTAAATTCTGATTTTGTGCTAGAATTGAAACACTTGGTGTTGGTGTTTCTAGTTCAAGTTGTATTACTTCTTCTTCTTGTTTATTTGTAATAAACATCTTAATTCTCTCGTTTTTATAACTTAATTCCCTTTAGTAATGACTTCATCTTCCTCAACAAGACAGTTGACAGCACACAATGATGTCCCAATATTATCTTAAAAGTTTCTTTGAGAACACAATGAAGCCAAATGACTCTTCATCAAATACCATATTTTGTATAAACACATTTAAAAGGAAATAATTATATATATATTTAGAGAGAGAGAGAGAGAGGCTAGTGTTTTCTTTTCTATATACATGATTGAGATACTTTTTCTTCAATGCAATGAACTCTATCGAGAGACTCTTCAAGTGCTCGTATTGCAATCTTGTAATGGTCGAGGGAGATAGCTCCTTCCTCAACAACTTGCAATGCACTTCTATATAGTTGGTTGAACCGATGCACCCGTTCACGTGTATCCGAGCTGTCGACTCTGTGGTTGGGGATGAGTAGCAGTTTATAATCTTTCTTCCATCTCGGTAAGATGTATTTCGAGGGGATCTCCTCCACCCCGTTGAAATTCAAGACGCACAACGCATGCCGGCATAGGTATCCATAGAAGTTGAAGCAGCTGCAGATGCAACGAACTTCGGATGCAGCTCTGTTGTAAAGAACCTCGAAATCTTTGATCTCTCTCCTGTTTCCTTCATGGAGAACCCTTTCCTTGACTGAAAAGATTGTGATTTGTCCCTCGATGTGAATCTGTGTCGTACTGAAACAAGAATACATCTCCTCTACCTCCAGCTGGAATCTTTTAAATATGGAGCGAGTGTATACCTTAGACAGCTGCAGTTCAAACGAACATCGTGTTTTCAGTTCAGGACTCGTGTTTCTTGACTCCATGTCCGCGTTTACTTCTTCCTTGTGCTTTTTCTGCAATGCTAGTTCATACTTGTCGAGGAATTCTTTTAATGGAGTCTGCTTGTGCAAGTACTTGTCGAAGAAAGCATTCAATGACTCGCCAAGCCGTGCAGCAGCCATTCCCGAGAAGAAGGTGTCTTTCAGGTAAACAGGAGCCCATTGCGCTCGATCATCATATAATGATCTAAGCCACTCATTATCCGAAACTCCAAAATGCTGAATCATGAACCCCCATGCTGCTTCAAAATCATATGGCTTTAAAGCCTCGTAAACTCCTTTCTGAAACGCCTTTCTTATAGAATCATAGCTATGCAATCCTCCCAGTTTCTCCGGAACTTTTCTCATGATGAGTGACAAGCAAAAGCGGTGTTGAGAGTTCGGAAACACATCAGCAACAGCACTCTGCAAAACCTTGCACCTGTCAGTAATGATGGTTTGTGGGGAAAGTCCAGATGTACAAGTAAGCCATGTTTTCAATAACCAAGTATATGACAGAACTGTCTCACTCGCGAGCAGACCACAACCAAGTAAAATGGACTGACCATGGTGATTAATGCCAACAAACGAAACAAGGGGGACTTCATACTTGCTGGACAAACAAGTAGTATCAAAAAAAATCACATCACCAAAGTAAACATTCGCAGCCCTTGATCTAGCATCTGCCCAGAAAACATTCCTCATACCCCCTTCATCATTTAGATCAACCAAGTAAAAGAAATTTGGGTTTGTCAACTGTACACGGCAAAGGTAATTATACATCGCTTGCGTGTCACCTTTTCTTAAGTTCAATTGGTTGGTCTGATCAGAAGGAGTTTTAGCCAGCTTCTGGTTGAAGTTGGAGTTCCCATCGCTACCTGCATCTATAACAAGAGCACGATAGAGTTTGACTGGTTGTGTTTCAGCGTCAGAATTCGACAGTAACTTCCTCTTGGTTCCACTAACCATTTTCTTATTAGACTTCTGAGTTTTCGCTCCTAATACATGATTGTGTTCAAGAGTAACTTCAAGTATCCGCCACCTTTTAGAATCCACTAACCTCATCCTCATCATAGCAGGACAACCAGTTCTTGTTTCCTTTCGCACGTGGTTCACATCTTTGACTCTTTTGAACCCCTGGCTACTGCAACATAAGACAGCACCATACTTCTCTCTGCTATTTCTTTTAAACCAGGAGTTCTTCACTCTCACATTAAATCCCGACTCCGTGGCATAACAGTTATAATAGTTGTACGCATCATCATAAGACTCAAACTCCATTCCCATGGCAGGAGCAACAAATTCCTTTCTACCTTCAAACGTATTTTCCTCAAGAACGCCATTTTGACCACTGGTTGGCAGAGTAGCAGAGCATACCTCTTCTACCATTCCCTCATTATGAACAGACATTTCTTCCATACAATCTGAAATAATCTTTGAACATAAGTGCACTGAAAAGGCACAGCATACCTAAAAAGAGAAACAAATCGTTGCCAGAAAGAAGTATGATCATTATTGAAATAAAATTGTGCTTTTACCATTTCTTCTTTCCAAGACTTCAAGACATCAATATAAGCTTATATTCTTGACTAAAAATTGACAAAGCTGATTCCTCTATCCTCCAAGAAGGTTACCAACAACTCTAAAATTACAAACTAGTTGACTCAAAGTTTCAAATGCCACTATGATACATATTACATGTATAAAATATATAGATATAGTTAGTTCACAAATGAGTTAGAACAACACTCAGAAATTCCAAGAGAAAATAAGACCCCAAACTATCAGAAAAGGGCTTCGTAAGGGAAACGTGACGACTCAACAAACTACAGATTGAAAAAAGTGAAACCAGCCAAAATATAAAACTTTCATTCTCTAAAATCGGTTCAAATCGAGAAAAACGAAAATTGCCTAAAGATTAAGCCTTATAATAAATTGAAAAAGATGAAACTTCTACCATTAATTGAGCTGTACAGTTGTCAACTTTTTCTACTCCAAAAGAAAATCTTTTTCGATATTTGTCAAAGATGTATGAACACTTGGGCAATCTCTAAACTCCAATTTCTCAACGAGCAAAATAAATTCCGCATTCGATTAAAAAAAACCAAATTTCAGTAACCCAGAGACACAGAGAGAGATCCATAGTAATACCTCAATTCATAGATATGCAATGAAAAATCCTGTTGGCACACAACAAAAACAAACTAAGAACGAGAGCTAAAAAGCATAGAGGCTTGGCGATTATAAGTAAGAACTGGAAATTGAAAAGGCAGCAGCAGAGAAATTGGAGTGAGGGATTACCGCAGGTAAGGGTTTCGAAAATCGCGGGAAAATGCGGAAGCAAAAGAGAAGATGAATCATCGAGCCGAGAAGAGGATCGATTCCTTCCTCCTTTAAACACAGATAATCTTGAAAATTACAGTAAATTAACGATGAAGATGATCATCAAATCTAGAAATATTGTTCGGACCCAGGCCCGTCATGAGCAGGGCGGGCTGGGCCGCCCAAAACATTTACTCCCTTTTTTAAATTAAGTTTTTAATATATTAATATATAATCAATTCATTTATAGGATCTATTGATTTATATTAGTATGTATTCCTTCCGTCCATGAAAATGATTTACGGTTTGACCCGATACGAGTTTTAATATTGTGTTTTGACTTTAATGGAGGTATGTAGTGAGTGGAGTTAGGGTCCCACTTCATATATAGTTTTAAATTGGTTGTGAGTAGTTAGTGGAGTTTGGGTCCCACTGAGGTCATGTTTGGTAGATAAGATATGATATGATAAGATTAAATTATCTTATTAAATCATGTGTTTCGTAGCAAATTTGATAAACACGTCGGCCCGATATTAAACATTGAGCCCGTGTCAAAATCACTAATTTACCTTACATTTTAATCCTAAGGAGGTGGTGAGATTAAAATAATCTTGATACACCATATAAATTTAATCTTATCATGCTATATCCTATCATGACTACCAAACATGGCCTGAAAGTATTGTTTTAAATTGAGTTGTGTGTAGTGGATGTGGTGGGTCCACTTACTATAAAAGGAAAATTTCAAATGTAAACCATTTTCGTGGACATCCCAAAATGCCAAAACGTAAACCATTTTGGTGGACGGAGGGAATAATATATATATTAAAATATAATAATAAAATTGACACTATTTACATCGAGATTATATCAAATCGAACAAAATTACTATCCCTTTACTCAACGGTTGATAATTAAAATTTTAATATATTTACAAATGAAAAAAATCAAATCGAACAAAATTACTATCGCTTACACAATTAAATTTTTAAATATACTTACAAATGAAAAAAAAAGATATTGTGTGATGTGATTCGTTCAATTATCAATTAGAACTTATCTTTATCTAAGCACTTAAACCCACTTTATAGTTAATTATTTAATTCTTATGATTGATTCTAGCCTATATTGTATGTATTTTTATTTTTTTTGTTATAAATTTTAAATTAGGATTTATATATATAAATTAAAGTTAAAAACAATAAATAAATGTAACAAATGAGATATAAATTTTATTATTCACTAAAGCTTCTCAAACAAATATTACCATATTTGTGTAGAAACTATTTTATCTTCTTTGTCTCTCAATTACTTATAATTAATTAATTAATTCGGTATTATATTAATAAAAGAATGCATAAATCTGGAAGAGGATCGAAATCAAAGAGCAGAAGCAAGTGAAGCAAAGCAAGCAAAGGCATCTGAGTTAATGGTAGTTTCCGATAAGGAGGTGGTGCTGATCACCGGCTGTTCCGCCGGAGGCATAGGCCACGCGCTCGCCCTCGAGTTCGCCTCGCGTGGCTGCCTCGTGGTGGCCACGGCGCGTTCACTATCCTCCATTTCTGATTTGCAGCACAATCCCAAGTTCTTCCTCCAAGAGCTCGACATATCATCCGACGACAGCGTGCGTAACGCTATCTCTACAGTTATCGAACACTTCGGTCGTATCGATGTCGTTGTTAACAACGCCGGAATCCAGTGCGTGGGGCCCGTTGCCGAGGTGCCCTTGTCCATGATCCAACAGACCTTCAACACTAATGTTTTCGGTAATAAAAAACTTCAATTTCTATTTTTGCTGTCTATGTTTCTCTGGGGATTTGAAGTTTGTTTTGAGGTTTTTGTTTGATTTCGTTTGGAAAGCCTGCTATACTATGAACTGGAAAGTGTTAGTGTGTGGAAATGGACGGTGATGCTGCATTTTGTGGATATAGGACTGATTATACATTGTTTAGATGGAGTTGGATTGTTCATCAGATTTCAAATCATATGGATATTCTGGTGGTAGATTAGGTTGTTTTTGTGACAAGACGAGATTATATGATGTTTAGTTTTGGTAATTAGAACTTGCTTTTGATGTTGTGTCTTCCTACGAATTTGTTGTTTGAGGAGAAATTTGAACTTATATCATAGTGTTAGATAGTCCACGTTTGTGTAGTTCGCAGTAGTTGTGTATTTCAACTTCAAAAAATGGATACTAATTGATACTTCTCTAGGTTTGCACTTTGCTCAATTTGCTTATTTTGGAATTCATTACAAAGTTAAGGCTCTTGATATTCTTTCGTTTACTAAAAAGGTTCACATATCAAAGGTGACAATAAGGTATGGGGCTATTGATTATATTTGAGCTTCGTGGGTGATTAATTCCCCCAACTTTGCTCTTAAGTAGCTATGAGAGGGAGGCAAAAGTATCTTGCAATGTCTGTAAAAGTTCACTTTGTTTTTTGAGTATGTGTGCTTCTGGCAAAAGAATTGATCTATCATGAATAATAACTTTGTTTGAGCCAATCTCTCCCTTCTGTTTGCCGTGAGTTTCAATTTGTCGAAGCCTTGAGATTATTTTCTGTACAATAAGTAAGGTAACTAATTAACTCTGTTCTTCTCATTTTCTTCCGAATCTCCACATTTATCATTTCCTCTTCTAGGCTTCTTCCCTCCTTGCCTACTCTTTGCCTTAGGATTTATTATCAAAGGAGATTGTACCCTTTCTTAAAGTTTGCCTGTACGTGGTCTCTTGACTTCCTTGACCTCAACTGTATTCTTTACCGCATCCTTCTTTCACTCCTCTCTTGCTTAGTTGCTTTCATTATGATAGTTGTAGGAAATGATGTATCATTTTGTATCCCCTGTTTTCATATGGTGATTGTAAGAAAGGATGAATCTATTTTTTTTTAATACGTAGTATATTTTTGGGCCTTTTATACTTTCCATATTGGAATTAACTGATCACCTCATGGTTTCCTACTTTCCCATATTGCAGGCATCTTAAATATTCACTTCATAAATAATTTGTTGTGTGCATGATTTGATGTTACCGTTTCCTGCTCATAGGATCATTGAGGTTGATTCAAGCCGTAGTTCCTCACATGGCATCTCGGAAGAAGGGCAAGATTGTAAATGTTGGAAGCGTGACTGCATTGGCCCCCGTACCATGGGCGGGAACTTATACTGCAACAAAAGCTGCGATACATTCCCTTTCCGATAATCTAAGGTACGTGCAAAAGGATCTTCCACTTCCATTGCTCAGAGCTCTAGAATGAGTTAAATCCTTGCCTGTTTAATAAAATTTTGAAATGCCAAAATGCAGACTGGAACTACGACCCTTTGGCATCAACGTGATTACGGTTGTACCAGGTGCTATTAGGTCGAATATAGGAGAGTCGGCTTTAGCCATCTACAATCGAATGCCAGAGTGGAAGCTGTATAAGCCGTTTGAAGAAGCAATTCGAGCTAGAGCAATCTTTTCACAGACCCCAAAATCTACCCCTGCAGAAGAATTTGCAAAGAAGACAGTTGATGCAGTGTTGAAAGAGAAGCCTCCTTCTTGGCTGAGCTTAGGCCACCAATCCACAATAATGGCAATTCTGTATTATGTGCCTCTTTTTATCAGAGATTTTATCATGAGGAAGGTTTTCAAGTGCTGATATATTTTGTTACTCTTGTATCATTTTGTGGGATGTAATAAGATTTTCTACAATATATTTGATAGAATTATAGAGATGGAAGTTGATCCAACGATGTCGTTTCTACAATTTCATGTTCACAGATTTAAATTGTTCACACAATATCTGAATTGCACACTACAATATGATGGTCAGCTCTCTAAGAATCAAAATCTCAGGTACAAAAATAAAAAAAACCTAATCTTGATCGAAGCAAAAACAATATGCTGGTGCTACTTATGTCTATACTCAAATTGCACAACAAAAATTTCAAGTTTACAGTAAAAGCTTCTTCACTAATGTCAGTCCATCACTGTAATTGGTAGTTTTGCGAATAATATACCATTCCGGGAGCCTGAACCGGAGCAAGAGGCCGGAAATTTGAAGGTGGAAGCGGCTGTTGAGATATCGGCATAGGTTGCTGCTGCTGAGGTAGGGTTGATGGATGATGCCCCATAGGCAACATCTGCTGCTGCTGCGTAATCTGGGGCGTTTGAGGCATCAATGGCATCATGTATGAGGGTGGAGGCAGCCTGGGCGGCATACCATAATCATACGATCCCGAAGGCTGCTGCATGTACTGCATCGGAGGCTGGCTAGGCACTGACTGATAGAGGGCTTGAGAGTTGGGAGTCGAGGGCTGGACCATGCCGCCACCTTGATAAGGGTTCATTTGTGCAGCCATGAAAGCATTAGGGTCTGAAACAGAGAGGTTTTCTGATTTTGACATGGAATTACTATGTGATGATGAGAAAGATGATGTTGTTGAAGTTGATGACGGAGTGAGCCCGGCGCTTTTAGCTTCTTCGGCTGCAAATGTGGAGAGGACCGACGTCATGATGTATTGGGACGACGTCGAGGCTGCAAGCTTGTCTGCAACCTCAGCTGCAATGGCAGCAGCAGATTTTTTAGATGCTTTATCGTTGGAATCTGTCACTGTGGTCAATGGTTTTGAGTCGAATACGCGATCTTCATCCAGTTGTTTTCGCATATTTGTGGCTTCTTCTATCTCAGCTTGTGCAACCTGAGAATTGTTACAATGCATAGATGTGAGAACGGCCTCTCTAACAATTCTTGAAATGAAATTATATGAATGTGCAATAGGCGTAGAGTAGAACCTGTATCTGCGTTCGAACATTCTCCAATTCAGATTCCTGAAATTGTGAAACCAACGATAAGAATTGCATATCAATGATCTAGTGTAAGAGTTGATATATATTTACGAATCCGTTCCTGGGTTGAAGGACTACCTGCTCGTGAAGTGCATCCCTCAACTGAGCAACGAGTGCGGCCCTATTGTTTTCAACTTCTTTGAGTTTCTCAATGCATTGTTTCAATACACTCTCTTCCTCCTCCAATTCTTTGGCTAGGGTCTTACGTGATGGATCTTTCGCTGTAAAACAATAGCAAATCGCAAATTAAATATGAGGGTCCAAAGTATAAGGCATTAATAACATACTGCAGCAGCACCAACAATGTTAAATCATTTTGTCAACGTAACGCCACGTCATTTCTGCAGATTGTTTTGTTACTGCAGTGTAAATACGCTGCTCACCTTTTGTTAATGCCACGTCAACATCTTTCTCCATTTTTTTCACACGATGAACTGCAGATTTGCATTTACTCAATTCTTCATCTTCGTTCGTATGTTCGCTGATCACCAAGTGAAAAGCTGAAACAATTTTCTCTGCTGTACCACCAATGCTTAGTTTCTGGTTCCACAAAAAAGAGGCTTAAGGAATAAAGAGATAGAGATGATGCTTAATAACAAAATTTAGACAGCATACAACACAGAAGAAGAGATAAGAGCCACACGAAACGCAAGTAAATGGTCAATTTTTACCGTCTTTATGGAACGAGAGTCCTTTTTCATTATTCTGACAGAACGGGATCGTTTCTTCCTGAGCTCCAATGGTGGAGGCAGTTCTTCTCCAAGCATTGCATCTTTAAGGCTTTTCGCCTGTGAACCAAAAACTCTTCTTTCTTCCCATATCCCAACCTAACGAGGACAATTGCGAGCATCTCAGTCATTAATAAACTGTTTTGAGTATCTAAAATTCACATTTTAAGCTTTGTAAGAATAAACAGCTAAGGCGCCTATAGAGCAAAATAGGAAATGACAATCGTAATTGAAGAACTTTGTTAATTTCGCTGAACATCTTCATAAAACTAAAGACGCGTGAATAATAAAGTTTTTCCATTAGGTGCTGAGGGAAGTGGTGATGAGAAGACGGTAGAAAAGCTCACCAATCTAGACACCACAGTCTTTCCACGGTCATCTCCTTTATCCACTACCTCCTTGAGTGCTGAAGGTAGAACTTTCCAGAACTCGGTAACAAATTCATTCCCTTTACGCTTGCTATTCTGTAGGATATCATTTGCAAGGTATAAAAGAGGAACTTTCCGAGCCATATCCGAACTCCGGAATTGTTTGTCCCATGTTGTAACCACTAGTTCTGCTTTACCGCGGTGAAAAATACACCAGTGCGAGAAAGCTATATCCAAAGTCAAGTTAAACAACCAGGACGTATTTGCAAACGTAAGCAGAGGGTGTCAAAAGGAAGTAAATGGGAAGACGACAAACAGCGGCTTATTTAAATGTCACGTGGAACACTAGCTTATATAGAAACAAAATATTCATCGAATCATTAAATACTAAGAAAATATTCGCCAGTATAAAGGAGCTTTATACTGGTTGGATATCAAGTATCCACGAGAGCTTGAAATGCTCATCAGGTAATAACATTACAAATTTATAGTACATCATAACATTAGCAAAACAAACAACAAGACAATGTTCTAAATCAATTGTGACTATGAAATGCATTCTCAGTAGAGATTTATCAAAATCAGACAAAAAGAAAGATCTAGGATATCCATTAATTTAAGGATAACTACAAGCTTAAACTCTGAAACAAAGTGTACTCAACAATCTTGACTAGATCAAATAAACAAACAAAAATATCCTAGAAGGCTTGTACCAACCAAGTAAGAGTCATCCCAGTAAACAAGATTTTGGACACCATTCACTCAGCTAAATCACAAAAAATTAGCAACACGTATAAGAAGTGCATCTCCTTATCTAAAAACCAAACACATAACAAATCAAGCATCTGGAAATCAGACTGAACTTGCAAGCAGCACAAGGGAAGAGATAATTATATATAAAAAGAAGGTACAAAAACAAAAAAAATAAGCAGAGGAGGATACTTTCAATGCATTGCTGAGTGCTATTGAGCTTGGAGAGCTTGTCAGCAAGTATTTGCTCACTGAACACGCTATTCATCCCACTACCGCCACCACTTCAACTATGTCTGTGTGTGTGTTTTATATAGACAGAAGGGCGGAAAATCCGCAGTTCAATTGCATTCAAGAGTAAAACCCTAACTTATGTATGTACAACAACTGTAGATATAAACTGATCTGTAACACAACTAACCATAAAGAAGATGCCAATTCAAGAATTTAGCTGATTTGCATTGCGATAAAAAGGACAAACAGAAAGCGGCCGGCTTTTTCCCAACCCGAACTAAGAAAAGTAAAGAGGGTGGCGGAAAGAAAAATTTGAAAAATAGGTGCTTTCCAGGAAATCAAGAATTGCGATTCAGCTATATCAGAAACCCCAATAAAGTTATCCTCTTGGAAGGAATTTGGAAGAAAGGTTGATGCGGGATTCCTTGGAAACGCATACAAATGTGAAAGTGGATTTGCCCTTCTTGGTTGTAGACAATCGAGCTTCGACTATGTGCTGTGTGTGAAAATTGAAAACTCTGCAATTTAGGGATGTAAATAAAGCACAATTTCTTCTTGAACGTGCTGCAACTAATTAACGTATATACTCTCTCTCAATCCATATATTTACTATTCACTTTGATTCTACACACATTTTTTAAAATTAATTTGACTTACAATATATGTTGGGTGGAGTTTAAATAATATTTAATTAAATTATATGTATAAAATATAAATGTCTAACTTATAAAAAATGATCGATCAACTGAGGAGTATTGAGTATGAAATTCTAATTTTAAATTTCTTACCATAACAAACTATATGCTATATATTTTTAACACCAAAACAATATTGTCCTAATTCAATTCATTTTAAATTATTGTAATCCAATTTCAAAATAAATCTTGACGTGTTTTTATCCTGCAAATTCGACAATGCAACGCGATTGTGAATATGTGGATAATTTATAGGAAAATCAAAATATGAAAAAATAGCATATAAATCTGGTCTAAACGACATAATTCTTTTTCGAAGATTGTTTTATTTTTCAAATGACACGTATCTATTTTTCAATTGATTTATATCAACTGCATCTCATTCCAAATTTAAGACCAATTAAATAATCAACACATATCTGTATGTCGTAATTAGAACTGTCAAAATTGGTCCGAAATGGCCCGGCCCGATGGGCTTACCCGGTCCACCCGTAATTAGGGCCGGGTTGGGCTCAAAATTTAAGAGCCCAAAAAGTTTCGGGCCGAACTAGCCCGGCCCATTGGCCCGGCAGGCCAATGGACTTCGGGCCAATATGGCCCGCACATACTTTTAACATTATTTTATTTTTATTTTTTACAATATTTAGTAGACATTGCTCTCATAATATTATATTTTCAATTGCTTTTATAATATTATATTTTCAATATCTTATAATTTAATTAAAAAATATTTATGATAATATTTTTACACCATTTTGAAATATTACGTTTTATTTAATTTTATTACAAACTTATTTTTGAAATATAATAAATACTAAAATAAATTAAAAAACTTATATTAAATATAATATATATTACTAAACTTATATCTTAATGCAATATTTTATTTATTTTAGAATTTTTAAAAAATAAATATATTAGCATTATATTTTAAATTTATAAAAATAATTTTTATTTTTTTTTAATTTATGGGCTGATTTGGCCCGGTGACCCGTGATAGGCAGGTATGGGCTTGAATTTCAATAGCCCACTATAATTTCAGGCCAGCCCAGCCCGGCCCATTATTTGGTTCTAGCCCGGTGGGCTGGGCCGGCCCGGCCCAGACACTTTGACAGCTCTAGTCGTAATGTGACAAAAATGTATTGTTTTGAAATATATCAAAATTTAGACTTCAATTAATATTTATCAACTCCTTCCCAGTTGACCCAATTGTAAGTCCTTAGAAGAATTATAAAAAACTTATTTTACATGTTCACCCGAATTAACTATTATTAAAAAATATTAGATCCTAAAAGGGGAAAAAACCTCCAAGAAATTAACAAAAAACATCAAATAAACAAAAATCCACGTGAATCATATAATACATTAAGTAACACGACATCATGTCAACATTAATATTAAAAAAAAAACAACTCTAAGTAGTATTTCAGGTTGAGAACAAAAGATAAACGAGAGCAGATTTCAAGCACAGGACCAATGGTTCGAAAGTGAGAACAAACAAAAACTAACGAGGTTGAATGCATCAACTGTCAAAAACCAGCAAGGTAATTCCCAAGCTGAAACACATCACAATGGCATAGATTCCAGATAACAATTCCAACAACTCTGACAATGTCTACATATAAAAATTATAGATGATGATACAATGGATCCCGAATAAAAAAGTATTAAAGAAATTTAAACTATCTCAGTGATCCCCGGGCAATGATTTGATAATGTCCGAGTCACCTGTAATACAAAAAGAATTGACAATATCAGTTAATACAAAAGGAATTGACAATATCAGTTATCTATCATTCGTTGTGTTACTTAGTGTAGTGAGGAATGTCAAGAAAACATTGCATACCGGGATCAACAATGCTGAGGCATGAAACGCGGAAGTACTTTCCGCACGCAGTCCCCAAGTCAACATTGTCTGAAAATTCACAAAGTATTTGAAAGGCAGTGTCAGATCACACTTGAAGTCTGCTAGCCACAATATTTGCTATCTATTGCCAAAAGTGTTCAACTACCAATAAAACATTTGCGATTTAATACAGCATGTCACGACAATAACACTACTTCTAGTCCAAGCGTTCATGTAAGAAACACTAGTTAGAGGAATCCCAGTAGATGATTACTATGGGTAACAAGCCAACAATATACGTAATCAAATAAGTTCAAATCCATTAAATAGCATCAGAGGATCACATGTTCTGGCCAAAATGGATTAGACATTTCCGGCTGCTTTGCTAACCACGCTTTTTTCTTTCAACTTGATCTCATTGACAACAAGGCCTACTGATGCTAAAAATTTGCTTCAGATTCATAAGTTTTCCTAAAGCATTTCAAGATTTATGTCTCCAGAATCAAGTAAGTGTCTCAATAAGTTGTGGACTGTAACATTACATGCAACATCCAAAAAACTAGCAAACGTAATGGGACAGCATTAATAAGCACAAATACAAATAAACAAAATTGATACAAACGTTAGCACTTACTTCCATTGTAATGATGAACCCCAACCTTCGCAAGCATCGCATAGTATTCAATCTCTGATTTCCTCAAAGGCGGGCAATTGTTTGAGATCAAGATCAACTTACCTACAGAATTTCAGACAATCAATAAAATCAAAATCCTACAGAATCAGCTGAAAAGGCATCCACACGGACATCAATCTAAACGGCATCGCGAAATTAAACCAGGAGCATAATTACCTTTGGAGTTGCGTAGGGTTTTAAGCACGGTCTTGTAGCCGAGCGTGTACTTCCCGCTCTTCATCACGAGAGCGAGCCTGTTGTTGATGCTCTCATGAGTCTTCTTCTGAATAACACAAATAAATAAATCAGCAAAGTTAGCTATTGATTTCCGATGAAAATTTGAAATTAACAGAAACAAAAATGTGCAAACAGGTAAAGGTAATCAGAAAAACGGAGAGAAACGTACGGTCTTCTTGGCGGCCACCATTGTTGCTGAGGTCTGCTGCGGAGCGGCGGAGACGAAAATGAAACCCTAATTTAGCTACAGCTGTGGCAGCGACAGCGAGTGATAATATATACCCGCAAGGGCTTTTAGGGTATAAATCAATTTTCGGAGGAATTTCAATTTCGTCCCTTGATATGTTATAAATTTCAAAACACTGCCCTGTCCTATTTTGTTCATTTGTTGCTTAAAACTCCGTTTTTCCCAAATACTCCTTGAAATGTCCCTTACCTCCTAATTCTCATGGGCCTATTATTTTCTTCGGCCCAGGCCCAATATATATCCGTCTACGGCCCATACTCAATATATAACAGCCCAGGCCCATTTACAGTTTAGTTGAAGATTAAATAAAATGACCATCGGTCTATTATTTTATATGTTCGTGCATATTTATCGAAACAAAAGTACTTTTAAAATTTCAAAGCTCAAGTACAATGTATAGAAGTAATGGAAATATTATATTTTTAAGGTATTGATTATAATGACCATTTTATATGATAATGATAAATTTATTTGTTCCTACAAATTTTCAAAGTGTCTTTAATTAAGGTTGTAAGTGAGCTGAGTCGAACATAGATATAAGAGTGTTTGAGTTCAGCTCGAGCTCAATTCGAACTTTTGACATATTATTCAAGTTCAATTCAACATAAAATTATGGGGTTCGAGCAAGGCTCAAACTCATCTCATGGAATGCTTGATAATATTATATTGTGATCAAGATCGAGCTCGGCTTGTTTGACATTCAATTAGTGATTTTCGAGCTCGAACTTGAATCTGACTCGGCTCATATAAAATTTTCATTTTAGTAAATTAGATGTTTTAGCTTGAGACTCGATTGAATGTTCAATGGATGGCTCGTGAACATACTTGATAACATATTTGTTAACAAACGAATTTGAATATGTTTACGGACTCAACGAACTAAATATTATCTTGCTTGAGATCGAAATCAGACTCGAATGCAACTCACATTTACAAACTCGCATTTCACTAACTTTTCTGCATTCATGTACATTTATTTTAATGCAATAATAATAATATAGAAAAATTGACTGTAACATGACCATATCAATTAATTATATTGATTTCTTGAATATAATTATTATTAAATCAGAGAATAGAGCAGGGGCTGTAGGCTGGCTCCCTAACTTCATAGTGATGGTAACGAGGATAATCATAATACGGCGGCGCCACCACACCCACCACCGGAGACGTTGGTGTCGCTACGTCCGCCGCGGGCTGAGAGGCGGCGTCACCTACACTCAGCAGCTCCGCATGGCCCATCTTTTTCCTCAGCCGCCGCGTCAGCTCCACCGAGTCGATGCCGTCGCCGATCACCACCACCTGGTCCTTTCCTACTCCGGCCACCGCAGCCGATTCAACACCTACAAACAAATTTAACGTCAAAATCTAATAAATTTCAACACTTTTAAAATGAATTATTGCATCTTTAAATAATTAGTTAATATTAAATATAATTACCTGGTATGCATACAGCAATTTTGAGTGCTTTGGTGCGATTTTTATCGTCGTACATCCACATTCCGATCACAATCCTTTGCTGCAAATTAATTAATCAAAGATAATTATTTAACTAAATTATATGAAATATATATATTTGGAATTTCTGCAGCCTTACCTTCATTTTTTATTTGGTTGTAATAATGGAAAGTGTTGAGATGATCAGTGTGTGAAGTGGGAAGAAGAATAATTAAGATTATTTATAGACCAAGAAATCATCGAGATATTATATTAGAATTAATTAATATGTAATGAAGAATTTTATGGTGTACATATTTAAATTATTGTGTTCAATCAGATTTTACAAGTATGTTTAAATTAAAGGTGTAATTTTTTTAAGTTTTGCATTAGTAATACTTTTCGACAATTGATTATTATTAAATCACTGGTATATTCTTAGTCATAATTTTTTACGTTCACGAATAAAAGGTGATATAATGATTTGGGGCTAAAACAATGCAGCATAATTACACTTGCTATTTGCTAATTTAATTCTAAATTAATATTCATTTTTATATTTTTTGTACCTTGATAATTTTTAAAATATAAATGAGGTATTACTTCTTACAAAATTTGTGCTTCAATATACCTAAATTAAGGTAATTAAATTAGGGAATCTCAAATAAAAATAATTTATTCAGCACATAATCTCTAAAATGCACAACTAGAGTAATATTTTTACATACGAGTTTTTGATATTTTTAATAGTATACGTTATTATTGAGTAATTAGTTTGACCATAGAAAGTGACTATTTGTAAAATAAAAAATACTGTAGACTTATGAGTTAAGTTCTTAGTTCTTAATATGGATGTGTTCTTCTAGAGGATTCTAGATCTAGAGCATTATATTATGCATCAGTGCAAGACTTGGTTTTGACTTTTCATCAGTACTATATTTCATTTATCATTTATTGGTGCCAAGAAAAGGTTTTTTGTCAAAAGAAATTCGGTTTGTTCATTGAGATTCAATTGAGTTTCGGGTCGATCCGGTTCGATCAAATTGATCAAAAATTTGTTAGATTCAAACTGGTCAGATCGATTTATAAAATTTTATATTAAAAATTGTATTTTGGAGTTAGTTGGTCATATATATTATGTTCTAATTATTTTCGGTCAAACCCGATCAAATTTCAACAAAGAGTCTGATGAGTTTGAGTCAGGCCAGCCCGATCCGGTCTTTTACCAGTTCCAATTGTGATGCATGATGAATTCTCTCTTTATTCATGCACTCCTTCGTTCATTATTATTAGCTTATTTTGATTTGACTTTTGCTTGTTTTTTTTATTAAAACAGGCTAATAATAAGAGGTTTATTAAATGTAACACATATTCAAGCTAATTACATTTATGTTATAAGCTCATTATTCACTTCACGAATTATGAATTTACATCTCAAATTAACATCTAAACACTGAATTTTTACTATATATATTTTCTTCTTTCAACTAAAAATGACTTAATTTAACTAAATATGTAAGATTAATAGAGTATATATTAATGATAGATGGTGTAGAAGTAGTATCGTGTTACTAGCGTAGGAGTCGACTAACATAACAAAGTCTTATCTCTTTTTATTAAACAATTTAAATTTAATAGTATAATTTTAAATCAAATCGATCTCTTTTTATTAAATAAGGGGATATTAATTAATTTAGTTACATTTGAATTGTTTGACTTTTCGCTTCTCTTTTTCTTTTCATTTTTATGTGGTCTTTGGTTGTTTCAGCTTTAAATTACACATTTACACCTGATAACTTAAGTCTGAACACTGCTGATTTATTAATTAATCATCTGCACTAAGACTTTAGAGGGAGACTATTAATTTGTATAACGTAGCAATAATGACATATAATTCATGTCTTCAATAATAATTAGATGTTGAGGTTATTTATGTTCATTATAAAGTTATATATATGTTTTTATGTGTAACTTAATTAATTAATATTTCTGAAAAACAATTCAAGATTAACAAACGATTACTTAAGTACCAGAATATATATAGATATATTGTTCCAAATAAAAAATTATTGTTTTCTAATAACAAAAAAATTAGTTAGATAATTGTTGGGAAATATTTATAAGTGTTTTGATTCAGATTCCAATACCTCCCCTGAAAAGATGTAGTAAGACCAATACTGAATCTTAGTGTTTTGTCTAAGAACTCATATGTTAGGGAGTTCTAATTTTTCAGGTACACTGAAGGACATCCCCACAGAAGATTCAAGCTATCCCAAAACTGAAGGACCTTCTCTACTGAAGTCTGTCCTGAAGTTTTGAAGTTGAAGTTAGAAGCTATGTCTTTGCCAAACTGAAGTCCAGTACTGAAGATCCATCCTGAAGTTCTAAACTGAAGATCAGTACTGAAGTTATTTACTGAAGTCTGCACTGATGCTCCAAACTGAAGTTCCCCACTGAGTGACAGCCTAGTCAGTAGGCCCTTCTATTTATAGCAAAAATCTCGGTTAGGTGAACAAGATCTTTCTGCAGACACCTAAAATGGCAAAAAGGACGAAGACTCCAACGGGAAGAATTCAAATCAAAGCTCTATCTCACAACGGCTATATATTTGAGAGAGCACTATAAATACCCGATGCTTCAAACACTTCAAGACACCGGTTACTCTGCTTTCATCTCGCTATTGCTATCATCTCTCTCAAGCTTTTAAGCTTTCAGTCCAGAACACATCAAGCTCTCAGTTCTTACTTCTTAGTGTTCTTAGCAATCATTTGTAACCGAAGAACAATCTTAGTTTTAGAATTAGTTCTAAGCTAGTAGTGATCAGTACAACTGTAAATCCAACCTTCACGGTTGATCACTGTAAGATTGTTATCTCTCCATTAAGTTGGAAACCCTCGACTAACATTGAGTACTCGTGGACGTAGGAGTTTTTATCTCCGAACCACGCAAACCAAATCATGTCTCTCTGTCTCATTTAATTTCAGTATTCTATATTCTTTATATTACATCAACTGAATATTGATTAATTGAAAAGAGAAACAAGTGCATTAAGTTTTCTGAAGCAAACGAGTAAGATTTAAAGCCACCACATTCCGCACACTTAAGATATTAGTCCATCAGTCAAACACTCAGTGTAGACTGAAGGATTCCTATCTATAAAGTCATCTCTCTCACTGAAGCACCTCCCTTCAGTTCAGGAGACACAGAAAAGTTTTTAAACTGAAATTTGACTGGTGTATTCCCCCCCATACACTCAGTTTCACTCGTTTCGGGACCAACAATAATTAATATATTTTCTGAGATAAAATTATATTAAATATGATTCTCAAATAGTTTACAAATTGTTATATTTATTTTTGACTATTTGAACCCGTGCATGTGGTTTACTTTACTGAATGAGTGGCATAAACAGTTTATAAAAAAGTTAATTACATGAATATATATAGTACCTAGATATATATACTTGTCCAAAAGTTATCATCAACAAATCAACAAAATAAACAATTAATTCACCTGCAGATTAGTACGAAGTCATAACTACCACCATATATAATGTAAACACTAAATTTTGGAATCTTTGGGAAGAAATGGGCTCCAATTAATTTTGACTATTTCAACAGTACTATTCGTGGTGTTAGACAATTACATAGTACTAGCATGTCGTGTGGTGCCGTGCAATATACGGGTAATTAATATATAATTAATAATTTTCTTATTATAAATAGTGTTTTGTGGTAAAATTGACTTAAACTTTAAAAAAATGTAAATTATGTTAAATTTTTAGTGGAGAAAGAACACACCAAATAGATCGAGTATATGTAAGATTTAAATAGTGTTTTGTGTAACTACGTCCAAAAAATGAAACAACATACTCTTGGTTAGGGGCGGATCCAGGATTTGCATTTGGGGTGGGCTGAAAAATAAAATTTTTCTTAACACTATATTTTATACATGCATAAAAATTTTAGGGTGGGCTAATATTATATTAGACCTTAAAAATATACATATATAACACTAAAAATTCTAAAAATTTTGGACTTGCACTGGGCTGAAGCCCAGTGCAAGCCCTTGGTAGATCCGCCCCTGCTCTTGGTGGCTACTCAAACAGATAATAAGAACACACTATTAGTATACAAAGGAAGTATTGTTTAGTTTAAATAATCATTAATTGGCTTTGTGTAAATGAAATTATAATATATATATATATATAACCATGATAAAACAATATAAAATAATTTATTTTCACTATTCTTACACGTCTAAAACATAATTTTTTTGGGTAAAATAAGCATATATATTGCACTAAGTTATCCCATCGCGCTTGAAGTCATTTTGGATCGGATGGATAAATCTGAAAATCAATCCGATTTTTATCTGCACAATCCATAACTATCAATTTTCAGGTCGTCTGAGTTTTTTTGACGGCTCTATATATGCATAAATTTTAATGAATGAATTGAGTGTGTTGTTAGTAAAATAAGAGTCTCATACTATTTATTAATTAAATACTTGTATTATAACTAAAATAATAAATAATAATTAATTAATAAATATGGTGAAAATTAATATATGATTAATAAATGAATCTAATATGGTGAGAGTTTAATAACATCCACATTATTTATAGTTAAATATATTGTGAATCATATAATAATTAGGGGTGATTTGGTTTGATTGATAGGATTAATCCATTTTTATGCCCTTTAATCACTCAAATGTTTAATTATATAATCACACTAAATTTGACTTGATTATATAATCAAGCATTTGAGTGATTAAGAGGCATAAAAAATGACTAAATTTATAAGGAGAGAGATGATTATTAATAGAAAGGTAGAGATTTAAATGTGATAATCATATTTGTCCTATCAACCATCTCATACAAATCAAACCACCCCTTAGCGGTATGTCAAACAATAATAATTTAAGTAAATAAAATAAATATATATTGATTATAGTATTCAAAACATACATTTGAATATTTACTGAAATAAAAGTATGCATAATTTTTGTCCATAAATATGAAGAAAAAAAATATATATATATATATAAATATATCTATATTTATATTTATATATAAGTTTTTTAGTTATTTACATAATTCAAGATAAATAAAAGAAAGAATTGAGAATACAATATAAATAAAATAAAAATACACTTTTTAATTAATTATATATAATTTTCTAAAATATATAAATTAATAATAAATATACTATTAAATATAATACCATAACTTTAAAAAATAAAAATAAGAATTGAAAAGACAATAAGGTAAATATAATAAAAATATACATATTTTATTTATTATATATGATTTCATAAAATAATAAATATAATATCATAAATGGAATAAAAAAATTAAATATAGATTGTTGGGATATTTTATAATGTTTTGATTAGGTTCCAAAACTTGATTGTGTAGTGTAGGCAACTGAAGGCCTCTCCCACTGAAAGCCTTAACATTGCCACTGAAAGTGTGCTACTGAAAGCACTTAAGGCATGGCCACTGAATGCATGACTACAGAAAGTGTGCATGGCCACTGAGTGAAGAATGTTTTGCATGGCACTGAAGACCATTTTGCATGGCCACTGAGTGAACTTTTGCATGGCACTGAAGGCCATGCATTGAAGGCCATACTGAAGGCCATGCATTGAAGGCTTCCACTGAAGCATTCCTCCACTGAAGGCTACCAATGAAGGCTTCCACTGAAGCATTCCTCCACTGAAGGCTTCAGGTCACTGAAGGCTTTAAGCCACTGAAGGCCATCCACTGAGGGCCAATTCACTTCAGGCCACTGAAGTCCTAATCTGAAGTCTCCACTGAATGTGCAACCTACGCTATAGGTGTAATCATTTCTGACAAAAAGGACGGCTACTCCAACGGGAAGAATTCAAAAGAAGCTCTATCTCACAACGGCTATATTTTTGAGAGAGCACTATAAATACCCCGTCACTTTTCACGCTTCAACAACAACCGGTTACCCAATCTACACTTGCTATTATCGCTCTCAACTCTCAAATTCTTAGAACACTTCAAGCTTTCAGTATTCATATACTAAGTGTTCATATTAGCGATACATCTGTAACCGAGGAATAGTCTTAGCATTAGATTAAGTTCGAAGCTAATTGTGATCAGATAATACTTGTATATCTAACCCATTGTGGTTGATCACTGTAAGACTATTATTTCTCCATTAATTTGGAAATCCTCGACTAACATCGAGACTCGTGGACGTAGGAGTTTTTATCTCCGAACCACGCAAACCAAACTCTGTGTTGTTTCATTTGCTTTCAGTACTTATTCTTTCATTATTTTATCATTCACTAAAAGTTTGATTTTGATTGAGTTTTTATAAAAATGAGTTTACCACCAAAATTCCGCATTTCAAAATCTTTATTCACTCGTTTCGGGACCAACATAGATACTAAAAAGAAATAAAAGAAAAATATAATAAAGTAAATAGAATGAAAAAAGAAAATGTAAATTGGGTAGATTTTATAGAAATGTTTTGGAGGGATTTATGGACATCTTTCCCCTTAACTTTTATATATATATATATATATATATATATATATATAACACTACTTTTCTTCAAGAAAAACCAAATTCTATCTTATAATAAGAAAATATTTAATATACAATACTCAATATACTAAAATGAAACATATGAATTTATAATCCTAAATCTTCCGCCTCCAGAGGGGTTGCGACCGCCACCACTGATGCTGCCAAGAGCCCGGCGGCGACGCTCGTGATTTGCTTCTTGAAGCCACTCATCATATATCGTCATGAGGGCATGGCTACATGAAACAATAGGCCTCAAATTGAGTGTTTGGGGACAACGAGGTTTTGATGTAAGAATATTAATTAATGGCTAAGTGAGAAACTGTCGCCATTGTTGATGCATGGCTAGTATTCAAATATAAACCCAAATTTAACACATTCTTGAAATACATTATACATATATATTAAACAAAAATTGTTCATCTTTTACACAATTTAATACATTAAAGCACGGTATACATACATACTGTCACAGTCACTCCCATATTATTATAACTATTATTATCAAATACAGACATCTTGTAATAGTAATTACAAGGAGATGGTCACTCAAAGTCTAGCTAAGCTAGGGCAAATTCTGGAAATTAAAATTCTCATCAAGAAGCAAGTCTTCCCACTCCCACAAACTATTATTATTCTTTTGTCCATTCAAAGTAGTCCACATCGCATTATCATCTCTATTCTCCTGAAATTTCATTCAATTAAATAACAAAGAGTTAGGACACTTATAAATAGTATATTTATCACTACCCAAAATTGATTCTAGATATTTACCTCCAAAAGATGGTCAATTTGTGCTTCTTGAACCGATTCCTTGTGGTGATCATGGCCACTATATGCACCTTGTTGTGGGTAACTCACTTGTATTTGGTCCTTGTTGATGGTTCGAAAATCTTCAAGCTCCACAATGTTAGTGTCATTTGCAGTAGTGTTGTTGGCTTTGAATAAGGTAGTGGTGTCACACATGCTAACATTCATATTGCCAATTTCTTGGGAGCCATCCATGTTGCTAAACTGGCTCATTAGGTTTGAGTTTGTGGTTTGGAACCCACTACCCATTTCACCGTAGAAGGGCTGCGGCATTTCCAACGAGCTAGGGTTTATCGTGGTCGTGGTTGTCGTGGGCCCGAATCTATGGAAGAAATTATAAATTGTAAGAACATTTGAATTTATAAGACAGTGTCTAATTAATTGATTTTCTCATTTCTAATTAAAACAAGATCAAGGGTTGGGATTTTACCTTAATGGATCTTGGATACTGCAAGAACTCTGAGCAGACATGTGAATTGCATCTGAAAAGACCACCTACACATACATGCACATATTTTTATTTAGAAACAATACGTGAAGGGATTGGGTTGTCTTAAGGATTAAGTAAGAAGTATATATATTGTTATCACATAGAAGAGTTCAGAAATTAGAAAAATTGCTTACTGAAGAGGGATTATATGCAGTGTAATTGTTTTGGTCATGGAAGTTGAACAAGGGTTGACTCATCATCAATGATTGATTCTGTAATAACACAATTGGAATCCAATAATTACTTTGAGAAAGAAAAAAAAAGAAGTTGATTGACTAATTAAAATTTTGAACTGTACCTTCGATGCATTAACATTGTTTTGTTCTTGAAAAATGAACACCCCTGGTTGATCCATCATCAAATGTTGCTGCAACACACACACACACACACATACTTGTAAATTAAATTATCACTTAATTAGTATTGCAAAAAAAAAAGATTATATATTTAGTCAACCTTATTACCTGTGATGGAATATAGGGTAGTGGAGATTCTTGGATTGGAGCTTTAGACATATTTGAATATGGGACTGACTGATTTTGCCAAACAGTCTCATCTCTTGGTTCCTTTGCTTGATCGATTATGCCTTGGAATATACTTTCACGAACTTTGGCACTACAAAAGCAAATAATCTATCACATTGGGACTCTTGTTTCAAATGTTACTAGCAATTTTAATTTCACAAGAAAGATTAGATAGTGTTTTTACCTATACGGGCTTATCCAAGGATCGAGCTGCATTAGGAGTTCACCGGAGATAGGATTAGGGTTAGGGTTTTCGGTCGCCAAAACTTGTTCGTTATGGTTCGAACAAGATGGAATCGATGTATTTAGGGGCTGGTTCTCCAATTCAACTTGCTGCATCTAAGGAAAATGGTTAATTCAAGAATTAATATAATTAGCTCGAGCAAGAAATTATAATTGAGTATATATATGTGTAGGACTCACCTTTCTAGCAATGACTCTTTGTAGAGAATGGTTCAAGTTTCTCTCACACCAAGACAGTTGATGCAAAGAAGCCTCTTGATCTTGACCAATTTCATAATCCCTACAATTTGTGCAAATAATGTGATTTGATTAACATTTTTTAAAATTACAATGTGAGGATTCATTAATTGAAAACTTGAAAACTAAATTATGCATAATACCTTAGATCGGTTTCTAGAATTTGTAATTCTAGACTCGTTTTCTTGATTTGAAGCTCGAGATTCTGATGAAACAACAATCAAAATTAACTAACTACATACATATAACACATATTTATTCAATAAGATATGATCTTAAAACACATAACATTATGAGAAGACTTACCTCAATTCTGGTATACGAAAAAGCCAGAAGTCGAACGAGACAGATTATGCACAAGAAAAAGAAAAATACAGTTAGGTACTAATAATTACTATGGTCTTAACTATGGAGTGGAAATAGGTCAAAATATGATGGATAATATATATACATATAGGTGAAGGGAAAAGATTGAATGTATACGGCCATTAACTCATTAAATTGAAAAAATTATATAAATATTTTGTCTTATTTTGATGCACTGTATGTATTATTCTTATTACATCATACATTTCTAAACATTAATTAATGCACCATCATTTCATTGCAGTCTCACTTATTCATTTGATTACATATTCAAATTAGTTCGTAATATCTATTTATGAATTAATTAATTCTCATTTGAATTATTTTAATACATATATAAACTCATATGAACAGCACTAAATGAGAATATTGTTCCCAACTTAATAATACTTATGTCATCATAATATTTTTTGATGCTTTTCTTTAGTTGGGTGGGGAAATTACTAAAAGACAGAGAAATTAAAACATCTTGAGCAAAATCATGCAACAAAATTTTAGAACATAAAAGAAATACGCACAAAGAACATAAGAAGAAAGCACAAAAAGAAAAAAGAAAATCCTAAAAGCATCGAATTAATATTTCCACAACGCTCAACTCGCCATAATCGTCATCATAATCACCCAAATCCGAAATTTAGATACTAATAATCAATTGAATTAATAAATTTGCAGTGACCAGACATGAAATTCATTCTAATTAACAATTTGCTATATAAGAAACAGATTGTTTTCTTCTTCTTCTCTACATTAAAGAAAAAGCTAAAAAATTGAGATTGTTGGCCTTATTACACAAACTCTATCTTCTCATAATGGCAGTTGAAAGTAAAAATAAAAAATTAAAAAAAGTAGGGCTGTGGATGATGATGGCCGGTGAAAGTTTATATGTCGTTATACACACAATCAGACAAACACACACAGAGAGAGAGAGAGAGAAAGAGTACTGTTTGTCAAGAAAGTGCAGCTTGCTGGTTTCACCATTGATGTGGCTAAGTTGCTTCAACTTCTCCATTTTTTCCTGCATATATCAACTCATTATATATATATACACTACTTTTCAAATTAGGTTTAATTGTATATATCATATAAAAGCATTGAAATTGAGATGAACTAAGGTACCTGGACATTATTCATATCACTGCTCCTCCCCAATTAGCACAGCATCACAAGTTCCAAGTTTGTCCCAAAAAACTCACAGATAAATTAGAATCAACAAAAACCCACAATTCAATTCCTTCAAGAAAATAATATTAACAAGAAAGAACTTACTGCAATCGCTTGTCTGCTGGTAAATTGACATATCGCTGCAGCACATCTTCAATCCTAATTAGGTCACCAAAATTTGAGATCAATTACTAATTTCTTGTTTTCTTCACTCAAAGTAAATTCATTAAGCTAATCACAGAGAGAGATCAGAGATGAGAGAGAGAGAGAGAGACCTCTTTTGATTGGAAAACTTGCTAACACGACCAGAAGGAGAAAAGGCAACAAAAGCAACATCAACATCGCAACACACTGATATTTCATTAGCCTTCTTCATCAAACTACTTCGACGCTTCGAGAACGTCACTTGACATTTCGTTACATCCTCTATTTTCTTCATATCAATTTTCCTCCCCATCCCTACCTCTCTTGATATTATCGATCTGTTAATTATTTAAAAGAATTAAAAGAAACGGGTGGTGCAGGCTGTGGAGGAGGAGGAGGAGGAAGAAGAAGATGATGGAGTAAAGAAAGCAGAAATTTGGAAATAAATGTTTGATTTAGGGTAGCAACAAAGGGGCCCTATTTAAAGGGGGAGAAGGATTAGTTAGTGTTGATGTGGAGTTAATGAATGGCTGCACATGTCTGCAATTTCATTACATTAATTACAAGCTTAGTGAGAATCTGAAGATTAGAGTTCGAAAATGATTATATTTAAAGTAAGTTGAAATAGTAATATATAGTATGTCACAAATGCCCTTGTTAAATCACAAGCCAAAGCTTTCACACTCATACCTCCAATTCTAGCCATCCATCATTGGCAATTTATTACTAACCTCTTGTCTAGTAATTGACTAGCTAGGTCAATGTTAGAAGATTTAATTTTGGTCTCTTCTTAAATGTCCAAGTGTGAATTTCGATATCGTTACTCGTTACGGGTATTTGTTCTCGGGTTATCATGTAATGTCTGCTTTGAGGATTCAGACTCATACGCAACTCGATTTGTTTTTATTTGTTACATTACGTGTATCGTATAAAGTGTATAGTACCGGCTTATCCACTTTCCCACTCATATGAATTGACGGCGCCTGTTGTATGGATTTCACTTTATACAATGTATACTGTCGGTTACACACATTAATGTTTCGTTCCCAACATTTCACAGCACGTACACGCATCATCGGTTCATCAAGTACGAGTTTCATTTTTTATATTTATACTAGCTAAGCGGTACGTGCAAATTTTGAACTTATTACTTCAAATACACTTGTGTACAAAAGTTATTTACGTTTTGTTGTTTTAATCTTGTCCATAAAAGATCTTTACACTTAATTTATAAAAAATCATTTATTCTAAGTAACTCACATAACTCAATTCGATTAAAAATAATAAATCAAGTGAGATTCAAACTCCACTCAATACACACAATCACTTAAAAAATAATAGATTAGGTGGTTCCTAATGTATACTCCACTCGCAATATGCATTCTCACACAAAGTCAAAATACTACATTTAAATAATTATATATATATATATATATAGTTAGGCTTAGAAAGAATCTAAACCCTCCATCCATCTACAATCAATGGTCAAGATTAATTAAATTTAATCTAAACATTCTTCAATATTATAAAAATGTAGAAGTTTTTTAATCAAAAGTTAATTTTTAGAGAGAATCATAACCATTGATTTATTAAAATGGATGATTGAGATCTTTTTCTCATTTTTCACATATATTTTTTTCTTATATAATCCTAAAACATATACTTCATTTGTCTCATTATTTATGATACATTTTATTATTATAATACACTCATTTGAATATAAAATGTGTCATGTTTAATGAGACGGATGAAGTACATGATAATTTGTAAATACATACTTTTGTATTAGTAATAACAGATAGCATAGGCTTCCCATATGTATTAACATTAAATCGATTTTATAGTACATAAGCTTTGAATAAGAAATGAATAGAATAAGCTTAATTGAAGCATAAGGAAGTAAAGTAATTGAAAAGAGATATGTAGCAATAAATAAGTTGGTCGTGGAAATCTAGTGTTGGTGATTCTATAAGGTGCCTTGAGATAGAAAGTCATTATTTCTTTGTTATGGGTTAGGTGAATATTCAAATAGGGATAAGTCCAATTTCAATTTCTATAGATAATGAGATAGGATTTCCCTTGTTTTTTAATTATTTTTTAAAACCACCCACGCATAAAAAGTTAACAAAGGTCAAAACCAACTTCTATCCCCTTAAAAGATTTATACAATCAATGTACGTTTCATCGTACACCTTTTCGTTTTCTTTTTCATATTGTACTCCATAGCATGCAATGTAATATATATATATATATATGTGTGTGTGTGTGTGACACTTTATAATTCAGTTGAATTGTTTGGAGTTATTAATTGTAGATAGAAAAGATGGTAGATTTCGGTGCAACATATATCACCCACGTAGAGTGGAAAAGGTTGTAGGAAATGGTAGGATGAAAGAAAAGTATTAAAATATTTATATGTAATTAATATTTATAAATGTTAATTATGGTTATATCATAATAAAGTTTTTATTTTTAATAAATATTGATTAAAATGCTAAATTTATTGTGAAATATAGAGTGTGCAATTCAAAAATGAGACATTGGATCTCATTATACAAGAGGGGGTTTGTTGATTAATAGAATTACTATAATTATAATAAAAAGAATTTTATTATTTTTATTTATGTTTAAAAAATATTAGTATCTTAATTACGTACATAATCTCTATTATAAAAGGATTTAATTTCTTGGTGGCATTAATTGCAGCATTACTAGTAATTAATTAAAATTATTGCATCTATTGCAAGTAATAGTAGTAGTAAAAGAAAACTTCTATTTCGTACAATTTTTGATAAAATTATTGCATCCCTCATAAGTAATCAATTGAATGACATTATTATAACTACAACAAATCTGCAACCTAATTCTGCAAATTACTGTTCATTGTGTTTTTAGACTATATAACAATAGTATCAGTACTTTAGTTTTAATTTGCTTAACTAACAGCATTACTAGTAATTAATTTTGATTGATTAACATTTTAGGGTTTGGACAAGACAGATGCATGTGTATATTGAAGAATATAATTAGGGATGATTTTATATATGGTTGATGAATTTTGTGAAGTGTGGAAATCGTAATAAGATTTCATCAATTTATATATAGGTTTATGTCGAGTTCTCATAATTCATTAAGATTGCAAGTTTCATTAATTGAAATTCATCTAATCAACATAACATTAATTAATTTTACCTATAATCTTAGCAATATAAAAATCACACACTAGTTTCGATTATTGAATATTTGAAAAGTACACTATCAAATGTAAAATATATATATATATATATATATATGATGGTATATATGACTATCCAACCTAATAAGATTTAGAGACGTTTTCGAATTAAACTATTTGTGATAAAATCTTATTCAATATATTTTTTTCAATAAATGAATTGAAATTCAAATTTAATGGTATCGGTTCATAAAATTTGTGAACATGTTTCAATTTAATCTTAAAATGTCGAACATCGAATAGTTTATAAATTTTATTAACAAGCATGTTCACAAACTCACAAAAAAAAAAGAATTGAGATTTAAATTGTTCGCAACATTTATAAATAAGTTAGTACGCAAATTTGTCAAATTAATATAAAAATGACATATTTTCACTCAAATAATTTAAGTATAAATGTTTAGTGAGATCGAACTCAAAATGTTTCATGAGCTTGAACCGAGTTCGATCTTGAGTTCGGATATACTATTAAGTAGATAATGAATTATATCAAATTTGACTCGTACTCGAACTCAATTTTTATTTATCAAGTTAAACTCTAACCTTGTTTACAAAACTCGAATTGAACTCCACCCTTCAAAATTTTAAACAAATTAACCTAACTCAGAACTTAATATTATTCAATTATATTCAGTTGGATTAGAGTACTAGTCATGAAACATCAACAAAAAATTATATAGGAATTCACTATAAACTAGGTATATAGCTAGATGAACATTTAGGGTTTATAGTAGTCTTTACTTTCACCACATCTCATAATAGGAGGTTTGCCCGGTACAACGTTAAAAAGAGTAAGGTGCACATTTAGGATTAGGGGTGAGAATTTGGGATAAGAACTTGGGACTTTTCCGGTCCGACCCGATTCTGACGGGAGTTGGGACTCTGAGTTTCAAATTTTTTGGGATCGTGACCGGGATTGAGAATTTGAAAATCTTCGGGACTAGGGAGTCCGAATTCAGATTGGACTCCCGATTTCCCAAAATTAAACATGAAATTTGGTCTCGTTAGAGACTTCGGTACCATTCGGAACTATTCAGGACATTATTTTTCGAGACTGGAATCGGGACTTAAAATTTTTCAATTTCAAAACTTGAGAGAGTTTTGAAATCATGATTGGAACCGGAACTGAGACAAAAAATGTCATATTTTTCGGGACCGGGAGCGGCGGTCCCGTCCCGATTCTCAGCCCTAGTTAGGACTCGATGATATTAGAACATAACATGTGACACAATAGTAATAAATTAGATCTCATATATATGATTTAAGTTAAGCTAATTCAATTTTTGCTTGAGTTAAAAAAACCTTCTTTTTTTTCTGGAAATTATGTAGGTGTTAATATATTACTAGTAAAAAATGTATTATAAATTTATATATTACTTCTGTATCTAATTGAATAGTATTATCAGTACTATTATTATCATGCCATTTTAACATATTGGCCAGCTTGTTTTTAATTAATAATACTTCCATTGACTATATATTAGCTATGTTGATATTCAATAAGTAATCAATGATTAGATATTTGACTTAATACTACATTTAATGATATCCTTGTTCGCTTTGATATTCCTTAATTAATTAAAATCGAATTCCAAACATTAGGTCAATTAATATTGGATTCCAATCATTAAATTGAATCATAGTTTTATGATAGCTGGAACAAATGTCAACCTACGAAATCGCATATATAAATATTGTATAATTTCTAAAAATTTCTCATACGCAACCATTCAATTGGTTTTCAATTTAATTTCTAGTCGTTTATTCATGTTTCTATATGTTAATACTCTCTACGTCTCGCTAAACATGTATGTTTTATTAAAATAATACATTCATCTAAATATAAAACAAGACATGTTTAAAGGGAGAAGGAGTATAAAACGTAAATATTAAATTTGATCGAAAATAATGGTCACAAAAAAATAAGAAAAAGTTGTAACTTCATGTATATATATTAGTCAAATTAAAAGGCAACAAAAAATTAAAAAAATCACATATTTTTGTATTAATTAATTATATTAAATAGTCACAAAAATTTAACAACATAAATTTTAAGACGATTAACTGATTCTTTTTTTTTTTTGGTAATAAATTTGATGTTTCACTAGGTTCAGCTATATATATTGTAGTGAGGCAGGCCCATGTATAGGCCCAGATCCATTTCCCGGCCCATATATAATCTGGACGTGCCTAAATGTTAAGTCTAGATACAAGACAATGGTCTTTTATGATTAATAAGCATCACTCAACTTAATTAACTACATACTATAAAGTACTTGTTAAGTTTTCAATTAATGAAATATAAATAAATTTTGTATTACTAATTATAAATTTAAATCCGATTTCTATCCAAGTCTAAAAGTGCTTAATTTAGACCGTTTATTAAATAAAATTACTAGTATGAGGTACATTTGATTTAATTTATCGTTACTTAATTGACCACTTAATATCACAATCATTAAATGAGATGAGAGAGTGGATCCAAATATTTGGATTCATGGATTTTGATCATTTAAATTTTGGACCTCATTTATTCAGAACGAATTTTGTAATTCATAATTCTTTTTACGATATCAATTATGTAGTTCACATTTGAGACTTAAATTCGGTCTCTCAAAAGTGAACCTGCCTATTTAATACTATTTTATGTATATTGATATCTATATATATCATATTTATTTAAAATATTATTCAATCCATCTAACCCTAAATTTTATATTGTTATAGTGATTTATAGAAATTATAGTGTTATTTATTATGATATCGTGGATTTAGAATTTATTTTAAAAGATAGAATTTATTTTAAAAGATAAAATGCATGGAGTCAGATTTGTGGACCCAAAAATTTCATGAATCTAGAGATGCATTTCAAATTTTTTGATTCAATAAATTTGGACTGAATTTGAATCTAAATCAAATCTGATCCGATCCATTGTCATCCTCAACGATTATAGTGTAATTTGATAAAAGATTGTGTGCAGTTAATTCAACATAAAGCATATTAATTAAACCGCACTCTATTCTCCAAAGACAACCATCTTGAAGTGATATTCAACTACTCCCTCCGTTTTTTTATAAGTGTCCTATTTTGATATATTTTTTGTTTTCTAATAAGTGTCTCATTTCAAAAATCTAGACAAAAAATGTATCATTTTTTCTCATTTTACCCTTATTTAATATTTGTATAATATGAAAGTAAAGTGTATGAATGCATTTATAAATGTGTGAATATAATAAATTGATGAGGTTATATAAGTAAATGTAATACTTCATTGGTATGCGTAAATAAATGAAATAGGACACTTATAAAAAAAACGGAGGGAGTATTTACTAATCATTAATTACTTTTTGATTCATCACTATAACTCACAATTAATAATCTTTTCTTGGTTTTGTCAGCACCCAACTTAACCCTAGATTCTTTAGTTAATTAGTCCCATAACAACACAATATCCAATATCAATGCAATTTACAACTATAAAAAGTGATTGTTTAAACAAACTAATTACACAAAACTCATAAAAACAAACTTCTTTCAAATGGGAATTACCACATTGAAAATTTCCTACACTCTATTTCTTTTAACCTTTTACTTCTCCCATGCAGTAAGTTTTGGCACCTATGGATTTGAGGTTCATGTAATTAATGGGATCCAAAATGATTCACTTAGCATTCACTGTGCCTCAAGAGATAATGATTTTGGGTTCAAGCAATTATTACCACAAGAGAATTACCATTGGTATTTCCATAGGAATATATGGTTGACTACTATGTTTTTCTGCCATTTTTGGTGGCTCTCAAAATCAAGAAGCTTTGAGGTTTTTAATTATGTTATTTCAGAAGAGTGTCGACTTGACCCACTCAATGTCGACGAGAATCGATGTGTTTGGTTAGTGAAGGAAGATGGGTTTTATTTTGGTAATCAATTCCCTCCTCAAAATATGCACAAAGTTTATGGTTGGTAGTTAGATTTATTTTAATTTGTATTCTATCCATAAGTGCAGTTTCGTATCGGTGAAAATTTTGCGTACGTGTGATAGTCTAGTGATAGGAGGTACGTGTGATAGTCTAGTGATAGGAGGTTAATGTCATATACAATAGGTTTTGGATTAAAATCATTCGTAACGTTTCTTTTTAATTTAATTTTAATGTAATCCAGATTTAAAAATTGAAACTTTTTGATTAATATTTTGATTTTGACAATTTATATATATTGTTTATTATCGTTGGATAACTTGAATTGCGTCAATGATACGTAATATTCAGTTTTATTAAATTGTACGCACATATGAATCGTATGAATGAATATTATTCCTACCATTTGTATTATTTATACAATTAAATTTAAGTTAAACGGTATTTATGGTCATTCACATTCAAAATGACTAAAATTTAATTTTTTTTATTTATTTATATTGGTGGCTATTATTGTCTTTTACAATCTTGTTTGGCTATTTTATATAATTAACACTATTTGTTCATGTGGTATTATGAATTTAGATTATTATAATAATTTTGTTTTATTCATTTAAGTATATTTAGAATTTATTTTAAAAAATAAAATGCATGGAATCAGATTTGTGGGTTCCAAAATCTCATAGATCTAGATATGCATTTCAATTTATTTATTTATTTTGATCCAATAAATATGGACCAAATTTGAATCTAAATCAAAATTTTCAGATCTAATGATCTATCCATTGTTTGCAATTAATTCAACATAAAACATATTGAAACACACACTATTCTCCAAAGATCACCATCTTGAAGTAATATTTAACTATTTGCTAATCATTAATTACTTATTGATTCATCACTATAACTCACAATTAATAATCTTTTCTTGGTTTAATCAATTAAAACCCAACTTAATTAACCCTAGATTCTTCACTTAATTAGTCTCATAACAACACAATATCCAATATCAATGAAATTTACAACTATAAAAGTGTATGATTGTTTAAATAACTAACACAAAACTCATAAAAACAAACTTTCAAATGGGAATGAAAATTTTCCTACCCTCTACTTCTTTCAAATAACCTTTTACTTTTCCCATGCAGTAAGTTTTGGCACCTATGAATTTGAGGTTCATGTAATTTAATAAACTCCAAAAAGATTCACTTACTATTCACTGTGCCTCAAAAGATAATGATTTTGGGTTCAAGCAACTATTTCCACAAGAGAATTACCTTTGGTATTTACTGAGCATAAGAATAGCTTCAATATCATTGGACTCATCTTCTCTTTGTAAAGATATCATAAATTGATATAAAGCAAAGTAAAACTTAATTAATTTAACTTCACCTCCAAATATGTATTATATCATGTATGTCTCATTGAACAAAAATCAGTTAAAGGGAAAAGCCCTAAGAAAGTGTATACAATGTTGTAATAGTAAAACAATCACTTACATGGCCAAATAACAACAGTCATTAGGAAGATTTGGGATGCAAATCATCATCACTTCCCACTTGTTTAGTCTTGTTCCATTTCTCAATCTCCTTCACCAATAACCCTACACTCTCTTCATCTTCTTCCTTTTTCCTCACTGATACTATTCTTCCTTTCTTGAATTTGTAAGGAAATTCAAAGCACATTTTGATCTGATTTTGTCTCAGCAAGTGTAGTTACAGATGATGCATGTATATGTGTAAATATGAGAAGTTTTGTTCTTTTTTTGGATGGAAACAAGAGTGAAGACATGATTGATTTGTTTTTAGTAGTTTGTTGGTGATGAAAACTAGGTTTGCTATGATAGTATTATAATGCCATATGGAATAAAAGTAATTTTTTGACCTTTGGTTTTGGAGTCAACTCCATCATCTAGGCCAAATCGTGTTCGGACCTACCCGTCTTAACGAAATGAACTCAAGTCCGAAGGACTTTAGATAGTCAATGATTTTTTGCATTTATAAATACATTTTCTAATTCATGATAGTATATACACCTAGCTCGCTAGTAGGGGCGAGCAGAAACTAAACCAAACTGAAACATTGATATTTAGTCAGTTTGGATCGATTTTAAAATATACAAATTTGGTTCGGTTTAAATTTTTGAAAACCAAATTTTTTTCCGGTGTGGATCGATTTTTAGTCAAACGGTTTGGTTGAAAACCGAACCAATCGAAATTTATTATATATAAATTAATATAAATCAATAGAATACTTAAATCTAAATAGTATTTGTTACAAAATCTTATTAATATAATAATTACAAGTTCCAAATTCTAAAGAATTAACATAAAACTAAAACATATAATAAAAATGAAAGAAAACAAATCACATAAAATATGAAAAATATGAATGAGTAAACTTAAAAATCGATAGTGTTTGAATAAATTAATATTTTTAATGTTTATTTCATGTTGTAAATTATCATATACAAGATTGAACAATTTTTTTGTTGAAATAATTTGAGTATCGATTTTCGAGTGCACATTACAATAAATTTATCATTGAAAAAATTATATATAATTAGAACTTCGGATAACCGAAAATCGAACCAAAACCGAATTTTAAGTTTTGGTTTGGATCGGTTTGGTTTTGAGAATAATTTGGTCGGATTGGTTTTAATCTAAGCAATTTGGTTTATTTGGTTTTAGAGTTTTGGTTCGGTTTTTAACCGAACCGAACCGTTGCTCACCCCAACTAGCTAGGGCTCTAAATAAATCGAATTATTTAATTGTTACTTAACTATTCGAATTTCGAGTCATTGTTCGAGCTTATTAGTCCAAGTAATGCTAGGGGTTGGTGGTACTAATTACGTTGGCTCAAGAATAATTTCGACAACGCTGATTTAGCTTCAAATAAAGTTCAAGCCAGGCTCGATAAAAGATGATCCAAACGATTCAATGATATATGAGACAACTTGATTTGATTCTTTTTTTCTACCCAAAAATATTATGAGACGTTGAAAGTTTTAATGTGAATATTCGAAGAATATGACGATGGAGAATGAAGAAATGAAGGGATGTGATGATATATATCTGATCTTCTAAAAGAAAGAATGAGAGTTGGGTGTACAAGTGGTTGGGCAGGGAATGGCCAAATCCTTTCTTGGCCATCAACAATTTCTGCTGGCCTTTCTATCATTTTGCTGATTTTCATGTTCTACTTTTTATCTTTGCTTTTGGAGTTATATGTGTGATGGCGACTCCTCAACCAAAAAGACAAATAAAAAATAAAAGAAAAGGATAGAAAGAAAGAAAGAAAATTTGTGACACTCATGAAAGCAAGAATGTTATTGGCTCCGTAGAAGTTATAATTGTCGAAATTGGACTGTAGTCGGTGATTTCGAGAACCGTAACCGTAAATATAATGGTTTGGTTTCAGTTCAAATGATCAGAACCGTGAATTTGTAATTTTGAGCAGTCGGTTTCTCAATATTGATTATAATAGATTTTTCTATCTCTAATTCAATTTTATCTCTTATACTCCCTTCATCGGAACTAAGACGAGGCGTATTTTATTTTGGGTCATCTCAACTAAGTTGAGGCGTTTCTTTTTTAGTACACTTTTATTACACACACAAGTTTAAATAATACTTCATTCATCTCATTAAGTTTGACACGTTCCTAAAATAGTAAAAGTTATCCCTTTAAAAAGGTGCGGATCCTACCACCTTTATCACTTTTACACTATTTTATGTACTCTTCTTAATGATCGTGCCCAAAAGTTTTGTGTCATGATTATTACCAATTTATATTTATTTTCAATTCTAAACATATATTTTTTAATTACCGCGCCCAAAAAAAATGTTTCATTTTAGCCAAGATGGAGGGAGTCCTATATAAAATCATTATTTATAACCTATATGTTATATTTAAAATTGTAAATTCATTTTCAAAAAATACACAATTTTTCAAATTTTAGAACGGTTCTTAAAAACATGCTATTCGAAACCAAAATTGTGAATTGTTGTAATAATGATTCGTTTATTGTAATATGAGCAAACAAGAATCTTAAAAGCTTTTAGAAATTAAGTTGTAACACTAGAAAGAGAGGAAATCCAGATCACATCAATTCCCAATATCTAACTTCAATTTTGATATTAGGTAGGGGAAGTAAAGGCTAAGTCTATAGCATATACTACTATCATTTACTATATTATATTATATAATTGAAATGGTGAAATTAAAGTCACACACTAGTCATATCATATCATCCTTTAAAAACGGTGTAATTGTATTTATTTGATCATGAGTCATTTTCAAATGTGTTGGACCATAGGCCCATGGGCCATGTTCTAAAGACCCATTTTTAGGCCCATAAAGGAAGCCCACTTTACTCGTGTGAATCTCTTTAATCACCTTAAAATAAGTAAAAACTACTCCACTTATTTTAAAATAAAAAGATACACATACCTACAAATTAAATATTTTATTTTTAATAAAAGTTTATCTTTTTTTACTAAAATGAGTTTCTTATCATTACTAGTTAAAAATTTATCTTTTCAAAAATAATCCATTTATTTGTGTGGTCGTGTGCATTCCCAAAAATATGAAATAAAAAAAAAATACAAGTGGGCCCCAAGCCATCAGGCTCCCGCCATGTCAGCACACAAACTATCTATATATAGGCAACGTTCAAGCTGCCATTTCACTATACAAACACACAGTCGCACAGTAACAGCAGGAGCTTCACTATCTAGTACACAAGCTAGAGCTCCACACTCTTACACTAAAATCTCGTTGTTGTTGCCAAGAATCAATCATGTTCATCGAGAGCTTTAAGGTTGACAGCCCCAACGTTAACTACTCTGAAAATGAGATTCACTCTCTGTATAGCTACGAAACCACAGAGCTCGTTCATGAGAGCAGAAATGGCGTCTATCAATGGATTGTCAGGCCCAAAACCGTCAAATATCAGTTCAAAACTCACACCCATGTCCCCAAATTAGGGTATTTCTGTTAAAAATTGCATCTTTATTTCAAGTTTTTTGTTTTCTGTTGTGATTTGCTTGATTGGATATTCCACAGGGCTATGCTAGTTGGATGGGGTGGCAACAATGGCTCAACCCTTACTGCTGGTGTCATTGCAAATCGAGAGTAATTTTGTCCTATACTCTTTTGCTTTAGTCCAATGGGTTTTAGGGATTTTTTTTGCTTTTTATGATTGATTAAAGAGATGTTCTTGGACATGTTTGATACTAGGGTTCTTGGACTAGATTTCCAATTAGCAAGATTGGTTAGTTTCTCATGATGGTTTTATTGTTGGAAGAAGTAGTGTGGGGAAAGATTAAGAGATGTGTTGTTGGAATTCTGCAGAGGTATTTCATGGGCAACAAAAGACAAGGTGCAACAAGCCAACTATTTTGGGTCACTAACACAAGCATCTTCAATCAGAGTTGGTTCTTTCAATGGGGAAGAAATCTATGCTCCATTCAAGAGCTTACTTCCCATGGTACCATTTGTGTTGGATTCATGTTGATTTTCTATAGTTCATGTTGAATTGTCATCTGCTGATAATGATTTGTAATGATTTTGACTTCGATTAGGTGAATCCGGACGATATAGTGTTTGGAGGATGGGACATTAGTAACATGAATCTGGCTGATGCCATGGCTAGGGCTAAGGTATTGGATATTGATCTGCAGAAGCAGCTCAGGCCATACATGGAGCATATGATCCCTCTCCCAGGAATCTACAATCCCGATTTCATCGCACCTAATCAGGGCTCGCGTGCTAATAATGTGATCAAAGAAACTAAGAAAGAACAGGTCCATCAAATCATCAAAGACATCAGGTACATATAATCAAAGTTATGAAGTTGCATGTTTTGAAGTTAAGATAGCTATGATGGGCTGATGCTTTATTGTTTAATAGGAACTTCAAGGAGCAAAATCAGGTGGACAAGGTGGTGGTGTTGTGGACAGCCAATACAGAAAGGTACAGCAATGTCGTCGTTGGGCTAAACGACTCAATCGAAAGCCTCATGGCTTCGTTGGAGAGAGATGAGACAGAGATATCGCCTTCAACCTTATATGCCATAGCTTGTGTACTTGAAAATGTTCCCTTTGTCAATGGCAGCCCTCAAAACACATTTGTTCCAGGTAATGCAAACCTTATAGACCTAAATAACACCGAACACCGATCCCTTACAAAGAACCGACTAACAATCTTGGGCACTAAAATGGACTGTTTCAGGCTTGATCGATTTGGCAATTCAAAGAAACAGTTTGATTGGTGGGGATGACTTCAAGAGTGGCCAAACCAAGATGAAATCTGCACTAGTCGACTTCCTCGTTGGAGCTGGTATTAAGGTACTCTATACTATCATGCTATTACTATAGATGAAAAAGTCTCAACTCTTTGCAAAGCACAATTCTTATATAACTTGTTTCTGAATAGCCAACATCAATTGTGAGCTACAATCATTTGGGAAACAACGACGGAATGAATCTATCAGCCCCTCAAACCTTCCGGTCCAAGGAGATCTCGAAGAGCAATGTAGTCGATGACATGGTTGCCAGCAACGGCATCCTCTACGAACCGGGGGAACACCCCGATCATGTTGTGGTCATCAAGGTACGTACCTCCCATGCACCATCTTTGATATCCAATCAAAGCTATTACAAATTCTTGTTACTGAACACACTTTATGGTGTTGAAATAGTATGTTCCATATGTGGGAGATAGCAAGAGAGCCATGGATGAGTACACGTCCGAGATCTTCATGGGAGGGAAAAGCACCATAGTGCTGCACAACACTTGTGAGGACTCTCTTCTTGCTGCTCCAATCATCTTGGATTTGGTTCTCCTTGCTGAACTCAGCACCCGCATTCGGCTCAAAGCCGAAGGAGAGGTTAGTTTGTTTCCTACAACATTATATATCTTTGTATGTACTTCAATAACATAACATGCAAGTCTCCATAATGTCTGAAGCAGGGCAAGTTCCATTCATTCCACCCTGTCGCAACCATCCTTAGTTACCTAACAAAAGCCCCTCTGGTAAGCACACTTGAGCATTAGTTCTCAATCAAGAATGGTGGTTGTGCTACTTGTATATGTATCAGAAGTGAAATTGCTGTCTGTGTGTGGCCTTCTATTGCAGGTTCCTCCAGGGACACCCATTGTGAATGCTCTATCGAAGCAAAGAGCAATGCTTGAGAACATTTTGAGAGCATGTATAGGATTGGCTCCAGAGAACAACATGATTTTGGAATACAAGTGAATCTCTGTTTGTTGCTAAGCATTCAAAAATGGAGTGTAGTTGTTTTCCATTCACTCTTATATGTATTTTTAATGTTAAATGCCTATTAATTTTCCTTTTTCAACTATCTCTGTTTTTCAATGGTTGCGGAAAGAAAATAAAAATATTCATGTTTACATAATGGGAAGAGATATTATCTTCAAATAAAAATTACTAAAAAATATTATAATTTACACGATGAGAAGAGAATAATTTTTTAATTTATATATTCATGAAAAATTTAGAAAATGAAGAAGTAGATGAGTCTCATGAGACTATGAGACGTGTTGTTAATAAAATTAGGAAACCGCTTTGTACCTTCAAATCTGAGTTAAGTATGAAAATGAGAGGAATATGTTAAAGAGATTTGTTGTCCAAATTGTAAGCAAAAAATATTCTATACGGCACTGACTCAATAATTAAATGTTGAAGTAGTCTTTATATTGCCATTTTTTAAGCATGACAGTTTTGTAAAATGGAAGAAAGAGAATTTCTGATCATCTGAAATTTGAGCACATATTATTTTTATAATAAATAAACTTGTATGTTAAAATACAAATTGGTTTTAGTGGAAATTAATAATATCCCTGAATTTTGCTAAACCCTAAGCATGGCTCTGTGACCTCTGCATGCCTGTGGAACAGGAACAGTGGAACCAGCTGCCATGCAATTTGCATGCTTTCATTTAATTTAGTCTTTCGATGAATGGAATTATTTCATTTTTCAAGATCTCAGCTATGAATTTTAGTAGCATAAATAATTTATCGTATCCAAAACTGTGAGGAAGGAATAAACGAATTTGCCTAATTCAATGGGTGCAAAATATATTCTGAAATAGGTAACACAACCCATCACCGCAATTACTTTTAAAAAATCGTGTCATAAATTTGTGGAATGATTAAAATTACAAAATAGTAATAGATTAAATAAGAAAAAAATATCTTATAAGAAATTTGTGGACAAAATAAATTACTCTCTCCCCGTCCATGAAAATGGTTTACGGTTTGACCCGGCACGAGTTTTAATATTGTGTTTTTAATGGGGATATGTAATGAGTGGAGTTAGGGTCCCACTTCATATATAGTTTTAAATTGGTTGTGAGTAGTTAGTGGAGCTTGAGTCTCACTTAAAGTATTGTTTTAAATTGAGTTGTGTGTAGTGAATGTGGTGCGTCCACTTACTATAAAAGGAAAGTTTCAAATGTAAACCATTTTCGTGGACATCCCAAAATGACAAAACGTAAACCATTTTGGTGGACGGAGGGAGTATAAAATTGGAGTAACAAATTTGTGTATGGAGAAGGGGAGTATATTTTTATTGAGAGGTGACAATTTGAAATTTTGCTACTAAAAGTGATTATGTAAGCGACATTCATTATAATATTGCCTCTGTTTCTAATTGTCTATAGTTACAAAACTTAGAAAAGATTGCTTTAATGGGAGATAAATCATAAATGAACTCTCTCTTTCTTGAATTCAAAATGATTATTTTATTTTTACAGTGTTTATATAATATATAAGGATAAGTCAAATATATCCCACTTTCAATTTTATGGGCAAATAATGCTTGAAACTTCTAATTTTATATCATGACCTCCATATTTTCCGGCCATAGAAAAGAGGATGATGATAATATCCATATATCATGCATTAGCAATTTAGGACTTTACATATATATAGTTTGGTAGTATTGCAGAGCAAAAGGATATGAAACATAGTACCATCAGTACAAAATTCAAGAGCCATTAAACATATCCAAGCTAGTCAGCAAATGCCATTGATGAATGATGGTTCGAACACAAAACATCAGCCAAATTAGTGCTTGGTTCAGTTGCTGCGTCATTACCCTCTACCCATCATCATCCTTTGAACCCACTTCTAGTTAATAGGCATACTTTAATATACCATTCGATCGAGCTAATTAATACCCCATCCATGCATAATATACATCTACACACATACATACATACATACATATATATATATATATTAGGCGGCTGCCACAGTTTCCGGGTGGTGGCTTTCGCCACTTTTAGCGGCGGAACGCCTTTCTTTCCTTTCGTCTTGCTTCATTTGTTTCTCTCTGCATTCCAAGCTACAGAATGCGGTGTCACCTCTATAACATTAAACAAAATATATTAAGTAGGCCAATTGTTGCAGAAGCAAGCAACCACATTAATTAATCTATGGAACCAATAATGGACGCATTTTTAGAGATTAGCAGAAACAGGGGATGCTTCATACTAATTGCTTTTTGTTTTCTTCTTTATCATACTTCTTATTTCAATGAATATATACTATGTCTTGAATGGTGCGATATTTATTCTCTGTTATATGTGTGTGTGTGTATATAGTATTGAATAAAACGTGAAGAACGAAAGTTTGCAGGTTAAAGGTAATTAGATTACATTACAAACATGTTCATGACTCGATTAATGCTCTGAAAATGCTCAACAAAATATCGTACAAATTGATGATCATCGATATCAAAATAATACATATTCATACGTTACATATGTATAGCAACAATGAATATTAGTAACAAACGCAAGCAATATATAAAGAAGAATAAGAACTGATAAATTACGGTAAAGTTAAGCTATTATACCGTGCCCACTATAGCATAAAATTACTTAAATCAAACTTCTAACTTCTAAAATTACTTAGCAGAAAATTGTTTTAACTTCTAAGAGACTTTCAAGTAACTTTACGTAGTTATAAAATTTCAATAACAACATAAAGTTGAACTGAATTTAATTTTTATTTCAACAAAAAAAAAATACTTCCGATCCGATAATTAAATTTTATTCTAGAATTTATCAGCACAAAATCACGAGCACTATTCCGCGTGTGTGCAGCTGTGGACCTGCGGTGGTGTTCGACGATGGAAGTTGCGGCGGAAACGGCGGCGGTGGTGTGGGGGAAATTAATAAGCAAATAGATAAGAGTCATGACTTACCTATACATATAGATATCACGACCGGGAACCAAACGGCGGCTGCAGAGGCCGCAGCTCCTCAAAAAATCGGGCGTTTCGACGTGGTAATCGCCGGAATAAGCCTTCCTCAGATAGCGCGGCGACAACATGTGAGATAAATCGCCGCCGATCGTCGCTTCCGGAGGAGGCGGCGGCGCCTCCGTGTTCCCCACATCGACGGTGACTCGAGACATGCTGCTGGTTCTCCTGAAGGTAGGCCGGCTACGCTTCCCCAACATGGAATTTTTCACTCTTTCTGCGTGAGTATGAGTGTGAGCGTGCGTGTTGGAGGTTTCTGGGGGAGATATAGAGATTGCTGGAGTGAATCGTGGCCGTTGGATACGATGAGCACATTTTTAGGTGTCCACGTCATCCATCAATTTCTATTTTACTAGTGGTTTTTAATTATGTTGTCATGTCTTTTTTAGTCTTTGTTTTCTGTCATTGCTTGCGGGCGTCATTGCTTGCCCTCTTCCTTTAAGGAATTTAATTTTTAATTATTTACTATTGTTATATTGTTATGTATTAAATTTGAATAATTTCGCAAAATTATCAAATTTAGTATTTGAAATTGTGTTCGTAATTAAATTTGTTATTGAATGAGTAAAGCTCCTATCGAAATTGTTAGAATAGCTTCATCGTTAAATACCGAATATACTGTAAAAAAAAATTAGCATTTCGTGATCCATTCTTTTTATTTAGTATTAGTGTTTCCAATTAAAAAAATGGGAAACGAAACGAAAATTTGGTATTGTTGTAAATTATACTCCTTACTCAATATTTATTGGGATGTGATGATGGAGTGATTAGTTTAATTTTGAGTAGAGGTGATTGTAAAATAATTGTGTTGGTTACCGATTGGTTATTTTCCATTGAGATCTCCACCGCCTTATTAAACCTTGTATTATATATTATTTTCCTAATTTGCTGCTTTTTTGAACTTTAATTTCCAATCTGATTCTAACATACCAATCTTTGAATTCCTGTATACGTACGTTAATACGAGATTGGCATATTTTTCTTATTATTATTTGTATAGAAATAATGAGTTATATATAAGAAGTGAGGCAGACGGTTAGCCACCAAGGGGACTGAAACAAAAAGATTTCAGATGTGAATTATTGTATTTTTATTTTACTTTTCAAAGAGTTATTCTCCAAAGTTTGAGGGAGAGCCGACCCTAGTGACATTTATTTTATGTTAAATCATAAGATTATAATCTAAAGTTGGTATAAACTGAATCTCGCCGGCTATTCCGGTCACCGGTGAAAACCCTCTTTTCTTCTTTTCCAATCACTTTTTCTTAGAAACAATTTTACCTATTTTACTTTCTGGTTAATTACCGGATGCTAGAGTGATTATATTTTTAATAAAAAAGTTCATTATTTATGGTATAATTTAATATTATTCGGCACAAAATTATATTACTCGTATGTTAATATAAGATTACGTAGCATTATCAAAGTCATCCGTGAGCATTCCTAAATTTAGTTACTAATTAATAGATTGATATGTTTTGAGTATAACCGACACATTCAAACTATTAGCTAGTTATTAGCAAGTGTTATGCAATATTCAATATATAATTTGGATAGCTTAACATTAACACTCACCAATAGTTTATTACAGCATTCTAATCATCCCAAAATCAAGCCATTTAATAACTACAAAAAAGACCCCCAAAAAATAATGTGAACTGTTCTATTTAAAAAAATAAAAAATTTGACACAGCCATTGATCCCAAGTACTATACAATAGTATGTATGACATAATGATTCAATATTCTTTAAATTAGGTCCACTTCTGTAAGTGGGGTTTTTGACCATATTAATATTGTTATTATTATTGTGTGTGACAATTCACTTTTTATTTATTTATTTAAAATGTTTAAGAAAGGGACCCCTTTAATTACAAATGACCGGTCACCTTGTTGGGCTGTGCTAAAAGTCTTAACAAAATAATTTTCAACAATAATAATGTGATGTCTATTATTGGGGTCACTCTCTATAGACTATAGTGCTTCTTGACATAACATGAAAAGGATAGAAAACATTAATTATTTAATTAGTCTATGATTTTTTTTATATGAAAATATTCACTCGCCCGTACCCGGGCAGGGTTCATACGTGATACGCCTGCTAATAATGTGATACGTTTTGTAGATAAATATTAAATTTTTTACTGACTAAAGTTTATTGATTAGAATATAATTCAATGTTATTCAATGCAAAACAATTAACATATAAAAATTTAAATGAATCGTCTGTTGCACGTTAAGTTGTGCCTGCGATAAAAGATGATAGTTTTACTATTTTTTTAATACGTTCTCTAACACTAATCCAACAAGTTATGGTTTTATGCTGTCATTTAATTATTTAATTTGAGGGACCCTTTTTTTAACACCACGAACCACTATTTAATTACCAACCACTTCGAATTTTTTATTGTAGTTTTCGAATTTGTCTTTTTAAATAAATTATAATATAATTAATGCAATAGGAAATTATAAATTTAATACTCTTTAACAAAAATGGAAATTTAGTTATCATTTAATTTTTTAGTATTTGTATATATGTTTAACCTATATATAACTTTCGTCTACTTTCTACAAATTGGTTTTCAGTCTTATCATTGAAAATATTAGTGTTTAGGTATTAATAATTTTTAATTTATTTATATGGTTGCTGTTTGAATTTATTATAACTATATAACTAGGATAAGGCATTAATATTGATTTATCATGTGTGACTATATTTGCATCGCAATTATGAATTTTTAATTTTAACATCACATGCACATATATAGAAAGAAATGGAATGTAATTCAGATGTTGTGTAGATATTGATAATAATTAAAATTAAAGTTCTTATGAAATAGATTCTTTAGAAATTAATTGAAAATTACTGCAGGTTTATGTTTCTCAATAAACTTAGGTGCTATTTATATATTCTTAAGAAAATTGCAAAACAAATGCATAATAATTAGTTAACTGCTACATTTTTTAATTTAATCTTGTCAAATGGTTGTTGAAGATTATAGACTTTATTTATTTGTAGATCATTAATTGCACATATTTTATAATATATTATATATATGTTCATTATTGAGAAATAGCGACAACTAAAGAAAAATATAATCACCTCTGCAACATGAGGACTTTAAGGTTAATATAGCAAGTTTATGGAATGGGAAAAAGAAATTTTCATATGAAATAAGGTATCAACCAGCTTGTTATCAATTAACCGATTATCCAGAATCAAAAAAGTGATGTTTCGTGGTATCGGATATTGGAATTGTTGGTTCTCCTAGCTAACCGGGTTTTGAACAGTTAGCTACCAGTTAATCGGGAAAACTTTTTTTTTAATTGCAATATTAGATTCTTTTCTTTCATATTCCTAAAATTTTAAATTAAGCCAACAATAATTCGACATAAATATTTTTTTAATGATAATTCTACATAAATATATTTAAATTCAACTCAATAAATATATTTTTTTTAATACTTAATATAATACACTTGTACTCAATCCGGTATTTGAGTAAATCTTCAAATCGCAAGAGAACCAACTACCAACTTATTTATCGAAAAATTAGCTAGTACTCGATAACCGATTATAACATCAACACTAGCTGGTCTAATATTCATTAAGAAGGAAAATTTTCATATATATTGGTCACTGCTAATCAATTCGACCCTATAATGCCAATAATAGATCAACTTATAGTAGGTTGGATAAAATATTTAATGACTTTTAATGTGTATTGAATAAAATACTCAACCTACATTACATTTACTAATAGCCGGAAAAATTATTCCAGCAATTTACTTATTTTTTGTACGTTTTTTTATTGCAACATAATAATTGTGACGTGATCAGCAATTTCTAGTTGGAATTTATAGGGACTTCTACAAATTTTTTTTTTTTTTTTTCAAGTTTGTATCCTAATAAAAAAGAATATAATAGATTATCAAAAGAGTGAGATTCCAATCACAAAAAGATAATTATTGATGTTTCCTAACAACTTAGCGCAATGTCTTCATATTCCTTGGCTTCATGTTATTTTTAAGTCCACATTCACTTGCTTTTGATCTATAAAAGATTTTTGGCTAGTGATAGGAATCTATATTATGTAGATCATATCTATTCTAGCCTTAGGTTTGGGATACAAAATTGCTCCAAATCTTGCTTCATTTCCTCTAGAGAATTTTCTTCCCCATGATCATGACTAGCAATGTTTTTAGAAAAAATAGAATAGTGTTTAGTTAAATTGGTAAACCAACTAAGTCCTGCTAGGTTCAACTAGTTGAATTAGGTCCAACTAGTTCAATCGATTATAACTCAAAAAGTCCTGTCTAATTCATAAATTCGTGAAAAAGTTAATAAACTTTTATATTTGACAAAAAAAAAATCAGTAGGAATTTCTGAAGTAAGTGGCGGTTTGATCATAATTTTCGATATGAATAATGCGTTCAACATGAAACTTGTAATTGGTAGCAAAACACCGAATTGCTTGTTGAGACCTAATTCTATTTTCATAGATTTCTCAAAAAGTTATCTTACGAAGTTTTGTTATAGCATTATAACTGCTTCCAGTTTAGGGGGACAACTCGACAAATATGATTCACGCCAACTTCTATGATCTGATATGGACCAAAACCCTAATACTATACTCGAGTTTTGGTCCAACAACTTGTGCCGTCTTGTATTTATAACATTATATTTCATATTTATATTATATGAGATGCATTTAAAAAAAAGAACTATTTCCTTTACCATGTTAATTGTGACTTATTTTGATCAAAAAATTGTCACATTTTGAATCAAAATATATCAAAATTAGTGAAACTAGTGAAGTGTGGATTACATAAATTTATGAGATATAGTTGTAAAGAGTTTAGTAAATGCAACATTTTTATATCATATTGTTTTAATTGTATAGATTCTTATATGATGTTGCAATCACAATTTATATACCTACTAATTTGTCACTCATAGGATGGAATTTTTCATGTGCCATAAAATCACCAGCAAACAAGATAAATGTAATGTCAAATTTCGTTAAATAACAAGAAACCAGTATATGATGACAAAAAAATATAGACAAAAAAAATTCAAGAATTATATAGAAATAAGTGCTCAAGTAGCATCTAATTAATAGAGCTGCCCTCTTAATTGGTCCTCTAAGCCCAATGCTGCAGTAAATTCAGTAATTCACTTTGACAGAAACTGTACATTGACACACACACACATACTATAATTAATTTTGTGACAATACATTTCAAAAAATAAAATTATATATTAATATATATAGAGAAAGGTATGACACAATAAAAGATAAAAAAGAGGGTTAGATTTGACGTGGTACAAATTGAGTCAGTTGATATACATATAGTCAAAATAGGTAAAGGTGGTGATGGGTAGTAATGGTAAAACACTATTTTAACCTTTGTAACATGTTCAAATTATTAATAAAATATGATAAGGATGGAAATGTACTATTTTGTTTTCTTGAGTCCAATTCAATATGGGTTTTGATCTATTATTGCTACACTACACTTCACAATGGTCCTCACCCAAGTTATTAATGATGGATCTTTTTTTGTTGAAGAAAAGTAAAACAAAATTAGAAAAAGAACAAAAAGATTTTCAATTACAAGTGTGGCTTATCTTAACTCTTAGCAAGTGTACGTGCATTAGATATTGGATAATAAAGGGTTAGTTTAATTTCAACATTGGGATATATAGATGATTTTTCCCAAGATGAAATGAAAATTAGATTAACGTAACAGAAGAAATATATGCATATATGAAAGATGAATCAAGTGGAACATAGTTGACTGGGTGGTAGAGTGGTGAAAATCCTTATTTCTTCCATATTTTTGACCTTACATCTATAAAAAAAATATGTTATTGTTGAAACACGAAAGAATTCAAATCTTGGATGAAAACACTATCTATAAATGTATGACTGCCCATACAAGAATTATTGAACAACAACAACCAATTCAAATATTCACAACCAAGAAGTACTATATTCGTTTTTCGAACTTTCAAATTTACGTTTTAAATCATGAATTTTATAAGTTTTTCGACTTTTAACATAAATTTGATTATTCGTCTCTTGAATCTTCATTAAAAATTATAATGCATTCTAAATCATTAATAACATTTTCATCTAATTAACCACACATTCATCAATATATCCCCATATTATTTTCTATCAAACCACAAGTCATTAACCTATATTCTGAATTTTACCCTAAAGTTGCGTTTGAAAAGAAAAGGATTCAATTTTTATGTGAAGTTTATAATTTAAAATGTAAATTCGAGATTCCAAATAAAGGGCTCCAACTTTATCTTTCGAGAGGCAAATAACCATATTAGAAGAACATGATTTATGAACTAATTTATCTTATTTTTTTCGTTAATGGAGCATAGATTATATTATTGAAAAAATATAAATATAGAAAGGTCATAAGGAGAAAGAGTAATTAGCTGAATCTCAATCAAGAATCATGAGTGGTATGAAAGAAACATCCCTTAATGAAGCTAATTATTACAAATCAATTTAGAAAGAAAAAAAAAAGTGAAAGCAAAAGGGAAAATGATTAGGACTTTGGTGCAAATTTATAGAATGATAGGAATCCAAAGCTAAATTAACATTTAATGATTAGAGATTTAATTAGGTTTGAAAATTCCCTCTTGTCAATGCACCCACACACGTACGAAAATTGGTTAAATTTTGAAAAGAAAGAATAAAATAAACTTTGAAAAAAAAATTGAGTTAAGGGTCAACTTAATAATCATTTGCCACTATTTCAAATAGTAATCAACTCGAACCGAACTGAATAGGTAATATATTTGAGTTCAAGTTCGAGCTTGTATACGAGTTTTGTTACCATAATATATAAGAATTTGCGAGCATATTAAAAAAAGGTTCGGAGTAGAAGACAAAGAGCATCTTCAAAACTTATTAAATCGACATTACAAAACTCGATTTCAATTCGATGAATTTGTCATTTTGATTTCCGACTCGACCTCGACTCTTTTGTTAACAAACCTGAGCTTCAAACAAGTTTCTTGAATCGACATACGAAGGGCTCATACAATAATAATTTCCACCTTAACGGAGAAGGCTTTCAGACTTATCCAAAACTCTAATGAAGTGGTATAATGTTTTTAGATTTAAATATGAAGATAGAATCTCATTTGAAGGAAAATTATATTGTTAAGATGAAAATTAATTTGGATATGTAAAGAATATGTTAAAGGTTGACTTTAAATTTTTGTTACATTTTTGCCTTTTTTTCTCGTCGTACAGCAGAGATGGCAATGACCCATCAACAAAAAAGATATTGATAACACAGACTGACTTTTTTGTATTAAATCCCCAATTTCTTATTCATATACTCTATCCTTTTGCTAAAACCCTGTACAATGATTCATCACCAAAATTAATAAATTAAAGGGTTTTTAAAAAATTCTACTCCCTCGTTATATTTGATTTTAGCAACGGGATTTAAAAATAGTTTAAAAGTATTATAAATGGTGATAGAAATATATATTCACTCCATCCATCAAGTTTCTTCCTATTTTGTCATTTTAGTTCCTCTATCAAATTTCTTGCCACTTTTTATTTTTATTTTTGGCAATCTCTTCTCCATTCACTACATTTTAATGTGAGTCTCATTATCAACTCACAATACATTACACATCATCTAACTTTTTGTAAATCTTATTCTCCACTCACTACACTTTACCCTTATTTTAACATTTACCAACCAAAGTCAACTCATTTTATTAAAACATATGCCGGGTCAAAATGGAAAGAATATTGGTGGACGGAGGTAGTATTTTTTAAACTTGTGTGTGAAATAAAGTTATTTTAAAAAGGAAATGTAACAAACTGAGTGGAACAACTAAAAAAAGAAAACGTTACAAATTGGGTGGGACAAATAAGTAGAGGTGTCAATCGGTCATGTACCGATTAACCGGTACTGAAAAATTTAAAATATTAGGAACCGGTTTTTTACCGGTTAACTGGGTACCGACTGGTTCGGTACCAGTTAACCGGTAAAACCGGTTAAGGTACCGGTTTTTTTTTAATTTTTAATTCTTTAAATATTTTATTTTAAAAATATAAATTTAAACAAATAATAATTTTATATAAGTATAATTAAATTTAATTTGGAAATATTTTATAATATATTAAATATTTTTAAATAAATATTAAATATATTTTTTATAATATTTAATTTTATTAACTGGTATCCGGTCTGGTACCGATTTGGTAACGGATAAACGTGTACGGATTAATTTCCCGAAAAATCGGTACTTGGTAACCGGTTCTCGGTCCAGTACCAATTCGTTTCCTGTTCTTCCCGAGAACCAGTTACCGATTGACACCCCTACGGATGAGTACTATAAATTATTATTTGAACAGGCTTAAGGCGAAAAATTGTGAACACTTCAAACCGGACGAAGATAGTAATTAAGTTTATATTTTACTTCATATTTATTACTCCATAAGATTTCAGTTTATGTAGAAATACTTGAGTCGTATTATTTTTCGGGTCGTTCCAACTAACTTCACTCATTTATTTTTTAGGAAACATTTATTAGACACAAATTTAAATAATATATATTTTTATCATCAATTTATACTTTAAATATACATTCCTTAAATCCGTATTTGCATGTCGAAAAAAATAGCCCAAGCTAGTTGAGACGGTGGGATTACAATTTCTCGTCAAAGAAAACAAATCACGTCTAGCGTACATAACTTTTAATTTTTAAAGTAAGTTAATTACTTGTAACTTGGTGGTCATGACTGATTAGTTTTTGAGAAAAACAAAATTTTAAATTAAATTGTATTAAAAAGGAAATATAGAAGATGAAGTTGACGACAGAGTTGAGAAGTAAAATCCGCGCAGCATTGCATTAATAGATTGGTTGCGTGAAGCAGATCGCTTTCATGTCTGAATTCAGCTGAAAAAGCTGTCTCTTAAATTTCCCTCAACTACAAAACTCAGACCACCCCACCCCTATTCTCAACCCCTCCCCCTCTCTACATAGCAAAGAATTTTCTGTGGATCCACTGATATATTTTGTCTCTGTCTATACATCACTCTTTTCTCTTCTCCAACACTAGAAACACAGAGAGAGAGAGAGGGGTTTATTCATTATTGCAATGGAGGGAGTTGAGGAAGGGAGAAGAATCCGCAGAGAAGTGAGCCCAGAAAGAGGGAAAATGTGTACTGTTCAGACAAGAGTAATGAAGCCAACTTTCAAGAAAGTTCAAGTTGTTTACTATCTCTCCACTAACGGCCTTCTTCACCACCCTCATTACATCGAAGTCACTCATCTTGCCAAACAACACCTCCGCTTGAAAGGCATTTATATACTCAGTGCTTCTTCTCATTCTTATTCCCTTTTTGCGAAATCAAACTAATTTGTACTGCTTTTTTGCAGATGTTTTGGACCGCCTCACTGCTCTGAGAGGTAAAGGCATGCCCTCGCTCTACTCCTGGTCTTGCAAAAGGTGATATAGTTCAGTAATTTCTTTTATTTCGAGTTTAAAAATGGATTGAATTCCAAATCTTGAAAAGAGGGGTGGTTAAAGCTTTGATTATGATTGCAATTAGGGGTTACAAGAATGGGTATGTGTGGAATGATTTGGCACAAAACGATGTGATTTTTCCATCTGAAGGTGGTGAATATGTGCTTAAAGGATCTGAATTACTCGTTAACTGCACTGGTAATTATTTTTTACTGTTTTGATTTTTGAGTAAAAGATTTAAATTCTTAGTTCATATAGTTTGAAGCGAATGTCTTGATTTTAGAGAAGCTGCAGAACCTGCAACTGGGGAATGTTCAGCAATTTCAGCATGGGAATCTATCCCAGGAATCGAATTTCTACTCTAAGCGACGGATTTCATCCTCGAAGCAGCGAATTGGGGGCGAAGAAATGATGAATGATCGTCATTTGCACGAAGAAAATGGGGAGGAATTCGAGGAGTTTGAAGAGAAAGTGACGCACACCACCTGTTCGAGAGGAGTCTCCACTGAAGAACATGAAGAAGAAGAAGAACTCAAGCACAAAAACTCGCAGAAGGGCTCAAGCAAGAACTCCCCCACTGAGATGAACCTCGACTCCAATTCACTCTCATCGCCGCCGTCGACGACCTCCTCCACCCCTTCTGACAACCCCAGCAATGACCTCGCCGCCACCACAAACGCTTCCGCCACCACGAGGTTCGAGGATGGCGACCCGGTCGGGAACGAGCCGATGTTGAGCCGGAACTCCATGCTCTTCAGCCTCATCGCCTGCGGCGGTTCCAGCTCCTTCCGGAAGGCGGTGCTGCCTCCTTCCGTGGCGCCATGCGTTGCTGGTAGAAAGAGCTGCAGCAACAGCAGCGGCGGCAGCAGCCTGCATAAGGGAGTGGTGTGCAAGGAGGCGGTGGCAGCCGCGGTGGAGGAGGATCGTGTGATGATCAACTACATGTCGGAGAATCCGAGGTTCGGGAACTTGCAGGCGGAGGAGAAGGAGTATTTCAGCGGAAGCATCGTCGAGGCCATTGCCAACGATCATCACAGAACTCCCGGCGACGAGCCTCGCCTCAAGAGATCATCTTCCTACAATCAAGAAAGGTGATCACTTTTGTTACATTGCTTTGGTCATTGCATGTATACTGATAATGTGAATGGCAATATTAGGTGTGCAAAGGCAGGGATAGGAGAAGAGGAAGAAGAAGTGAAGGAGGAGAAGGAGAAGGGATTGATGAGAGGAAAATGCATTCCAAGGAAGAAGAAGTCAACTCCCAAACTACCCAAAAAGTGATTGATTATCAATAAAGTATGTGTAACTTCGTTGAATTTGGCAGTTGTTTCTATTGCTAGTAGTAATAGAGAAGATATGTATTTATGAAGAGTTTAATGTAGGCTTTTAAATCTACTTTCCTCAACTGTTTTACAACTGCATTATTTGTAAGAAGTTGCAGACTGAAAGTGTTGGTTTTTCTTATTTTGAGACATTTCAATTGTGAAAGCATGGTTGGATTTATTCATTTTCAGCTTTGCATAACATGGTTTAGATGTGCATGAAGTAAAATGAAAGACCAAGCCCAAGATGATTGGGCTTATTGGGCCCATGATTGGGCATAATGGGCCGAAGAGCATTGCCTCTTCTATTAGTTTGGGTTGCATCTGCAATTCTGCATGGAGGTATTGAGCATGTGATATGCACGTGGTCTCATCTCATAATGACACTAAAGTCTTATTATCTCCAAATTGCACGTAAATGGGCATTAATTACAAATTTAATGGTTTAGTACTCAATTAGAGTTGTAATCATGAAGCATCATTCACTACGCTTAAAAAGCAAAGCTGTCTCTTGTTTGGATCTTCCAAAATCCATGTGTTCATAACGTAGACGTTACATCAAATACGGTTAGATCTTCTCATTTGCCTAGTCATTCTAAATATGGAATTGAATATAAAACTAGGGTTATAAACAAATAGAATTACTCGCAACAAATTCGAGTTTCGTTTTAACAAAAATATCAAGCTCGAATAAGACGATGCTCGATTCTCTGAGCTCGCCTGTATGTTCGAGTTCGTTTATTTACGAGAATATTACTTGGCCATGTTTCCAAATCTTCAATCGAGACATAACACGAGTATTGAAACATACAAAGATAAAAAAAAGTTATAATAATCTCAAATTCAAAAATCACTAATATAAATATTATCGAGTAACACACTAGCAGAATTCAAACTCGATAAATACATAGCAAATTGAACATGATCGATCAATAAGTTAAATCTTGAATCAAACTCGAACTGATTTCAAACACATTACTATTTAAACAAACCAAACTCGAATTGATTATTATTCGACTAGACTCGACTCGTTTACGAGCCTTACAAAAATTGGGGGTCTCCGCGTGATTGAAGGAGGCGGTGTAGTTTATTAGCCATGCGAGTGGGGCCCCATATCCCCCCACCGAAATCTTTAATCAATTAAAGACGCGCTTTTATATTCTTTAGCGCTTTTACTTTGAAATTGTTTTATGGAGATTGCATGTGAGGAGTTGGTGTGAGCCAGCGCATTGCATTACATTATTACACGCTTCATTCATTAATATATTTCACTCTCCTTTTCTTCCTTTCCTCTCATTCCTTCCTTCCCCTTCCACACTACCACTGTAACCTACATCTGCTCAATCTACAGCAGCCATGGCGAAATTTGTGCTTCTAATCCTTGCTTTCTGTTTCCTTTCCGCTTCCGTTTCCGCCGGGCATTTTGCTAGCGACAAATTCATGCTGCAGGGTTGTGTTTACTGTGACACTTGCCGCTGCGGCTATGAGACTTCAGCCACTAAATACCTTCCCGGTAAGCGGCGACCCTCTATCTCTCTCTCACACATATACGCACACACACAAACACCGAGGCTATTATGCTTCTAGATCTGTAATTTGTTAGATCTGGCGAGCACTGGTGAACCAATTCCATCATATATTTACGAATTTATACGAGGGTCCGAGTATTTCTTTGTTAGCACAGTAGATCTAGTATGTTGTGAGGTTCAAAATGCGGCGTTTGTAAAATATATATTAGTAGCATGTTGATCTTGGTAGGTTGATACATTGAATTCGGTTATTAGGCTTAGAAAACCTAATGTTGGTTAAGGGTGGTGATTCTGTACCAGAATACTGAAAGTAGAAGAATTTGTGATCTGTAAAACAGTAAAAGTAGTTAATTTGCTGCTGATAAGTTGTGAATTGCAAGGTAACTGTTCGACATAATGCTTGGCTCAACCATGACTAAAGAAAAGAAATTTCCAGCCATGCCTGCTCAAAAATAGCCCCTCTTTGTAGATTAGAATCACTCCAGTAAAGCAGAGATTGAGCCATTTTTCAGTTCTTGACTTCATTATAGTTAGAATGAAATTCTAGAAAGAAACTGAACCCAATTGCGTTTGTGCAATCTTTGTTTGCAGGTGCTGTCGTGAGACTCGAGTGCAGAGACAGAGCAACCAACCAACTTACATACACCAAGGAGGGTGTAACAGATTCAGCTGGAAAATACAAGATCCTGGTGGAGAGCGACCGCAAGGATGAGTACTGCGACGCAGTGCTTGTGAAGAGCCCTGATAAGGAGTGCAGCGACCCGGACTCTGGGCGTGATCGTGCTCGTGTGATTCTCACCAACAACAACGGGATGAACTCCGAAACCCGTTTCGCCAACGCCTTAGGATTCCTCAAGAGAACGCCACTTAAAAGCTGCCCCCAGATCCTCAAGCAGTACCAGGAATCTGAGGAGTGAGACTTGCTCTTTCATGTTTATTTAGCATTATGTAATGTTTAATCTGAATCTGTGTTCTGATAATTTATGTGTGTTTGTCATGTTTAAGTAAACTAGTGAATTTGGTCACCGGATTTTGTGGCTTCTACAGAATTATAATGGATTTGTTCATTGATATAAAGGGCTATTTCAGTTATATTGTGTTTATGGCAATGTTATTTCAGTTTCTAGTTCTTGCTGCATCTAAATATGAAAAACAGTGCATAAATCTAGCAAATCTATAAAATGCATTTAGTAACACTATTAACCGCACTTTTCTGTAATCATTATGAATTGAACTTCTTGAATTTATGACTTGAAATTGATAGATACAGTGTGTTTTACTACCATCATCTAATTTAAAGCAATATTTTCTTTAAATAATTACAATTAGGGGTGTCTATTCGGGTCGGGTCGGGTACCCTACCCGAAATTTTCGGGTACCCGAACCCAAAAACCCTAATTTTTTCATACCCGAACCCGAATCGGGTTTTTCGGGTAGGGTATTTGGGAACCCGAAATTACCCGATTTAATTAAAAAAATTCTTATTTTCGAGTATTTATCGAATATTATCGGGTAATTTTAAAAAATTTAAATATTTAGAGTATTAAAATATTTTAAATTATAAATTAAAAATATAATATAATATAAATAATAATAATAAATAAATAAATTCGAGTTTCAGGTAATACTCGATCGGGTATCGGGAATTTGGGTTTCGGGTAATACCCGAACCCGAAAACCCTAGAATATCAATACCCGATCCCGACCCGAAAACCCGAAAATCGGGTATTCGGGTACCCGAACCCGATCTGGTATCGGGTATTACCCGAAAGACCCGATACCCGATTCCCCGAATAGACACCCCTAATTACAATTATTAACCAATTACATAAAATATGTAAATTTGACTAATTACCTAAATTTCTAATTTTGTCCAGTTTAAATCCGAGTTAGTAGCATCAATGACAACTTTGCTATACCTTTTCATTACATATAAAATAACGTTTTAATAATCGCAAAAATAAGAAAAACTTTAAAAGGTTGTGTATTTTGAAGAATAAATTAAAACATCATTATAATTTATATAGAGCACGATTGTATATTTATTTTCGTTACATTATGAAAATAAAAATATGAAATACCATAATATTATTTAATGCTGGATGGTGAAGACATTCACGGAATTCCTTTGATTACAACCTTTAGAGGGGTGTCTTCTCTTGCCTACTTAAAAGACACTTCTTTATTACTATTAAAAATTATAAAACTTTAATTAAAAATTATGAAGCCCAAATTATCTTAATTAATCATGATTATAGTATAACTGAAACTCCAAAACAGCATTTTTCTCCCATAATTGATACAAAGATAACAATATGCCATAAACAAGTATTTGGAAATAAACAGCCATCCATCTGCACTTAACTTAGAAAAACAAGGTCAAGACATGCAAGAATCAACTGTTATATCACAAATATATCAATCTTCTAGTAGTAATAGTATTGCTTCAAATGACTGCTCATTTCCAAATATGAGAACGAAGCAACAATGTTGAAGGTTTTAGAAACCGGCGTACTGAGTGTAAACAGTATAAGCATCTTCCGCGGCTTGCATTCCTATGGGAGCGCGTGTCACGTAATCGGGAAGGTCAAAGGCATCTACCGCTTCCTTTGCAATGTTCTTCACTTGGAAGCACAAATACTCTGTCAACTTGTGTATAGCCTGCAAATTATATATATATATATATATATATATATATAATGGTGATAAGATTTCTCTACAATAGGTCCTTTAATGTTGACATGAAAGTGGTTAAGGGAGCAGTGGTTTACCTTAGCTTTGTTGGGAGCAACGTAGTCGACGTTGCGGTAAGTTCCTATATCCTTCCAAATGCGATCCATGGCGTATAAATCACAGAGAAGTTTTAGAGCAGCCCGAGAGCTCGGATCGGGACAGCTGGAGCAGATGAGGGTGAAAGTCTTATTAGCTAAAATTCAAGTGAGGTACGAAGAGACAACTCAGAAAATTGGGAACTACCTTCGCACTGCATCAATGAATTTTGCGAGGATGACAGTTTCTATATGAGACTCTGCAAGTGTCAAAAGGTGATTCAGACATCTATTCCAAGCACCGAAGCTCCCGAGAGTTTTTGAGTGCTTCTGAAGACGAATAGCCACACTTTGAAGTAACCGGGAAGTGCGGTACTGCAAGAAAGTGAGCATGGTAATGAGATGAAGTTGTAAATGCGCCCTTTGCATTAAGACAGTGAATGAAAATATTTACCCTGAAGGCATCCAACTGAAACTTGGGATCCCTAAGATGGTCTTGACCTTCCCATCTAGCAGTAACGGGGTTGGGCTGCGACAGGTAGAAGTTCATTGACTCCCTGAGGTAGTTCCATGTGACAGCAAGAGTGCCACCTTGAAACTTCTCTTTATACTGCTTTAAGAGATAACCTGCAACCTGCATCAGGACAAGGTCAGACCAGTACCACCACCAACCTATCAGTCAAATGTATATCAGAATAACATATTATAGGAATGGATTTTCTATGGATGTGTTATACTCTTCCAATCCCACATCAATGTATGTTTGGATTGCATGTTAAAACCTGCTGCAGTAGGACAGTGTTATCCCCTTCAAACGTCTGAAATATGTCATGATCATTCCTCAAGCTACCAAACCTGTTGACAGCCGCATATCCATGACCGCCACAAGCTTCTCTGCAGGTACTCAACGATCTTGCAGTGAAAGATGTAACATATGCCTTGAGCCCGGCTGAAAGAGCATGAACATCTCCAACCAACTCCTCATCGTGAGTCTTCTTCATCTCAGAATATATGTCTACCAAATGCAATGTTGCAAAATGGAAAGCATAGGTTGAAGCCAACATCGGCATCAGCTTATGCTGCTGGGATTGGTAATCTAGGATGCTGATCTCCGGTTGCTTTGGAGGACCAAATTGCTGCCGCAACAGAGAATATCTGACAGCTATTATGACAGCAACCTTCAGGACGCCAACGGAAGAATAGGCAAGACCCACCCTTCCTCCTACAAGCTCGCCTAGTGTGGCTGCAAATCTTTTGTTAATAGAAGGTAAGCTGCTTGTGTACTTCCCATCTCGTGTGACATCTCCAAATCGATTAAGTAGATTCTCTCGTGGAATTCTGACTGATTGGAATTTCAATGCTCCATTATCAACTCCATTTAGTCCAACTTTATGGCCACAATCATGTATTTCAACTCCGGATAGAGGCTTGTGTGTCTTCATATCCCTAATTGGAACAATAAATGCATGAACGCCCATATCAGAAACACCTTTGGCATCATGAGTAGGCAACATCAGCTTTGCAAAAACTGTGGCGAATTTTCCATGAACTGCAGCATTACCAATCCACCATTTGATGGCCCCATCATTTGGCGTGTCAATTATGAATTCATCAGTCATAGGATCAAAAGTTGCAACAGTTTGTATGCCCTGAACATTTGAACCTGTTGATAACATTCAAGATGACGAAACGAGTAAACAAGGCTGTGATCAAAAGTACTGGTTGGAAGGACGGAAATGTAGGCTGGTAACATGACAATAATTCGGATAATGATGTTGATAATATAAGCAATACATATAGGTTTAAGCATGAATCAAAGAGACTTGCAGTCCTTATGCCATCTTAACCCTTTCAGATTTTCCTTCACCTCATCATCCCACAAGCCCTGATAATATGAATAGTATCCATAGGTATGTAGGCAAGTCTATATAGTAGCTACTATCCATGCAAAAGAAAACTACCATGGTGAAGTTCTGTCATTGCAAAGCACCCCGGATACTCCACAGTGTCTATGCCTTCAAAGTACTTATCTCTGTGCTTTTTGGTTCCCAAATTGAGTACAGAGCCTCCCCAAAGGCTGCAGTAAATTAAAAATAAAACTCAAATTATATATGTAAAAGATGCATACAGATTTAAGGCACTTTCAACCATCAGAAAGTGGGTATATAAAACTAAAGGCCACTGAAGCCCATGGAGCAACTCAGAATGCATACTCATATAAGCCATCCATCAAATATTAAACCAAAGTCCAGATATTCTATTTCAGTAGTTTTATACAATGCAACAAATATCGTTGTTCCTCATACTTTTTCCCCTGAAGAACCAACTAGATCATCAATGAGCAATGACGCATAATCGGCAATTTCAAGACTGACAAGTTCATTATAAAAACTATAAAGATTCATCCTTTTAAGGCATATTTAATTTCAAAGACATCAAGAAACTCAAACTATATACTTCAGCAGCAAAACAAATGCCCAAAAACAACATCCACATCAATCTAATTAGAAAAATAAACAGATCACCTGAATTGCACTCCCATCTTAATCCCTAACGATATGTCAACGCTCCCAACCGCCTCGAGAATCGCGAAGTACTTAGCCGGATCATCCACCACGTACCTAAACGGCCTGACCCCGGCCTCCCTCACCAGCCCCATCAGCTGCCGCATGCAAAGCTCCCGATGCTCCTCCTTCGAGATCTCGATCGGCGTCTGCAGCTCCGGCCGCGAATTGTAGTAATCGTACACCCCCTGCTGCAAGTCTCTGTACCTCCCCCTCATGTACTTGGACAATTGCTCCGTATCCACATCTATCCTAGCTCTTCCTGCGCACGGAACCACCGCCATCGCTGTCTCAGCTCCATCAAAACCTCCCGGCGGCGGATTGAGGTGCGACGACAACCGCTCGATCCGCCGCGCGACGGCGGCGCGATCATCGTCGCTTTCAGCCGTTGAATCGACGAAATTGGGTTGGAGAGACTCCATATCTGAATCTTGAGGTAGGAATTTGGAAGGCGGAATGGGGAATTTGTGTAAGGAGATGATGAGGAGATAAATATTTTGGGATGGTTTATACGGAAGTTAGGTAATGAGGTTTTGTGGGGCCGACACGTGGAGTGATATGATTGGATGTGATGATAGGCCAGTTTATTAATAGTAGTTTTTTTGGCGCGCCTTTCAATAACTAAGATAGGGATAGGCTTTGCTTTGTATAATAATTGGATATTTGGATTGGATTAGGTCACCATTATTTTTATACTATTGTTGTTAATTAATTTTATTAATTACTTGCAAAAGTGTGACTTAAATTCTGTTTAGAGCAGTACTTTTAATTATTCTTAAATGGTCAAATTATCCAATCCACGAGTCAATGATTATATGATCAAGATAACAAAAAATATGTTATTACAACTTTTAATCTTTAATGATTCGATCTTGTTAACTTACTATTCAAACACATATGAATACGGTTAATAACAATCCAGTTCTTTTATTGGATAAATATTAATAAATATACGTGATCCTAAATTTTGTGCAATACATACATATATATATAGTATCTTTTCCATGCTTTACAAAATACTAGAACTTCCTTTATCGGGTTTACAAGAAATATATAAATGTTTGATACATTTTCCCTCGTAATCCATAACCAACATTTGTTAATAAAACAAAATAAAAAATTAGTCTAAAAGATATTAAAAGACAAATAAGATACACAAACTTAACAAATTTAAATTTTAGAACATGAATCACTATAAATTTTTATATTAAATATTAAATATATTCTTTAAAATTTTATCATTTGTAGATATATTACAAAGTAATTCAAAGGAGTAATTGAGGAAGAACTTAGACATACCTTAAATTAGATATACTAGCTTGATCATACCTTAAATTAGAAAAATCACACATAATAGCTCGAATCATGATAATGAAATGATAATAAGACTTAAGAGTTCGATTTAAATTTTTGTGACAACACAATATTGTACGTGCACAAGACGTAACAAACTACCTACTAATATTGATGATTCTTAATATTTATTGATATTTAAAACTCCAATATGACCATTCTTTGTTTATATCTCAATTCTTTTTTTTCTTTTCTTTTTCAAACCACATATTTAAAGATCTTATAGTGTCTCTATTCCTTTGCTTAAACGTAAATTCTAGGATTAATTGGAAATAAAAATATAAAATAAATACTCCAAAAAATTGGAGGTATGATCATGATCTTGATGCTTTCCCTTGTTTGGTACACTAGTTATAGAGGGTTGGGCTAAAATAAACTAGATTTATCCCTCATTTGGTTGTATTTGTACTAACTGAAAGGCTCGCATCTCTAAACTCGACTCGATTTTTTACTCCAGTTATGGAAGGAGGTGATATTTTACATGACTAAAATCAATGTTCTAAAAATCGCTAGGCGCTAGTCGGGCGGTGGAGGGGGGACTAGCGCCTAGGCGGCTAGGCGGGAGTCTAGGCGGGGCCTAGGTGGATTCGTTACACAATGCTTATTTTTACTATTTTTACTTATTCTCATGAGATACAAACTATATCAACATATATTTTTCATAATTATATTATCAAATTCATGATAAAAACATAGAATATGATTATTAATAGTCAAATTGCAAAAATTTTACAGTCCCCACATAAACTTCATAGCCTACAACAAATTTTTTATAACTTTCAACATAATATTCATATGTATTGAAATATATGTAATCTAATTTAGCCCAAAATCATGTATAGAACAGTCTAGTTGGCATAAGTATCGATTAGTTCACACCTATAGACTAATTAAGCTTTAATACGACCGATAGCTAGGGCACTGCTTAGCGCCTAGGCGGATTTAGCATTAGTCGGGCGGCGGAGTGCCGCCTAGCGCCTAGGCGGGGACTAGGCGGGGCTAGTCGGGGATTTTTAGAACACTGACTAAAATACCCCTCACATAATTTGTAACGTTTTATTCGCAAAATTAGGTTGAGGAGAAATGTTGTCTGCGAAACTTCTGGAGGAAGAACGCTGAGACGAAGAACGCCGCAATACGGCTAAACGAAGCACTCTCCAGAATCTTCAGACGAAGAACAGGGGTAAATCTCCACCAAATCCAAAGTTTCAAACTTCAAATTGTGAACATAATTGGGTGCGGGTCATTGAAAACTTGCGTAGAAAGGTCAATAATTGGGCGTAGAAAGGTCAATAATTGGGTCCTCGTCCATTGTAAAAGGGTATGTAAACTCATAATTTTATCAAGACTTTCTTTTTATTTTGATTCGAAATGGGTTTGTTCAAATTAAAGATTTATCATGTGTTAGATGTTAAAAATTGTATATTTTGTTTGATTGTGCGTCGCCATTACTTCCTGTGTGGTAATAGATCCCGATCTCATAAGCATTTCAGATTGGGTATGTGTGGAACCCTAGTTCTTAACGTCAAATTTGATTGTGTATGTGCGAAAGGATACTGAAATTAACGTCATTTGGTACTCCAATCTTTCTTGCTCCCAAATTGTACAGCTCATGCTTGCATATAAGTGCATATAGAATAGCAGTCAAGACTAATTTTTCTGTCTTTTAACTCAAGAAAGCATCAGAAAGCAAACAACCTGCACAAATTTGATGTAAGATTGCAAGAGAATGTTTTTAAATTGATTTGGAGTGTACTTCTCGTATAGCAGAGGGTTGATGTAGTAATTCTGAACAAAATCACTGCTACCAGCACTAACAAAGTGTATTGATCCGTTTATGATCGATGTAGCATTAGATTGTCCCACAAGGGTCACAAGCTTCATCTGATAATCTTTGTATAACTCCACTTGTTTGCTCAATGGAATCGTTTCCTATGTAACAAAAAAATTAACAATTTCATACCATTTTCTTACATGGTGATTGCTCTTACATCAATAGATCACATGCTTACGAAGATTTTTGTTGTGGTGTCGTAGTAGCCTGAAGAACCGGAGGCGAAGTTAGCTCCAATTAACAGATGGTTCCCTTTAGCTTGCTTGCTGAGGTAGGGCAGTGGATACGAGGTAAATCCAAGGTTCTCAGCTGCATGATAAGAAAAAAGTAGGTTTCATTTTATTGTATATGGTAATAGAAGTAGTTGGGGTGCTTATGAATTTACCAATGAAGTCTAGAGCAAGTTTCCCATTACAGAATCTACCGGTTGGTTTGTGTTTGATAAAGTCTCTACCATAAGGTGGGAAATTGGCTTTGACAATGGTTTGAAGATTGTTGTTGTTGCCTACATCAACAACTGAGTCTCCAAAGATTAGCAGTGCAGGAACTAGAGGTTGTGCTTTTACAGCAGCAACGAACAGGATGAGGAAAATGCAGATGATGGGAAGACTTGAGAAGTTGCAGATAGTCATGATTTTTCTATTTGTTGGAGAGGGAGACTATGGAGATTGAGGAATTTAAAGAGGACTAATTTCATCTAACCTTGTAAGATGACATTGTTTGTCAAAATGTGCATGAAACTTGATTGTAGTTGATCCTCTAACATGATCATGTTGCTTGAACAGGGAGAATAACTGCTTATCTGCTGGTTGGATGTCCATGTCCATATGATTCCATGTTATCTTTGTATAAATGCATTGCAGGTTAAGAGTGAGAAAGTAAGGATTTTGAAATTCATATGGATTATTTGGGCAATTTAATTATCCCATGTGAAGGAGATTGTGTTATATTGAATTGAAGCTAGTGTAAATTATTGTTTTTAAAATTTTAATCTTGTATTAACTATATTTCCTTCAAGAAGTTTATTTATTTTCATTTTCAAGTTCTCCTACTTTAAATTTTATTTTATGGTATATATTTAAATTTTGCTGTGAACATTAGTTGCAGAAAATAAAATATTAGTCAAATAAAAATTATATATGAAAATTTGGTTAATAAATATATAAACTAAAATGATTGTTGGTCCCGAAACGAGTATACTGCGTGTATGGGGGTGGGGGAATACACCAGTTTTTGAATTTTCAAGTTAAAAGCTTTAGTGAACTACTGAACTGAAGGGAGGAAACTTCAGTGAAAGTTGATACTTTAGATAACAATCCTTCAGTCTACACTTAGTGTTGAACTTATGGACTAATATCTTAAGTGTACATGCGGAAGTGGTGGTTTTAAATCTTACTCGTTTGTTCAGAAAAACTTAATGCAATCTTTCTCTTTTCAATTAATCAGTATTCAAATATGATAAACGCAGTATGATAAATACTGAATGTAAGAGAGAGAGAGAGAGAGACAAGATTTGGTTTGCGTGGTTCGGAGATAAAAACTCATACGTCCACGAGTCTCAATGTTAGTCGAGGGTTTCCAAGTTAATGGAGTAGTAATAATCTTACAGTGATCAACCACAAAGGGTTAGATAGACAATATATCTGATCACTTCTAATTTCGAACTTAATCTAATGCTAAGATTATTCTTCGGTTACAATGAAGTTGCTAAGAACACTAGTGAATAAAATCTGAAAGCTCGAGAGTGATGATAGCAATGGCAGATTGTAAGATTGGGTAACCGGTACTTGAAGCGTTTGAAGCAGCGGGGTATTTATATGTCTCTCATAGGATGTATCCGTTGTGAGATAGAGCTTCATTTGAATTCTTCCCGTTGGAGTCTTCGTCCTTTTTGCCATTTTTGGTGTCTGCAACAAGATACAGTTTCACCTACTGAGATCTTTTCCTAAAATGGTAACTCCTATAGAGTAGCTTGGAACTCAATGGAGAATCTTCAGATATGACTTCAGATGCAGAGCTTTTAGAGTGAACTTCAGTGGCAAGGAGTCTTTGCTTCATGTTGGCTTCAATCTCAAAACTTCAGGTCATGGTACAAAGAGGTATGGTCCTTCAGTTTTGGGACGTAACCTGAGTTCTAAGATAAACTTCAGTTACTGACTTCAGTCTTTAGTCTTCTGTCTTCAATTTGTTCCTATAAACTGAACTCCTTAACAAGTGAGTTCTAAACAAAGACTAAGACTTCAGTTTTAGACTTATTACATCTTTCAGGGGAGGTTTTGGGATCTGAATCAACACACATATAAATATTTCCCAACAATGATAATAAACAATATCATATTTCAAAGCAAAGCAGTATTGGAAATAAAATTTAAAAACCATATTTTTATATATTATATAATTAAAAAGAAAGCAGTATAAAAAAAATAATAATAAAAACATGATATATTATATAATTAAAAAACAAAACAATATCAAAAATAAAATAATAAGAAAATAAAATAAAATAAAATAATAAGAAAATAAATCTTATATTATCTCTTACTAAAATAATTATGGCATTTTCGTAATTTTATAAAAAATTAAAGGGTAGATTTGTAATAGCACTACTTTATCTAAGGTTTAAACACTTCTGCCAAACAATATATAAATTTTATCTTATTTTTTATCTTATCTATCAAACGCAAACTCATATTAAACTTAACTACTCATATCCTAACTCCCCATACTAAATTTAATTTATCCACTCTTATCATAACCTATCTACCAAATGAACCCTAATAGTTTGATTTTTTTTTTAAGTTATGTGTTTGTCCAAATACCAAACTCATCTTTTCTTTTTGGTCAACTTTTTCGGCCGTTAAAATTTTAGTTGCTATTAGGCTCTACTCAATATTTTTCTATTGGGCTACAATTATTTGGGCTCAAGCCCACTAGGTTTTTTTTTATTATCTAAACACAATTCAGCAAATTTAAGCAATAAGCATGAAAAAATAAAAATAAATGAATAATTAGAGGACGTTTACTTTGGAAGATAAGATTTATAGGATTGAATAATTAGTAGTGTAGTCATCCTTTAATTCATCACCTCTTATCTATGATATGTCAAATTTTAAAAAATCTCATCACTCTTCATAGATATATATTATTAAAATGAATGATTATATAATTACCTCAAATTTGAAATGATAATATATCGACTTATTTGAGTGCTAATTAAGGACTGTACAAGAAGTTATGAAAATTTTAAGAAAAGATAAAAAACACCCCACTTAATAAATTATGGATAAAATATAAGGAATTATATATATATATATATATATATATATATATATATATATACTGTTTGTGAAACCAATATTTCAACCAGATTTAGGCGGACTTCAATATTGAAAAGTATTTCATTAGTGATATTTGACGAAGATTAATTTTATTAAAGTGTATTATTAGCTCAAAATGTCAATGGTGGTGAATAGAAAATTACAAGTTGACTAACTTGAATGAATGAATTAATTAATACAGATAGAAGAACATAATGGTATATTAAATATCATTAATGTTGCATGCCATTGCCACCATCTCATTCAATGCTCATCCACATAGATTGACTTTCTTCTCAGTTACACTTGTTCCACTATATATAATTAAGATTCAAATTAATATATACACATATAATATTAATTATGGTCAACTACCTAAACCAAATTGGTTGAGTTGTCATCTTTTAATTGTTAATCTTGTTTGTGAGAAGACCCTTTTTACTAATTAATTCTCTGAATCAAACTCCACAATATATAAGATCAAAATATAGGTATCATTTGGTGCTAATTGTTTACCAACAAATTAAAACCATCTTCATCCTTTATTTCCAGATTAATTCACAAATTAACTTTGAGTTGACTTTTTCCTTTGTTACTTAAAAGAAACATGGTTGCATAATTTTTCTCATTTTTTTTCTTTCTCTTTTGAATAAAGCAATTAATCAAAAGGTAATGTGTATGGAATATAAAGCAGCGTTAATTCATCAACAGGGAACAAACTTCTCACTTTGTGGGGAAAGTTATATTGGTTTATAAAATTGAAGCTAGGTCAACTCAAATTAGTGGGTTCAATTTGCTTGTTTGCATTACAATTTATTTTAATAATATCTAATTCTACAATGAATGATTTTGCAATTCACCAAACTAATTTCAAGGCTGGTAGTAATATTAAATTCAATTATCGATTCTTTAAGTCTTCGGTTACGATATGATTCCAACGATCACGATTCTTTTGAACACATTTACTTCCATTACTGCAAATTTTGCTATCATTAATAAACAAAATATATAAACACTGGTAATAATTAACAATAATAATAACAAATAGACCTAGCTTTATTTTAATAATATTTTGGTTTAAGTTTGATATATCTCTTAAGTCAGGTTAGTGCATATCCAGTTTGAAAGTGGCTGTCTCATTCATTCAAGGAGATAAACATTAGTGCATATCCAGTTTAAGGAAAATTTTAAAATTGAAGGCAATAAAAAAAAATGTAGGTCACATCAATATCATCATTATGAATTATTAGTAAAATGCTTTAATGTATTATGGCTCACTTTTTATATTTGATTACAAAATATTTGTTCTCATCACCGACGAAATAATTAGATAAGGCATATGTAGTATGAGAATGATTAGGCACATTTTATACATCAATGTAATTTTTTTTATATTGGTGTGATTTGATATATTATTTTATGCATGAGCTAGCTAGTATCATAGTCTATGTTATAACCAAATCAAATTTAATTAAATATTGTCCGATTTGAGTTGGCTTGTGTGAAAATTTGAAGGTTTCAATTTCACTCAAACTCAATTTGAACTTTAAAAACTAAGCTCGAATTCGGTTCGATAAATAAAAATTGCACTCGAATTCTGTTTGTTTATTATTCGATTTAATAGAAAATTTGGACCTAAATTCGTTAAATATTGGAGTTCGAACTCGTTAATTAAAAAGCTCATTTGTTAAATTATTTGAGTTTATACATATATTTTTATTTTAATTTAACAACTTCGTGAACTATTCAAAATTCAGCTCGTTCTTAATGTTCGCAAACAGGCCCATTAACAAATTTAATTAACGAACTATTTAAAGTTCGGCTCGTTAAAATTATATTAGAACATGTTCACAAACTTTTCAAATTGAATACCATTAGACTTGAATTCACTTCGAAAAATCAATCGAGCTCGGTTTGAAGCTCGAGTTCGATACGTTTAATAAACAAACAAATATCTCATAAAATTTTACCGAACTGAAATTCAAATAGTTCACGAAAAATTTGATTCACTTGTAACCTAGTTATATGTACTTGGTAGCAACATTATACGTCAAGATTAATGTGTGTGTGAATAGTATAGAAATAAGTAAGATGGAAAATTAAAATATCATCGTAACACATAAACGACAATTAAGTGGTTTATTTATATATTTATATTGTAAGAGCGCACACGGTTTTGGTATTTCTTCTAATCAAGAATAGTAAACCACTTGTAATTAGGCTACATTAGTATCATGTGAGGAAATGTTGGGGCAAGTGACGTTCAGGCTAGAATTTGGCTCGATAAAAATATCGAACTTGAATTTAATTTGTTTAAAATATCAAATTCAAATTCAACTTATTTACTATCAAATTAAATTTTAAAAAATTATTTTTAATCTAAATTTCGAATAACTCGATTATTTTTATTAGATTAGCGCCCTAAATAAAACCACGCACCAAACCACTAATATAATTGAGTAATTGTTTAGTATTTCATTATTATTATTATGGCACTTCCTTCGTTGTGCATGAAAAATAATAACTGGCACGTGACATGATGCAACATTTTGAGGTGATTCACGAGTTAACTTCACATGCAAAACAGCATCACTACCTAAACAAATTGTTTTTTTCTTGTTTGACAATAAATATAATACTTAATTTTAAAACTCAAATTTCAAGAAATTAGACACATGGATCCCTCTTTTTTGTATAATTTCTTACGTGCCCCATAATGCAGTAACAGTGTATTAGAAGTTAATTTATAGTACAAAAGCACTAAAATTTAGATTAATATACTATGAAGTATGGATTACAAAACAAAATGGAGTAGCGCAATTCCATATATTAGTATTTAATATTACACAGATTACTTTAATATAAAAATATTTCACAAATTACACAGTTATAGGAGGAATATTATATTATTAATAATGCTTGTATGTAGAGCTCGCAAAGTGGGGGACTGGCCCGACGGGCTTCTCAAAATTTTGACGCCGTCTAGGTCTGCCTGAATATTTTCGGGCTTCAAAATGTTAGGTTCAAACCGACTCCGGAGGGGCGGGGTATTTTTTGGGTGGGCCCGAAGTTTTATTTATTTAATATAAATAAGAAAATTCTTTGAAAATTTGACAATTACAACATAAAATAAAACTATGCAATTAACACCTTCAAATGTTAATAAAATTCTAAATAAACAATTAAAAACATAAATATAAACACTAAAAGTTCATAATTTAAATTATATAACAATCCCAAAATAAAAAATTAAAACTTTAAAAGTATTTATTCATTATCAATCAAAATAATACAAAATATAAATATTACAATGATAATATAAATTAAATAACAATTACGAAAAATAGTGTTTTAGCCTATACTATCGGGTGGGCCTTTTAGCCCAATGCAATTTTAGGACGGATTTTTTGGGCCTGTTTTTTTTTTCAGACCTCATTTTTTCAAGCCCCAACCCGCCCAGATCCCTAGCTTTTTGACGGGCCTATGGACTCGGCCCATTTTTACCAGCTCTATTGTATGTAATGAATAATATAGAGGGAATTTGAAATAAAAGATAAAATAAAATATACCCACTCGCACTCGTATTTTATATACTAAATATTTTGAATTAATGAGCTCTCCACGTGTTATGATATAATGAGTGTATTTTTATGATTTATTTTAAAATTATTATTTTTATCTTTTTTAACACTTTACATTCTTGGAGTGGGAGTTTGTTACGCTATAACCACACAATATATTCACAATTAACAATTTTGTCCTTACTTTGCTAAAATGATTATTGATGTTGCTAGAGATTTTATTGGAACTCACATTTTTTTGATGTAGGATCTCATATATTTTTTTTTTAAATGAATAATTTTACTTATTTACTCAATTATATATCTTTAAAAATGATCGAATCTTCACAAATAAGAGAAAAAAAAAACAATACTTAAATTTAATAAGCAATTTAAAGGAAAATTTGTTTGGTATTAGGCTATTTAAAAGCAAAACTCCATCTTGTGTGATCGGATCATTAGAGCGGAGGTTGTTAGGGTTAGTTCCATATATCCAGGACTGCTAAGATTACTGTGGAGCAATCTCGCACATCTTAAGGTGAAAAATACACGGATGGCAACTCCTCCAAGGACTTGTGGCTTCGGCTCTGGAATTGAAGAGAAGAGGAGGTTTGCCGCCTCATTGTACTGTGATGTGTACCTTTGCAAAGCTGCACCGGAAAGATGTAAATTACTTATTTTTTGAGTGTTGTTATGCTCAAGACATGTGGAGGTCCTTATTTAGGTGGACATGAGTGGTTGCTTCCATTCATATTAAAGATCAAAACTTTTTTCAAATTTTTTGTTATTTGTTTGGTAGAGGAAAAAAATACATCTTGTTTACTGCTTGTGTTGGGCTTTGGGCATTTTGAATTCTTTGGAAGAAGAGAAACAACATCATTTTCAATGAATAGTTGTTTAGCTTGGATCAGATAGTTGATGATATTAAACTTCACATGTGGAACTGTTACAAGTGAAGATCTAAATATGTGAAAAGGGACGCTAATTTTCAGATGTGGTCCACGTCCGTCCCCTTGGCAATGTATGTTCTAGTTGTTATCCTGAAGCTATAATGAGTTGTATTGTATTAATCTTATTAAATTTCGTGTTTTTGCTCATTGTTTTAGTTCGGTTTGAGCTTGATCTTAGTGTGTTGTTACTTTGTTCAGTTTGTTGGACTTTTGGATAATTTTCTTTACCTACTCTCAATATACTCCCTCCGTCCCATTCAAGATGATCCATTTTTTTTGGGCACACAAACCAATAAAATTTTCTTCTTTTTACCTATTCAATACATATCTCTCGTAAAAAAAATTGCTATAAAAGAAAATGAGCTATTGTGTTGGGACGGATAGAAATGGCAAAATGAATCATAATGAGACGGAGTAAGTATATTTTTTTCAAAAAAAATACACCAAAAGGGTGCAACTATTGTTTCAACTCCAACCCCTCTTATCAAACATCACAAAGAAATTTTCGTCGTATACCTAATAATTAGTACAACTTTTATATGGGCAATTATTGAGAGTTAATAAAAACTTCATTAGTTATATATGCATGTTAAAAATAATTTTATATTTTATAAAAATTAATTGTTTGGTTGTGGGTTTTAGCGTAACAATTTATTTATTTACTCGTACAATTTAACATGCAATTAATAAATTCTATAATTTTAATAATATTCAAGAAGGGTATCTATGAAAAGAAATAAGGTGTAAATTTACCATGACAACCCTAGGAATTAAGTTTAATAACTAAGGAAGAAAACAAAAAGGAAATTAATTTTATTAAAAGGAATAAAAAGAAAATATTTGGTAATGAGCGAAGCATGGGAGTGGAAAAACGGCGAGGGGCCCACTTATGCTTGGCGTATAAGGGAGCTCCACGTCAGAATGGGACCCACTTTTACCGGCTTCGTTTTCACGCAACTGACCATCGCAAGCACGCGCCCTCCTTTTTAAGTATTTGCTACTCTCACTCATTCCAACTTTTGACTTTCCTACCCCTCAATTATTTTTGTTTATTATTCCAATTATTGAACCTCATAGTTGCTTATACTTATTTAATCTATATTTTTGATTCAGATATGAATTTTAATAATGTTTTTGACTAGTTATGTGTAGAAGTGTATAAATCACATCCCTTCATTTATTTTAATTAATAATTAATATTAATAAAATTTATTAAAAAGAAAACACAAAATGTTTTATAGCTCCAACCCCTCACTTAGTAGAACTGTTAAAAAGAAATCAAATCGTCGAAATTGACCATAATTGAATCGGAACCTATGGTTTTGAGAAGTGTAATCATTCCCGAAAATTAACAGTTCGGTTCCAATTTTAAAAGTTCTGAACCGAGTTTTCCTCAACAATTTTTAATAAATGAAATCATTTTTTCTACCTCAACATTCATGTAAAAATCTAAACTTTTAAGACAATTTCAAAAGAACCGGTTATTTGAAATCAAAATAATTATTTTTGGAACTGAAATTGTGAATAGCAGTAACCACAATTCTAACATAATAGACTTATGAACCAGCTATTTAATTATGGTTCTAAACCAATAGTAATCCTAACACCTTTTTATACTGACATGCATATCTATATTAATTTTTTCTATGAAAATGCATGGTTATAATTTTTTCTCATTATCAATCAAATCTCACCCATGAACTTTACGTCGAATTCATAACACGTAACTAGTCTAGTGCAATATATATGGTCATGCATGATTTGTAGACTAAGTACGAATTAAGTGAGCTAAATTTTACCAAAACAAGTCTACCCCAACTAAATAAAGGAAAACAGAAAAATAGAACGAACTCTAATTTCTAACCTATTTATCAAACTTGATTGTCTAATTTTATCTTTTATAATACTAGGGTTTTCGAAAGTTTCACACGTCAAGCCACGCATTAACTTCATCTACATGAATACTATTGCTACTATATTACTATACCCCACACACAAATTATTGATAACGTACATATCTATGCTACATTTATTTGTATTTATAATTATAAATATTTTTTTTAGGAATAGTCTCGAAATTTGCATTTGAAAAAAATCTATAGATAGATATATGGAGTTTAGGAATGGTTGAAAATAATGTTAGTGAGGGCGCCGCAACTGACGTGGGATTGTCTTCTACACACTAATAATTATATCAACTCTCAACTATTTTTTTAATTATTTCCTCTTCTTTCGCCTACATATTTGACTTTTCTGCCCTTTGTCTGATGTCAAATACTCATTAAATGATTAAATTAATTCAATCAATCTTCCAGCTAATTACTCTCTGGACCTCATTATGTTAATTACAAAATCAATTATATAATATGTTTTTAAAATCTTCAACTTTAGGATGAAGCAACGGAATTTTTGTTATCACATTTTGAAGTAAGAAAAGCATTAAATTAATTTTTTTATTGCGATGTTTCATTAAATTTGACATAATTGTTAAGGCGTGAATCTTACCACTTTTATCAATCTAATCGTGGCGGAAAAAGAAAAAAATATCAAGTTTGGTGGGACAGAAGGAGTAGTTAGTAATATTTCGTATTTTTTTCATTATAATTGATTGAAGGTTAATTTATTATGGGAAGACTTAATCTTGTGTAAATAGACTAGGGTAGTTGCCATGGAGTAGCATTGATGAGTATAAGATTATAATACTAGTATTAAATAAATTATAAGATAGTCCTATACGAAATTAATCACTCAAAAATCTCGTGCTCGACAAAACAATTGCATTTGACTTTCTACCATTTTTGTAATTTAATTTTTTACTATAAAAATTGTTTTATCTCTTGCATATAGTAACACGTTTGCCAAATTATATACACATATATATAACTTACTTAAAATAAAATTAATACGTGCGGATACTATTTCTACACTAACATTTGACAATCTATATTTTTCAAATACGTGAGAATATTATTAGGAAAAAATAGAGACTTTTTTTATATAAATTGAATATGTAAACTTTATGAAATAAATGAAGTGGGTCCACAATAGAAAGAAGAAGAAGAAGAAAATGTGTTGATGCACATTTAATGGTCCAGATTGCTCTATAGGTAGGTATGGAATCCCATCCCACTATCCACGTTCTCTATCAATTTCATAGCCCCTAAATGCTCCAGAAATTACTAATAAAACAATTACTTATTCTCTTTGTTTTTTGTAAAAAATATTTAATTTTTATAATAAGCAATAAAATAAAATAAAATAATCACTAGGATTAGTAGTTGTGGTGACTATCAAGCTACACTTATGGCACATCTCAAATTACTCATTTATTGTTTTTGAAAATCCAATTATTTTGAAATAAAAAATTATTCAAATACTCATACTCCATTAGTTTATATTTGCAATAATCCAACTAGTACTAATAAATTATTGATTATTCTCTGATATGGCCAGAGTTTCATTTCACACTAAAAAAAACCGTGTATAAGCAGTAACAATCAGCACTCACAAACACTCTTACAAATAAAATAAAAAATTAAATTGCCCTAACATGAAAGTGACCGCCTACTGCAAGTTATCCGAGCTCCAACCATTCACCGATCGACACGTAGCGGAAGATACCCACACCTGTCTGTCTTTCTGTAGGTATCAACACGTGGCGCTTATTTATTGCAGGATGGCATCGAGAGGAATCTTTACGCAAAGAAAATGGAAATTAGAAAAATATGGAAATTAGGGTTAGAAAATTAATGAGGGGAGAGAGAAGGAGAGGCTTCCATGGCCTTTATAAGCACAACTCCACCACCATTTTCCATAGAGAGAAAAAAATCAGTGAGCAATCAGTAAAAAAAGAGTGCTATTTTCTGCTTTTAATTTCCCCCCTTTCTATTACTCCCCGCTTCTTAGATCCCTTTCTGTCATCGTCTGTCTTTCAAAGTGTTTGATCTGATTTTAAGGGTTTGTGTTTTTTCTTGATTGATTTTCAATTTGAACGAGGCGAAAGCAAACCTTAATTTGGGCGAAAATTCTTTTTTGAAAGCCAGGTGATTTTCAGAATAGAGATCTTTTTTAGTGTAAAGTTTGGATTTTTGTTTGTTAAATTGATCAAATCTAGATCTGAGGGTTTGTTTTTGTGTCCCTCACCTGTTTGATCTTTTGCCTGTGTAGAATTTCAACCTGCTTTTTTGTGTTGGTATAAGAAACAGGATTAGGTATCAATGGCGGCAGCTATAGATATGTACGGCTCTAATAGTTTCTCTTCAGATCCTCTGAGGGAAGAGCTTATGCAAGCACTTCAGCCTTTTATGAAGAGTGCTTCTTCTTCCCCTTCTTCTTCTTCTTCCGATCACTTTATTTCTCCTCTTTCTCCCTCCTCTTCTTTCTCTTCTTTATCTTATGATTCTAATATGTACACTGGTTTTGGCTCAATACCATCAAGAACCCAACCTATTTACCCAGGGTTCTCTAGTTTTAACCCCATGGTGAACGAGCAAGCAGTTGGTACAGTTGGTTTGAATCAACTCACACCTTCTCAAATCATTCAAATCCAAACCCAATTCAATCTCCAGCAGCAACAGCAGCAGCAGCAGTTTACTCATAGGCCCTCCTCATATTCGACCTTTCTTGGGCCGAAGCCGGTTGCGATGAAGCAGTCCGGAGCTCCATCGAAGGCCACGAAGCTCTACCGGGGAGTGAGGCAGAGGCACTGGGGGAAATGGGTTGCTGAGATCAGACTCCCAAAGAACCGCACCCGCCTCTGGCTCGGAACCTTCGACACGGCCGAGGACGCAGCCCTGGCCTACGACAAGGCGGCTTACAAGCTCCGTGGCGAGTTTGCGAGGCTCAATTTCCCACACCTCCGCCACCAGCTGTGCCGGGACTCCAATTTTAAGCCGCTGCAGTCTTCCGTCGATGCCAAGCTTCAGGCCATATGCAAGGATCTTGCCGATTCGCAGAAGCAGGGGAGCTCGAAGAAATCTGATAAAAAACCTCGATCCTCGGTGAAAACCGGATCCCCAAAGGCCGATGATTCATCAACCGAGGTGAAGGTTGAGCACACCACACCATCGCCTACAGCATCGCCGTCCCCGTCCCTGTCGCCCTCGGATGAGTCGTCATCATCCTCATCTGTGGGATCGGCATCGCCGGAGTCGGACATGAGTTACTTGGAGCCTTTGTTCGATGATGAATTTAACAATTTCTTGCTGCAGAAGTTCCCATCTGTGGAGATTGATTGGGCATCTCTGTAATGTTGTAGTATCTATCTATCAGTGGTAGTTAATTAGTTGAGTCTGTTTCTATTGTTGGGTCTAAAAGTGATTTAGAGTCGAGTCAAAAGCATGAGTGGCATCTGCAGTGGATTTTTAGACATGTGCAGATGGCCTAGTGGAGTTCACCAAGAATAGTTGAGGAGTCCTATGTTTACTAGCATTGTTACTTAGGATCTATCTCTCTTTCTCTCCCTCTTGATCTGCTGGTGGTTTTTTGTTCCATGCTTGATCTTGAGAGAGGTGTTTGTGAAGAATCTACTTGTACTTGTCTTCCTAGTTCTTGTATAAATCTTATGCTCTACTTTTCTTACTATTATACTTCATATTTTCTCATCAAAATCTCAACATTAACAAGGTTAACCCTAATTATATATAATATTCTTTATTAACACAAACGAATTATGGGATTCAATATGTTCTTGCCATTAATGGAGATCTCTAGATCCAATAAATCACTTTCTTGAATTAGGCTTTCTTTAGCCAAATCGGGAGCAACCCATGTGGGTGATACTATAAATAATTTGTGGTACAATCTTTTCATTCAAGAACCTCATTTTCTTGTTCTAATTTTCACCCTTATTCATTTCCAGCTAGTTATTAAATCTAAAAGATCAAATATTATTGATATGTGTTTTTGTTCCATTTTAGATAATAATTTCAATTCTCTCCCAAAGGCCAGAACTTGTATCAAATTATATATACCCTGGTTTCTAATCTTTAACATTAATCACGACGTAATATCTCATCAAAATTAGATTTTTCTCAAAATTTATCACCAAAGCATTAAATGTTTAATACAAATTAAACATATCAACAAAATACAAAGAGACATTAAAAAAAATGTGATCTTTATTAGTGGGATGAGGTGAATAGTATGGATGAACACTTGGAGATCGTAGAGGGGCAAGAAAGCAAAGGTTGTTGAAAATTGATGGTGAGAAGGCAATGGTGGTTGAGCTGTCCAAAAAGTCTATTTCATAATTTAATAAATTAGATAGTATTTCAACTGTGGAGACTCATAAATTTCTTCAACATTTATGACACACTTCCAAGCTACACATGGATCTCTGATATTAATATATGTTTTTGACTCATTCAAAGTGCCCAATCAACCCTTCAAACACCCGTTTCCCCCCTTTATTTCTATATTTCTTAGTAAAACAAATATATCACCGCATATATAAATTAATGTTTTCTCGCAATTGATGTGTAATGTCACGTAAATAAATATTCATTTTAATAACAGTGTATTAATTTGGACTTTCTGATTGAAATATAATTTAAACTTTATTTTGCATGTAGTTTATCATTTATTTTAAAATAATATAAAATTAAAATTATAGTCACTCGTATACTTATGTAACATTACTGATCAAAAAAATACAACTGATTTGTGATGCAATTAAGTGTTTTAATAAAGGATGGTATGGTAAAGGGATTCTTGCAATACTAAGCTATTGATATTCATTAAGCAAAGTCTTCTTATATTAAATGTGAAAACTTAGGTGGCTATCTTATCAATGTGACTCAACCATACATTTAATTACATTTACATGAAGGAAAAGGCAGCAAACACAATCCATCATTCAAGGAACCTTTTAGAAATTATGGCAATTTTAGTCCCCTAGGTTAAGCTTTCTCAAGATTGTTCGAGAATATGAAATTATTAGTAATTTTATTTAGGGATGATTACATTAAACTATATATGTTTGTTTCTTTTGAGATATTTAGTAGAGGGGAAATGATACACCAACAATTTTCCATTCGAATATGTTATCCATCCCAAATCCAAACAATACGGATATTCAGAAATCTAAAATATTCGATACGATTCGAAATTTATCCATTTTACCCGAAACCCGAATGATATTTAAATGGATAGAACTAATGACATAATTGTTGGAAAATATAGTAATCTATTTAATGAAATTTATTGTCTTATTATTGCCATGCTCATACATAATACTAAGTAATTTATCATAGTAACCATTTGTAAAATTAAATTTAATTAATTAGTCGATCATAATAATGATCAACCAATAATTAAATTTATGAAATGAATCAAAATCCCAATATTTGAATAAGTTAAAGCAATTACGTATAATATGCTTGACGCTAATGAAAATACAAATTAAAAGGCATATTCTCGTAGGTGGCGTTTACTTTACATGATAAGAATGATTGATAAAATTAATCCAAACTAATCTAATGTTTACTTTGATGGATAAATAATGGATTACTTGATTTTGAACTAATCTTATAATCTTATCCTTCAAATAATCAATCACATGTTTTATCAATCCAAGTAATCACTTAAAGTAAACGACACCTTAGAATATTTTGATTTCGGTGACCAATAAGTACAAAATATTATTTTTTTTTTTCAAAATTATGGTTATATTTAAATTACAACATGAAATATTCAAACATGACATTAAAAGATATATTCAAAAATCTGTATTCTTTATTTAGATGTATTTTTTATAGAGTTGTTACGGTTAATTCGAAGTATTTCTTTATTTGATAAATTTTAATGGATAATTTATACTTTTAAGAATCATACTAATAACTAAATATTAATTTACATACTTAAATCAAATAAGTTAAATAAGTGAGACGGAAAAAATAGATGTCTGAGTACATTAATTTATTAACAATATATTTATGTATATGCATAAGTATAAATACTTATTATGTTAAAATTGTCCCACAGAGGTGGTATTTAGAATCTAAATATATGTTAATGTTTCTTCTCCACTTAATGAACCTGTTTAGGAGAAATGAGTCCAATATCTATTTTTAATATGATATTATTTTTGAAAATGAGCTTAATATTCATTTCTAATACGTTAAAAAATCAATAAAATATAAAAATAAATAGAGAATATTGACCTACACAAGAATCTTATCAAGAAAATGAAAGATAAGGGAATTTGGAGACACCCGTTTCTCACCCCAAAAGTCTAATCACATCTCACCATGCAAAAAAGTTATACTCCACGAAAGTGCTATTCTTATTACATATTTCAACTATACCCTAAAAATATGTTATTTCAATTTTTAAATATGATTTCACAAAATATTTATTATTTAAACTTTACATATATTAAATACTATGTATGTCAATTTTAAAAAATAATCCTTATTGGAACGTCCAACTAACCTTGACAACACTTCTAAAATAGCAAAAGTTATTTCTTAAAAAAAATATGAACTCTACCACCTTTATAGCTTTTACACTACTTTATACACTCTCTTTAATAACTGTAACGAAAAAAAAAATGTTAAGCTTAGTGAGACAGATGGAGTATTTTTATTTAAATATGTATCAACTCACTCACACCATACTTTTTGAAGAAGAAGGGAGTAATAATATAAAATAAACAAAAACAAAAAAAACCAAGGCTTCCAAAAATTGGGAAGGGAGAAAATGACAGAAAAACCCCATTTGCTCATTAAGAATACTTCAAACATGAGCACTCCAAAACCCTCATTTTCCCTTCCTTTTGTCCTCAAATGATTCCATTAGAAAATTTCCCTCAAAAGAAAAGGGTGGAAATGATTCCCTTCTAAATGCTATAAAATCACTCCATAACTTTTATAGCTTGGTAGACTTTTGATTTTCTTTTTTTTTTTTGAAAAAGATAAATAATAAAGGCATATAATTTGTGGTGAAAGAATTCTGCAAAAAAGGTATTCTAAGAAGATGATGATATATGAAAGGAAGAAAGGGATATAATATAAGAAGCTTGGATGAGGTGGTTTAAAGCTCTACTCACATCCACTTTTGCTAAATAATTTGAATCACACTTTTTAATGTAGTTCATCAATCCAATATTCCTAATATACTCACAAGGAAGAAGTTGCAAAAAGCTTATAATGACCAGATCAATTTTCAAGAAATTAATTATACTATCACACACTTTATCAATTTTCTTGTTACGAGTAGAATATAAATATCTATACATATATATGCATTTCGACTTTGCTTCATCCTTTTAATTACTAAGAGAGTTTTGATAGATAAAAACAATTAAATTAATTTAGTGATTACTAATAACGATCAGATTTGTAAGATATTGTAAAATCGTGATTAATGTTCTAATTAAATATATTTGATTGATACGTATCTCATTTAAAATGGTGAAACTAAAGAAAAACAAGATAATTATAATCAATCACATTCAGTAAACATCCCCTCAAGATTCAATCAATATATTGAATATGTTTCAACTTTGTAATAGAGATAAGAAAATGTTCACTCTAAAGTTAATATGCACACGAATGATGTGACATGCCTCATAGATAAATTTTAATTTTTTAATAATTTTTTTATTAATTGTTACTTTCCAATTAGAATTTAATTATTAGGGTATATTTTAAAATTATTTAATAAAAAATAATAAAAATAAATATTAAATAACTCGTATACTGATGTGATATTGTCATATCAGCTGTGGGCACGTTAAGTGGTGCTCGACGCAGGTGAGCGGTGCTCAATATAGATATTCAAATCTTTGTTGATTACTTGCACAAGAGATTACAAGTAGTGGTAAGAAGAACTGGGCCACGAATTTCAGATCCAGAATATTACAAAGTTTATAAATAATCCACCAAAATTAGCCCATTACAAGCTATTTTGATGGCCCGGCCCAATTTGAAACTATGATAATTGTGGGCTGATGTGAATTCAAGGAAGCTGAATAGTCCAGCCTAATTAATTATATTTTAAAGCCCATTGGATTTTGTAATTATAAAATCAATGGGCAAAAAAGGAACACGTGTTTTACATATTTGGTTTTCATTTTTAAATTGAATTTATTTATTTTTGTATTTTTACTATTTTTGAACTATCAGTATGAAAATGAAACCCAAAAAGAATTAAAGAAAAAAAAAAGAGTAAGAGCTAATAAAAGAAAATAACTTTTTTATATTTTTTTCTACTTTATGTATATAGAATATATATAATATGAACTAAATATTCCAAGTGAATATTGGGATAATAAATCACATCAAAACTTGTTTCAATTGGCACAACCACAAGTACGCACGTGAGGTTAATTAATGCACTAAAACTTAATGTTTCAACACCATTTTCATCTTTAATCATATCCCATAAAATGTCATCTAATTAATCAAAACTAATTTGTGTCAAATCAAGATTAGGCCTACCCATATAAGCCCATTTTATTTTTGTCAAAACTAGAAACTTGATTGTTTCACCATTTATATTAAGGGATATCTTCTGTGTTATTATTCTTGACCTTAAAAGTAAATAAAACACTTACAATTTAATTAAACGGGCAATAATATTGGGACGAAGGGAATGGTAGATATTGTGGGCTTATTCTAACATCAAATTTGATGCAGTGTGCAGTGTACTCTCTATCTCTAAACATGCATGCATGCATTGATGAGGCCCTAATATAGGTAGCTAGAGCATTATTAGAATGAGGTAAAGAAAGTCAATGTGGGCAGAAGAAATGAATTAATGGTAGGGGTCCTTTTTTCTTAATTGGGTTGGGTTGGATGGTGAAATATTTTTGAAGTGAAACTTAGATTAGACTTATCATTGAATAAAATGAATGGTGAATTTTTATATCAGACTTGCATCCTATTCTCTTCTACACTTTATCACCCTGAATTTAATGCATATATGTCACTAATTTTATTCTCATTCCTCCATCCACTTGGTTTGATAATTAAATGCATGCACAATCATATTCATCATTTAACAAGATTTAAGCTATGATAGCCCAAAATATCTATAACATTCAAAATGATTTAGGAGTTAAAATATTAAATTATAGCAAAATTAATTTACATTTCCGTATTATATATATATATGTGTGTGTGTATCAGCTAATATTTGGTAGTCTTTTACCTTCTAGAGAAGATATGTCTTATGTGTTATGTTGCATTTTCATATTAGTCGTGAGAACTTTAAATTGTGTTTGTTCTAATTTATAAATTTAAAAAAATGTTGATTATGAAAATTTTATCTTATCAAAATGGGACATATTTAGAACCCTAATTGTGTACTGTTGCACGTTCAAATTTTAGTGCAGCTTTCCCCAAATTTTGTGGAGGGATTAGAAGATAGAGTTTATGTTCCTACGGCTGTGTTTTTCTACCCTACAATCAATAGATTTGAGATAAGGAATAATGCAATATATACTATATGAAGAAAAAAGGGATTTGCATTTTTACCATCTATCCTTTCTTGAAATCCACATATCTTAACTTAAAAAAGAGAAAGAAAACATAAATTTTGAGATAGATAGGGTTGAGATTCTCATAGATAGTCCATATTCCATTAGAAATAATTAATTCAAGCCAACCTTCATGTGCAACATTTGATGCCCTATAAATGGTCATTAATTATTATCATTATCATCATATTATTATTAGTTTATTTTTATTGGTATTTAATTTTTTTTGTTTGGAGAAAATCTATGAAATGGTTATTGGACAAATATTAGTTCCATTTTCTTTTGTTGATATAGGAAAAATAATTAAGACATATGACAGCAATTTTATAACGTATATTTCATTATTGACATAAGTTTTAATTATTTTTCATCAATATATTCGAACAAAGGAAAAAAAATGACAAAATCAAGAAAATGAGATGAAATTAACCTTTATTCGAAAACAATATCAATATAGTGCATTTTCTTTTTTCACTCTCTTTTGCCCCCTTGAATATTCGAACTTTTATATAACCCTAAAATACACTAATTTCTTTTTTATTATTTTTTATATATTTACAGAATATATATAAATAAAAGGCGACGACTTTGCTGAAAAAACAAAATAGAATATATCATATTGTTATTTATGTATGTTGAGGAGAAAAACATATGACTTAATTTTGCCTCTCTTTGTAATTAATTATTATGTCATTGGAAAATAATCAACCGAAATTATAAACTCTAATCTAATAATGATGAGATTTGAATATGTATCTTGCAACTACAATAACGATTTTACCACTAGATACATTGCCTGGTAAGTAAGAGATAAGAGACTGCTCACGAGCTACTCGGGATCGACTCGAGAGTAACTCGATATTAATTGAACTACTCAAGTACATGTCGGGCTTGAGTTTGAGTTTAATGATACCCAGTTCGTGAGTTTAGGCTATGGTTTACATCTATACCATTTATTATTGAATGAGTTTAAACGAACTTAAGCGAGATAAAAGTGAGTTATACAAACAATCGGGCGTAATCAAGTTGAGCTCGTATTCAAACAAATAAGACTTGATCAATATCGAACTTAATACTTATGGATCGAGTTCGAAATTGAAGAATTCAATACTCAGCTCGACTTAACGCGTTTGCTGGTCTACTAGTAAGCACTCTACTACATATCTTAATCAAATTTGAAAATGGGATTGGAATTGGGTCTCTTTCATTCTTCACTCACTGATCAATTATATGGTGGTCAATACCTCAAGTTGAAAGGGACCCACTGAGGAGGGCCTGGTGTCGAGCCACGGCTTCAAATTTCACAATCCAATGGGCCCACACATCTACATATCAACAACCGAAAGTTAGTTTCTTTCTAATTCTTATTACAAAGGGCAGTTATGTTGGTTAGTTGTCACATTTTAGGCCTTCCAACTCTCTCTCACTCTATCTCAAATCACCACTTTAGTTTAGGTGTCTTTCCTTAAAAATGGAAAATGATTCATCATATATAAGATGTGTTCATATTCTTCCTTACATATATAGTTACAGTTAATGCATGTCATTTAATTATGGCTTAATTATATCTTTTTAACCTAATAGTATCAAATCTTATTGGTCTCACAAATTAATAATAATGAATTAGAGTACCAATATTTGAAATATATTAAATTCTAAAAATATCCAAGTGTCATGATAGTTAGTTGTATACTGACTCAAGTTTTGTAATTATTATTACCACTAACGAGATGATTTTATTTTTCAAGTGTAACCGATTTTAATATTTGGTTGATTTGACACTCAAAGTCAAGTCCAGTTGAAAGTGGGTCGAGTTTAGGTGCAGCCACGTTTTCTTTTATTAGCTTTGTCTCTTTATTTTGCTTCTTAATATAATGAATAAAAAACATTTTATTATCTTTAACGTTTTTGTACTAGTCTTTATCATTGTTAGAGGATAATAACTTTTTAAATCATATTTAAAAGATTCTCTCATTATATATATTCAGAATTTCAGATAATAAAGTTTATAGTTATGGAAAACTTCGTATTTATAAATTTAAATATTAAGTTACGTTTTATTAAAAAAACAGAATGTCTCGAACTCAAAATCTCACTAACATTAAATTAAGGTTTCATTTAAAAAATTGAAATTGGTGAGCATAAAAATTGTCCTAAAAGAACTATGAGAAAGGAGTTTTGCTTTTTTGAAGTTTGACTTTTTTTTTACTTGGCAACCAAGTAACACGTTTGAAACATCTCGTGAACATCGAAGAGCTTGTTAGTGTTTATAATAAATATAACAACATACTTATATTATTATTATTAGGGATTAATCCTAGCTAGTTTTAATTATTAAAGTGTATTGGTAACGTTACCTTTGACTGCCTTCATTTTTCTTAATTAGAGTACAACAACATGTGCTCGAAAATGCAAAACGCAATCAGTCAACATTTGCTTGTTTCTTTAAAAAAAATAGATTATATAAAATTTAAATTACAAAATCACTAAGAATTAATAATTTGAATTTGAAATCTATTACTTCCACATTAATCTCCTACCCACCAATTTAGATTCGATCTTTCATAAATATCAATATTATATGCACATAATATTTTATGTACATTATATTCACATATCATTATAAAATTTAGATTTTTGTGTACATTAACTTGAGACTTACTATTTAATTCAGTCAATATTGAAGTTTGCAGATTTTCAGACTTGAATATTTTGCAATTCAAAGTTCCTCAGTTTTTTATTTTGGTAAAATATACATTTCGTCACCATTAAATATAATTTGTTTCTACTTTACACACAAAATATAAAATATTTTATATATTTCTCTTTCATTGATATATTTTATTATTATAAAGATTCAGTTGAAGATAAAACATGCATTAACTAAAAAGAAACGGGTGAAGTAATATAAAAGGTGAAAAAGAAAAATATAAAGTCTATAAATTTTTAAAATGTATCTTTTGTTATTTTTAAAATAAATCAATATAAATGGACAACTAAAAAACCAATCATATTTATAAGGATAAATGCAGTATATCACTAATTCAAAATTACCACAAAAATGTAAAACTCACAATAATACAGTATAAATGAATAAAACTACAAATTAAGTGATATAAAAATTCGTTGACACAAATTCTGTAGGAGGTATATCTATTGTATACGATTAATGTATAAAACAATATGTTTCACGTTCGAGTCAGTCGTAATGCAGTCTTACAATTTAAATTAAATCTAATAAATAATTAAAAAAATCAATTAATTTCAACTTCTATATATATAAATAAATATAGTAAGGAGGAAAAAACAAAATTGTATGTAACTTTAAATCAGAAAAGAGTAGCATATAATAGCATCCTATTCGAATATTGGGGCGGCATGGAATATTATTTAAATCCCATATATTCTCTTAATTAACTTCACAGTCAAAGAATCATTGTGTGTGTGAACAGTTTGAAATCAAGATCAAATTAAAGTGTATTTTTATCTTCAAAAGTCAAATAAAAGTCTATTAATTATACACACGTATTGACATGCACATACAGGTACATACTTTGAATCAAAATAATGCATGCACCAAAGTAATTAAACACTTTAATTAACACTCATTATCAACAAAAGCGAGCTCTTTGATTGCCAAATTATTACTTAATTGTATAATATAAAATCATTTTGTCCACATAATTTTTCCATTTTGTACCGTACTTTTATGACTTCAAAAATCACTAATAGCTAAGCATGCGCTCATATTACATTTGCATAGACCATAGTGTGTCTACTCGAAAATGCAATATTTCAGGTAATATATACTCGATACTTGATTGGATTTGGGTATGGAAATATTTAATTTTTTTATTTTCGAATTTGATGCGGGTATGCATATTAATTTACAGGTTTTTGAATTGATTCAGGTATGCATTCTAGGGTTTTTTTTGTTGATTCAGGTAGTATCTGACACCTGATTGGGTATTACATGGAAACATAATTAATTCTTTTTATTTATTAATTATATGAAATTATATCTCGAAAGTAAATGAAAATACTCAATAAACATATGAAAATATAAATAATTTTAGTTAATACAGATAATTTTGGATATGCAAATACTCTATCCAAAATGAATAAGGTCGAGTACCCGATATTTAAATTCGAATTTGAATTCAAATAATTAAAATTTAGAATTTTTGATTACTCGAAAATTTCGACTAGACTCCCAACTCAATTCCAATAGAAACCATGCTTTGTTTGCTTAATAAGACTTCCAATTATTAACTAAAACATAAACTAGGTGTTTGCTTTGAATTATTGCCAAATTATATATATGCATTTATACAATATAAATTCATTTTGTCCACATACTTTTTTTTCCATTTTGTACAGTACTTTTATGACTTCAAGAATCACCACTAGCTAAGCATGAGCACATATTAATTTTGCATTTTGCTTAATATAATTATAATTAAACTAAAAATAACAAGTTGTTCGTTATGAATTAATGCCAATTGGACATGAATATTAGTGTGACTGAACCAAGACTTTCATGCTCGTTTAGAAAGAATACATCACACCAAATAAAATACACACAATCACTCATTTTTTGTATCCATACATTCATTCATTAATATATATATATATACACATATATATATATATTGTCATAAAAAGAATAATTTTATAAGTAACCAAAAAGGTACGAGACGTACCATAATTACACATAACTCCAAACAACACTAAGTTTTGTTATATTTCATTCAATAAAACTTTTTTCCGAAGATTCCAAATCTTTAGCAACACATCAAAATCAGAATCGACATTTGATCTCTTCTTTCATAAGCTTAAAGTCCCAGTTAGAGTTTTCGAACGTCACCTTGTTTCTACATCGTTAAATAGTCCATATCACACATATCCAGAGCCCATTCAATCTCCTCTTTACTTTGCTACGCCCAAATAAACTGGATTAAAAGACAAAAATGTGCCTCCATGGGCCAAGGAGCAGCCCATTTCACACCAATTCAATCAATATATATATTCTAATCAATAAATCCTAATAAGTAATAATAACAAATTCCTTATTTTTAGGCATAAAATATTTTAAATAAGATATATACTAAAATTATCTTTTAATTTGTACCACAGATCTAAATCATTTAACAGCCAAGATTTATTTTTAGTTAACTCATACAGAAGCATTCTTATTTGATCTATTCCCTAATATATATATATATAGGGGATGATTAATTATAATGAAAATAGACCTACTTATGTTAACTAAAAATACATTTATACCATTGATCTAAATAATTTAACATTTAAAATTTATTTTTAATTAATTAATATAGAACGATTTTTATTTGATTTCTTCGATATATATATATATATATATTCACAAATGAAGAACTAAATTCGGTAAATAAACCTATGAAATTAAGAGTAAATAAATTATATAGTGGACCGACCAAAAAGGTAATTATGATTGGGTAAGCATGTGGATGAGAGTGGTCCCTTTCCCAACTCATTACATTATGCCACGCGTACTCACACATCTATACGACAAAAGGAAAAGCTTCCCTCTCTTTCTTTCTAACTATTGAATCTAATTAAGTGCCACAAATAAATAAATCAAAACAAAAACAAATTAGCGAAGCGTGCAAGCAAGAATGGCAAAACCACACGTGTGGAGTTGGCTCCAGCCATGTTTAAGTTTTGCATTTATGTTACATTCACTTGATTTAAATAATATTAGCGCCATATTCCTACGGTACTTACAAAAAATACTTTAAACTAACACTTATTTTTTTTATCTATATATTTATAGATTTAGTTTTTGTATATTCATATCGAAATTTATATATATAATGAATACGCATTTATTAGTATTAAAATGAAGACACACGTATTAATTTTTTTGTTAATTACAAAATTATCACCTTATCTTTGAGACTTAAATATACAATTTTCTCACATATAATATGTAAATGTAACAAAATTTACTTAACAACATTTCAAGTAATTCGACGATAAACACTGATCAAATGTTATCACTCTAAAACAACACAACGGTAAAGAATTAGACAGAAGTGGTCTAAGTGGATGTAATAAATTTCCAGTTAAAAGAATGAATGCCTTTACTTGCAAGAATCTTGAATATTATGCGTTAGAAAGAATTAGGCAGAATTAAGTCGAAAATGTTGAATATCAAATGTCAATTTTTGGCTTATATAGTTTAATAGGGGAATCATTAGAGAATGATGTAACTCATATTCGCAATTTCATTTAATTGTGAAATGTAAGATAATATGTAGAATAACAGTAGAGAACCGTTCTAAATGTCGTCATTATCATATATTAGTCATGTGTTGAATTAATTTTATGGTTTCGTTCTTGATTCTTGGTTGATTAATTAGTTCTGCCTACGTAAGTCCAATTAGAAAAGTACTAAGTAAATAAAGAATAATTGCATCTAATTTTCTTTTGAAAAGAATTAAGAATATTGCCTCTTGATATGATATGTGGAAAAGTTCAAATTTGTGATTTAGATGCTATTCGAAATGGCATATGTAGTTTTTCATTTAGGCAACTTAATTAATTAATTATAATTAAACGATGATTGAGGCGTAGAAAACGGAGTCGCTTTTCACTTAAAAAATGATACTTGTATTAGTTAGTTCTTTACATTTTTCTTTTGATTAATTAAACAAATTATTATTTAAGGTTGTTCCCGACCAAAGCCAGTAGTTTGCAAGATTTTGTGCTTCTGAATCTGCCCCCGGTTTTGACCATTAAATACACATAAATTAAAATGTTAATATTCTAAATAATAGGTTTCGGCTTCAAATCTTCTGTGATGCATGTCTGAGACTGAAACACGAAATAATATTATTAGTTGACGACTCAAACTTGAAGGGCGTAAACATTAATTTTTTTGTGGATAAAGGGAGTATTATCTGATTGATAATATGGTCTAGGAAAATTCTTTGAAAGGTTCTCTTATTAATTAATTTCTACAATCTATTCTAAATATCGCAGTTTCGATTCTCTTTGATTTAGAATTATAAAAAATCAAGATATATTGACCTACTTAGATACCAAAGTAAATATTTAAAAAAAATATATCAAAATGTAGTGCGTATAATTAAGTTTATTTCGCAAAGAGAGGAAGTTTCGTTGTGGAAAGTTAGATTATTTTTTATTCAATACTACAAAATTGCTAGTGACATGGCATACCACCACATGATTGTTGAATTTATTAATTTCTTATTAATTATTGTTATATTCTATTAAATATGTCATGTTTTAATTAAAATTATAAAAAAATTTCAATTATAACATGACATATTTAATAGGATATAGAGATTATTTAATTCTTATATATGAATAAAATATATGATATTTAACTGAAATAAATTTAAAAATCACCATAATTTTCAAATAAATTAGCTCGGTAGTTGTTGATAAACACCATAAATATACACTAACTAATAAATTATAATAAAGTAGTTAATGTTTAACATTAGAGGAATATTTTTAATTTAGAGAAAATAAGAATTAGAGCAAAAATGTTAGAAGTCGAAAGTAGTAAAATATTAAATAAATATGCATTAAATGTGAAGAAGTAAAGACAAAACCTAAAGTTATTATGTTGACTCTGAGTCTCTGAGTCTGAGTCACTGCCACTCTCACTTTTTCTGTGTGTTTGTTGTTTGTTTTCTACTGCCCACACCACACCATTAATTTGGTAAAACTAGTCAAACTACAAAACAAACATTTCAACTTGATTTTATTAATTACCCTCTTCTAACTCTCTAACATATATACAGACTTAATTCATTTTTCCTACTTACTTGCATGGATGGCACATTCAAAATTTTGATCTAACATATATATTTAAAGTTTTGATTTTTATCTTGATCAAAAAATACTTTAAAATTTTGATCTAATCAAATATGCAATAATGAAAGGAAGGTAATATTAGTTATGTTTCATTATATCATAATAATTTTTAAAATTTCACTAAATATTACTAAAAATAATAAATTTATTTATAGACGATAAAAATGTAAAACACAAAAATACTAACTCTCAATTTGATGCCAATAATTGAGGATTTTAGAAATGAAGGATTAGGAGTTTCCCAAACAAAACCCAACTTAGTGGGTTTCCGACAACAGGCCACGCGGCAGGAGCCCACAACCGATGTGCATGGGCCACCATCTCCCTCCCACGTGTCGACTGCCACGTACGAGCTGGCGGTGGCGGTTGTGGTGACGGCGGCGCAGCGGAGATACACCGCGCCTCCTTCGTCCTCTCACTATATTGGCCTCTAACGCCACCACCACGAGCCCATTATGGGTCCCACCCACTTCGAGCTTTGTCCTTTTGCGTGGATCTTCATCTATAAATGAGCTAGAGCAGACCACCTCAATTCTTCCTCACACACTCCCTCTCTCTCAATCAATTCCCTTTTCATTTTCATTTTATTCTCTTTCTTTAACAATTGCTTTGCTTTGCATTGTGCTTGCTGCCAAATCTTTGGGTTCTTTCCTCCCATTAATACATACCTGCACCTTTCTTTCTCCTCATTAATTCCTCCTTTCTTTTACTTGAGGTGGGTTTCTTTATTTAGAATTTATTATTTCTTTTTAGTTTCTGCGATTCAATATTAGTTAATGAGATCATATTAATTATTGGTTTTTGTGGTGTTGGTAGAGAGAGAAAGGAAGGCGCGCGAGATGACGAGCCAGAATGTGGTGGTGCCGGAGGCCATAACGGTGGCGGTGACGGGGTTCCCGGCGGCGGCGCAGAAGCCGCCGGCGGTCCCCGGCACCTACATCACCATATCGAAGAAGAAGCTTCTCCAAAACCTGGACATGAACAGCAGCAACAGAATCAACGCCTGGGTCGACTCCATGAGAGCTTCCTCTCCCACTCACATCAAATCCCACTCTCTCTCCTCCGACGATCATCTCCATGTACGTACGCATACGCATACTCCACACACACACAGCATTAATTATTTTATTTGGTGCTAATGAAAGAGATGTAGGCGGTGCAGATGCAGCAGCCATCGGCGCTGGACATGTTCGAGCAGATAACAAATGCAGCGAAGGGGAAGCAGATAGTGATGTTTATGGACTATGACGGCACTCTTTCTCCTATTGTTGATGATCCAGATCGGGCCTTCATGTCCGAAGCGGTTAGTACTTAATTACTACACACACTCAAACACACAACCACATGCATATATATGTATATATTGATTGGTTGATATATATACATACATGTATTTGCAGATGAGGGCGACAGTGAGAAAAGTTGCTAGGCATTTCCCCACTGCTATAGTTAGTGGGAGATGCAGAGACAAGGTACACGATTAAATACTACTACGCCTCTTTCCAAAAATATACATTCTTATCCCTCCACAATTTTATTACTTATTTTCTCATTTTAATTTATCTACAAATTTATTATACAATTCATTTTTTCTTTTCATAAATCTATTCTCTGTTTTATATACATAACTCAAATAATTCATAATTTCCAAAAATTAATGAAACTTTTTTCCCTTAAAAAGTTAGTAGATAACTTTAATGAAATCCACTGTTTTAATTACATATAAAACATTACTCTCCATCCTCAATTAAGTATCTCATTAGTCAAAATTCAAATGTAAAGATAGTGAATAAATTTACATTCTCTACCCATATTTATTACATAGAAAATATTATAATGTTAAAAGTGGAGAATAGTAACATTACTATGACTTTACTCTTGAATTTTGAAATGTAACATTAACACTTCATATAAGGGAAGGATGAAGTACTTTCTTTGTCATAAATAACAGAATATAAAGAGAATTATTTATCTTTTTCCAGTTTGCAATTAGAAATTATTTTTTTGACTAGTTCTAATATTTTCTCAATTGATAAATTTTAATAATTTTTTTTTGATTTGTTTGGTTTTATCTTGTTAGGTGTATAGTTTTGTGAGACTGGCAGAGCTGTACTACGCAGGTAGCCACGGCATGGATATAAAAGGCCCATCAAAAGTTTCCAAACACTCCAAAGTTTGTTTTCTCTTTTCTATTTTATTCATTTTTTTTATTTTATTTAAATTAAAAAAATATTGAAACACAAAATTAGTATAATTTGGTAATAATTTGTTAATCAGGGTGCTCAAGCTGTGCTTTTCCAACCTGCTAGTGAGTACCTTCCCATGATTGATAAGGTCAGTTATTTCAGTTTCTTTGAGTTCTAACCAATTATTTCATTAAATTTAAATAAAATTATGTGTGGGGAATTTCAATTTTCAAACAAGAATCTAATTCTCAGGTTTATAAAGCACTATTGGATGTGACAAAAGATACTCCAGGTGCTACTGTGGAGAACAACAAGTTTTGTGTCTCTGTACATTTCCGACGGGTTGAGGAGAAGGTAATTATTTATTTTTATTATATTAATTAATTAATTAATTATCTAAATAATTCTAATATATATATAATAACAATAATAATAATTAAATCAATTACTTCACCAATATGCAGATATGGAGTGAACTGGCAAAAAAAGTTGAATCAGTGCTACAGGGCTACCCAGACCTCAAATTAACCCAAGGAAGAAAGGTGTGTGTATTTTTATTATTATTAACTCACTTCTTAATTTGGAGTTATTTTAGTATAAAGATTTTCTAAATTATTTATTTCCGAGTTTGTATTGTACTTTAGAAAATTATAATTTAATTTCCAAATTGGTTGGTATAAATTAATTTAGGTTTTCGAAATTCGTCCCACTATCAAATGGGACAAAGGGAAGGCTCTGGAGTTCCTCTTAGAGTCACTTGGTGAGTTTTTATTATTATGTGAAATTCATATATGTTAGATATTTTAGTATTTTTATTAGTGTAATAACAATAAATAGCCCATATTTAAGTAATTCTTTGTGTAATTGTTGGGTATTTTATTCCAATAGGGTATGATAATTGTGCTGATGTATTTCCTATATACATTGGAGATGATCGAACCGATGAAGATGCATTTAAGGTACTAATTATTCAATTACTCATTATTTTTCTTTATTCTTTTTGATGAATTTGATATGGGTTTTTCATGTTTGTTGAGTTTCAAGATTTTTAATATTATTAACTATTTGTAATGAACTGGAATTAGGTGCTAAGAGAGAGAGGTCAAGGATCTGGAATTCTTGTTTCCAAGATTCCAAAGGAGACAAATGCATCGTATTTATTGCAAGAACCATCTGAGGTATTTTTCTTTTACATCTTTTTTTAAGATTATAAAAATGTTTTTTTTTTTTAATTTTATTTGATTATTAATGATTATTATGGTTTGTGTAGGTCATGGAATTTCTACGACGATTAGTAGATTGGAAGAGGTTGTCCCTAAGGAAGCAGTTCATGTTGAGAGGAAGACTTCAAGGGATAAAAACGTCTTTTCCCATTTGAGAAGTAATTATTTGATTGTATAGGTGAATTATGAGAAGCCATATATGCAATGTACCTATTTTGTTGCTAGGTTTATGTAAGTTTTTTTTTCATGCTTTAAGTAAAATTAGAGTGGGGTTTGAAAAAGATCAAATTACAAGAAAACCCCTCCTACTTTAATTAGGTTATGCATGCCCTTGTACAGCTTTTTATTTGTAAGCAAGCATGTGCAAAGGGAGATTTGTAATTCTAATTACTTGTTTATCTAAGAAAATAGACTTACTTGTTTGACTAAAAAACATTTGTATAATGCTCTATAGGACATCTTCACCGCTATAATTTAACGCGTCTACGATTACGTGTTTATGGTTGATGTAGCAATATCACATCTCATATGAGTCACTAAGGGGGTGTTTGGTTTGTTTGATTAGCCTTAATTATGTGTGATTGATAAAATAATCAAGCATAATTAAGTGTTTGGTTTGCTTGATTTGGCCCGGGATAGATTATCTGGCCCGCATATAATCAAGGAATTCCTTGATTATTAATCAACCCAAACTTGACTTGATTAGGTTTGATTATTAATCAAACATCACAAATTTACAAAATTATCATCATCTATTTTGTTATTTATAAAAATACAAGTAAACACACACCCAACATATCTCGATAAAGGGCAATTTAGGTATTTTTCTATATTTTAATTATAATCACATAATTTATCAAACAAAACACATGATTATATAATTCAAATAATCACATCATCTATTATCCTATCAATCTAATCTATCTCATCTACCAAACCAAACACCCGTAAGTATTATATATTTATTTGATAATTTCCTTTTTCTAATAAATAAGTCTAATATTGAAAGATTGTTATAGACAGGATTAGATACTAGCAAGATGGTATCGGAAGTTTATAAGAAGTGAAGACAGTTGATGATACTTATTCCTTGATGCATACATTAAAGTATAATAATTGGTGCTCTCTAGCTTATAATATATTTATGCTTTTCTTGATTATTGGCTATCACTAATTAATTATTATTTTTAGATTTTGTTTCGTATGTAAGTTATGATATATACCTCATCTTATATTAATTATTTTATAGTTAAAATAATTATACATTAATTAATATGAGATGAAATATCATGTACCAAATAAAGTCTTATATTGTTTATTGTGATGTGAGGAATAATATATATAGGTACATATAGACCCATCAATTGCTGACTTTTTATGTTGGAAATTATTCTGATGAGGACAATAATACATATGGCTTTTACTTCGAATATTCAAGAAAAATATCTATGTTGTATCACTTCTCTAATTTATGCTATATATTACTATTACAGTACACAAATCTAGAAAGAAAAAAAAACCTATAGTTTTATATGATTTGGTCTATAGGTTAAGCAAGATTTAGGATCTTGTCTTGTTTAATATTTCACATTTAATTAATATAGTTTAATTTATTTATCTGCATAGATGATCAATCATTTGCTAATTAATATAATATAATGGCATTAATTAATGATATGTTGGTACATATAGAAACTTTGTTTCATGCAATTATTGTCTATCAACAATAACGATGCAAATCCAAGAATATACAAATACAAAAGATGAATTATTTTGGTACTATGTAAAGCTGGCAAAATGAGTTCCAACCAAACCTATTCAGTTTGCCCGTCTGATTTTGAGTGGTTTTGGATCTAGATAATTGAGATTCGATTTAATTTTAAACTGATCGATTAATTTTTCGATTACAAGTTATGTTACAAATAACATTTCAGATTTGATTGAATTATATATATATATATATATATATATTTTTTTTTTTTTTTTTTTTTTTTTTGATAGTTCGATAAATTTATAATCTGAACCTGATCTAATTTCCGCAAATACTCAGCGCACTTATGCTGAATCAGTCCAACCCAATCTTTTGTAGGCTCTAATAGTGTATCTGATTTTTGAAGAAGTAGCCCAAAAGGGAGACTATTTTAATAAATTGTATTATCCACCACTAGGCATGATGATAAATTATCAATATGATTTTATAATCATTGCTCCCAAATTTGATAACAAACCTAGTCATTGGACACCTTGATTTGGAAGATCCCACTTGCAACAAATTATTGCACTCACTCCCAATTAATATATCTTCCACTTTAATGAATTTAATGTTCTCTCTACCAAAATCCCTCTCATGGGGGCTCAAGAACAAAAGAAGTGGAATTATATTGCAGCCTTTAAAGTTTCTTTTAGTTAGGTTTTGAAGGGAAAAAGTCACCCACTATTTGTGAGGAATCTTACATAAATAAATGGCCGAATAGGGAGTTGAAACCTACACAAAAATTAGGGTGTCTTTGTCTCCTTCCCTCTTATTCTTATTTAGAAAGAAAAAAAGAAAGAAAAAAAGAAAGAAAATTGTCTTTAGTTTTATTTATTTCCATCCTTTCTTTGTGGAGGTGTTGAAATGGTCCAATTTTTCTTTTCCGATTGGGTTTCTTGTAGTTAGTGGTAAATAGTTCGGTTTCAACTTTCAAGTATGATCACAAAAAAAATCAAGGAAAAGAAAGAATAAAATAAAATAATTAATGAAATAGAAAAAAAAACATAGTATTAGGGCTGAGAATCGGGACAGGACTGACTACCCGGTCCTGAAAAACATCAATATTTTGGTCCCGATTCTGATCGGGACTTCATGACTCTCGAGTCCTGAAATTGAAAAATTTTAAGTCCTGATTCTGATCTCGAATAAAAATGTCCAAATATGGTCCCGAATGGTTTTGAAGTCCCGAACGGGATCAAAATTTTCCGAATTTTAAGATTAATTTTGAAAAATTAGGAGTCCCGATCAGGATTTGAAACTCCCGAATCCCAAAAATTTTTAATTTCTCTATATCAATCCTGATTTCGAAAAATTCGAAACTCGAAATATCAAATTCCTGTCTTAACTCAGAATCAAAATTCAAAAAATCTCAAATTTTGATCTCAAATTGTCGCATTCTTGAAATGCTTGAAATGGGGCAATACCATATGCCTCTAATTTCTGACAATTAAAAGTCCTTTTGAACGTGTAAAGATAGAGTCCACTTGTGTCACCAATCCACATGCATTTCTATTTTAAATCTATTAAAAATTTTAACTTCAATTATTGGTACACAAAAGTGTCTCTTCTTTAATCACTTTATTAACCAAATAACAAATCCTTACTATATATAATATATACATCTCTTTTGGGTAGGAGTTTAAAGTGTGTATCCTATATATTGTGATCCCATTCTACTCCTGTACTTAGTATAATATTAAATTATTGCATGCTTATCCTAATTTATCCCACTAACATTATAGGTTTATATCGATAATCTATATTGTCTCGATCCCAAAGAATCGACATCAATAACATACTCGTTGTATTTTAAACGGAGATTTTTTTTTTTTTTTTTCAAGCTTCATAATTGTAATAATGTCGAAATATTAGGCATAAATAGATCTTGTTATATATAAACATTTGTGAGATTATTGCAAGATGGCAACCAAAGATTCAAACTTCAAAGGTTGAGCTTGGATGAATAAAGGTCACTATAACTCACATCATGTGAAGGCAATATATATGAATTGTGTAACATAAAAGATATGGTGGCAACAAATCATAGTGTCAAAATATGGTTCTCCATCTTACGTGTCATAACCTTAATGACACATACTTACACGTGTTTTCCTCTCGGGGAATCGGTCCCCACATTGAGGCTCCATCCCTAAATGTATGATACTCTCTCTGTCTCAATATCGTTGGCCCCATTTAACCAAAACTGTGAGTGTTTTATTGACTTTTGAGGCCAAGAATAGTGGGACAGATATAGTATATTTGTCCGTCATCACGTTTACTTTTGCATAATATGATTGATTGATTGATAAAAATAATTCAAGTTAATCTAATGTTTACTTTGATAGATAAATAATCAAATGTTCAATTTTAAATTAATTTAATAATTTTATCTTTCAAATACTTAATCCTATTTTTATTAATTTAATTTATTACTAAAAGTAAACACTCCCTAAATGTATTATGCAATGGAATAATTTTTTTGATCCGTGAATTTTGTAGTATAGTTAAATCTAAACCATTCAATTTTACACAATCAAGTGATTAGAACAGTTTGGTTACAATTTGATATTCCATACATAATATATATATATATATATTTTAGATCATATAAAAATAATCCTTATATAAAAATTAAAAATTAAAAATTTGACACGTGATTTGTTTATTATATCAATGTGTGTGTATCTATATTTTGAATAATATAGCTTTTATATGTATATGGAAGTAGAATATATGTGTGTGCATGCATGTGTATTTGATTAATGTGTCACATGGAAGCAGCATGTGAGGCATATGCCATTGTTATGGGGAACATATGATCGAGTTGAATATAGTATTATATATATCTAACTCTGTATGTATTGGTTCAAGCAGGTCTATAAATCGATTTTTAATAAATAAAACTAATTAGAAATTGAGATAATAGTATTTCTAACCTAAATTCAGAGATGTAGTAGTATTTCAGAATATAAATGGGCTATAGATTTGGTTCTTATAGTAAGCCCATTATTACATTAATATGTTGTTTTCACTTTGGACTCTTGCTTTTATTTTGAGAGTATAAATGGGCCGTAAATGAGCCTTCAATAAAAAAGATTATGTTTATAGTTTTATGCTTTTTAAAGTGTAACCTCGGTTTCAAAATACGATACTACTGGAACAAAATTTGGTTTGTTTATTTACTTAACAACAAAAAGAAAGTTTTTTTTTTTTTTTCCAGAAGAATAATTGTTAGATTCCAAATGATCAGTTTTATTTCCACATAAATTTCTTGCATGCTATGTTTAACTCAAAAAGTTGTCAAACTATAGCAAATAAAACATGAATTTTTACATGCTCTCTCATATCCAAAGCTCCAACATAATACAACACATTTCTTATGTATATCATCCTCAAATTGTAGCAAGAACATCTTCCCATATCATTACACAGATACGTAAAATGCAATACGAGATATAACACAGAATAGTATGAAACTAACATTATCGATTCCTACTACTTCAATCGTGCTTTCACCTCATTTAAGATCCGCGCCGCCTCTTCATTGTCCAGATTATTGCTTACCAACACTTTGACAATCTTTCATGCACACCAAACCAACGGCAAAAACCAATTCTATATAGGGTTGTAAACAAATAGAGTTATTAAAAGTTCATTAATAGCTTGATTCTATAGCAAACGAGCTAAGTTCGAGTCTGATTTCGAGCTCAATACTTTTACCAAGCCGATCTTGAGCATTACTCGTTAAGTTGGAAAACATGTCTGAGTCGTTTGTTTACTAGTCTTCCATCGAGCCTCCAATTAAGTTTCAAGCTAAAAATAGCTAATTTGTTTAAAATAAAAAACTATTAATATGAATATTAAACGAGTCGAACTTGAGTCTTGGCTTGCTATAATTCAGTCGAACGCTCAGTGCAACACTGCAATCCTCCTTCGCTCTGCCGTACAGACCGAGTTTGGCCTCGCAAGCACCTCTATTGCATGGCAATAGCAACAGTTCTAACTTCTAAAGTTTTAATGTCGTAAAAAGTCAATAATATATAAATAATATGAATATTTAGAGAGTGTGTAATAAATATAAAATTGGGTTCGAATAAAGTCGATAAATAAAACCGAAATATTAGCCCTACAGAAATGGTAAAAATCATGTGTGCACTACAAATTAATCAATATATACATGAAGAAAGAGAGAATATTATCTATTTATCCTCGTATAGTTTCCCATTTAAGACAATAAATAATAATTTTGAGACAATTACGGTACACTTGTGAATCTCCCATTGCTTGCAGTTTAAGCACAGAAAAGGAAACAGTAGACACATACACACACACAGAAAGATGGCCCACATAAATCCACCAAAATTCTTCCCATTCATACACTACAAGTCTACACCTCAGACTCACTCTCTCCTAGTCAACTCTTATGAATGGTGAAGCTCGCCGCCATGAGATCGGAGACCCTCACCCTGGTTCTCGTCAATTTGGCCGGAATTATGGAGCGCGCCGATGAATCCTTGCTGCCTGGAGTCTACAAAGAAGTCGGCGCCGCTCTGCATGCGGACCCCACCCGCCTCGGCTCTCTCACGCTCTTCAGATCCATAGTGCAGTCGTCATGCTACCCGCTCGCCGCCTATCTCGCCGTTCGCCACAATCGCACCAGTGTCATCGCCCTCGGCGCTTTCCTTTGGGCAGCCGCCACTTTCCTCGTCGCCATCTCCTCCACTTTCGCCGAGGTTATTGCTCCCAACCGATCTGATTTTTCTGTCAACTGTTGCAAATTGTGGTCTTACTTTTGTGGATAATTAGTTGACTGTGTTGACGATCATTGTCCCAAATGATCCTTGAAAAATGCCAATTTGAAAGTTAATGAATTGATTTCTCGTATTCAGTGTAATTGGGTAGACAGTTTTCCCCATTATTCTGTAGTCTTCGTTTTTCTTTTTTTACTTGTTTCCTTGATCTCGTTTTGGGCGTTTTTGGACTTTGCATATCTTTGAATTGTGAGCTGGTAATGTTGTCATAATATGAATGCTTCTTCTTTGGCAATCAATTTATTTCCATTTTAGACAGTGTCAAATGCTGCATATATTTCAGAAACGTCTCTCCTTCTCTATCTAGGTTGCAGATGTGAGTAAAAATATGTGGTGGTGTGGGATTTTGATGTGTCTAAGAATGTGGAGAGAAGTTGGAGGATTTTTCTATCTAGAATTCTTGAGCTATGGTAGAGTACTGGTGCATTTATAGAATATCAAGACTCGAGCTCATGCCAATATAAGAGTAGTGTTGTTTGTAGGGTTTGTATGCCATGTCTCATCATGAGGTGTTAAGTTTCATTTCATTCCATAGGTAGCAATATCAAGAGGTCTGAACGGGATTGGACTTGCCATAGTCACACCAGCGATTCAGTCTCTCGTTGCCGACTCAACTGATGACACAAATCGTGGTACTGCTTTCGGTTGGCTACAGTTGACAGGAAACTTTGGTTCCATCATCGGGGGCCTACTCTCCGTTCTCATAGCCTCCACAACAATCATGGGAATCGCTGGTTGGAGAATCGCGTTCCACCTTGTTGCTATACTAAGTGTTGTGATTGGCATTCTAGTCCACCTCTTTGCCAATGATCCCCGATTCGTTGATGGTGACGGTAAAAAGATAGAGCAGCCTCCGCAGAAGACATTCAAGGAAGAAGTGAAGAATCTCGTTAAAGAAGCAAAAGCAGTTATAAAAGTACCCTCTTTCCAGATATTGGTTGCTCAAGGCGTCTCTGGTTCGTTCCCCTGGTCATCTCTTTCGTTTGCTCCGATGTGGCTAGAGCTCATGGGATTCTCTCACAAGTCAACAGCAGTAATCTTGACACTGTTTAACGTTGCTGGATCTCTAGGAGGATTGTTCGGTGGAAAGGTTGGTGATGTCCTTGCTAAACGATTACCGAATGCTGGTAGAATCATACTCGCTCAGATAAGCTCCGGTTCAGCCATTCCTTTAGCCGCTATTTTGTTGCTCGGATTGCCTGATGATCCTTCTACCGCTGTAATGCATGGTTTTGTCTTCTTTATTACGGGATTTTTCATCTCTTGGAATGCTCCAGCAACCAACAAGTAGGTTTCTTGAAAGCACTAACTTTAAACATTCTTGAAACCTTTCTTTGCTTCCTTAATGTAAGAGCTCTGTGTTTTCTGCAGTTGGTACCAAATTAATAACGATGTCAAGTTTCTTTTCTGTGAATTGTTTGCCTATATAAGTGATTGATTTGAGTTTTAAACTCATAATCTGTGCAAAAAATCCTAAAGTTGCTCTTTCAATATGCATGCAGTCCAATATTTGCAGAAATAGTACCGGAGAGAGCTCGAACAAGCATCTATGCTTTGGACAGATCTTTCGAGTCTGTACTGTCCTCATTTGCTCCTCCGGTGGTGGGAATATTAGCTCAGCAGGTGTACGGATACAAGCCCGTTCCAGCAGGACCCGAAGACTTGAAAGCAATCGAAACGGATAGAGCCAACGCTGCATCACTAGGCAAAGCCCTTTACACTGCAATAAGCATCCCTATAGCCATTTGCTGCGCCTTCTACTCGTTTCTCTATTGCACATATCCAAGGGACAGAGACCGAGCAAGAATGGAAGCTCTGATCGAGTCAGAAATGATGGAACTAGAAACAGAAAACTCCGGGTTAGTGGAGGAAGATGCCCGGTTTCATGTTCCAGAAAACAGTGTACAGGAGAGAACTGTGATCGATGTAGAGTATGAAGGGGACGCGAGTCTTGATTTTGATGAGAATGACGAGCAGAGACTGCTCTCTCGCGAGCTTACTCTCGCGAACAGGGATGGACACTAAACAGTAGACAGATATTTCTTCACATGATCTGCATTGTGAATTTCAACCATGAAGAGATTACAGATAGGCAGTCTTCTGCCTCAAGATTATTCCATGAAAGAGGTCAGTACATTTTGGAATATTTATAGCTTAGACGAACACATTCTACGAATTTTCGACTGCATATATAACCACATTACATATAGCTGCATATGCACATCATTTATTCAACAAGATATAGCTAGCTCCCTTCGGTCTTCCCACGGTGTCGAGAGCGTCTCATTTGCAACGAGTACGTACTATAGAGCAGTTTCTGTTAATGATATTTGAACATGAATTGAAATTTTAGGTTCTTGTTATATTCAAGATGCCTCCAGATTTTTGCTCCATGTAAATGCCAGAATATGGTGCATATATTCTCTGTGTGTGTATGTTTCTTATATTATCAAGAGTTTGCATGACCCTTTTGACTGTTCGGATAATCGTGTGCTCTGTCTCATTATTATTATTTTCAATTTGTTTTTTTAAGTATATAAAATAAAAAATTATACTATAAAAGATAAAAAGATAGTAAGTCCACGAATTTTAAAGATAGTTTCTTGCTATTTTTCTGAAACAAACTAATAATAGCAGTATTGTCCTTTTTTAAAATATTTCAGCTTAATTTGTGTTTAAGCTTGTTGATAAAATAGTACCATTGGACAATAAAATTTAAGATTACTCACTGTCTTACAACTACCACCACCAATAAGATGAACAATGGATTAAAAATAAAATAAAAAAGTAGTTTTGTTAATAGGAATTTTCAAATTTAAATTAAAAGGCTTATCATCATCGCATAAAATAACTTGCTTTCTAACAAATGCATGTATAGATGTAAGGGGTGTTAGCTTGTAAGCTTCTTGAAAATGTTTGGCAAATTAAACTGTTTAAATTTTGAAACTTATAAACTGTTCAAAAAATAAATAGCTTTACTCCAGCTTATTTCTTCATGAACTATAAAGCTACAACAAAATTATATAAATAATCCTACAATTTTTTGTTATTACCAAATTTACCACAATAAAATCAGATATGAAAAGCTTAAAATGTCAAACACTTTATCATTTTATAAGCTTTTTAAAATAGCTTATAAACTCATCTATGCAAATACTTTTACAACTTATAAACTTTTAAAATATGATATTTTATAAACTATTTAAAAGAGTTTAGCCAAAACCCTCTTAATAATGATAATTAAAAATCTAAGTAGTTGGGCATATGGTAGGTGTACATAAATTTTAAGTTGATTAGGCTTTTGCATGTGTAGTTTGGTTTTAGCCCTACTAAATTGAATATATATTAAATTGTGCCCACGCTGACATATATCGAATACCAAAAGTATCCAAAATTATTTATTATAGTATCTATTGATGATTTAATATGTAAAAGTTTAGGAGACCACAATGGAAAACTCAAGGACTGCATTGCTAGATACTCTTATCCATTTTATTATTATTACGTGCACGTGTATTAAGTATTTACAAGAAATAGTAAAAAGATAAAAATCGAGATGGTTTGACACTTTAGAAAAATTGATTATTTTTCAATTTTATTTGTAACATATTGAGTGAAATATTTATAAATTAAAGTGAGAGTGTGTATAGGAAATTAATTGTCCACAATTACAAAAAATACATCCTTTCATCTATTTGGACGTAATGTACCTTTTAAATTGTAATTATAATTATATTTCGTGAGTTAAAAAATATACTCCATTATTCAATTTTTTTTTTAAAATTCGTGGCGATTCTCTTTCACAATATACTTTTTTTGAAATAGTAATATTTTACTCTATCCGTCTAACAAAATAGTTGTGTTTTTCCATATTGAGACATCAATGAACATATTTTACATTTGAAACACTTTCTTTTTTCAAAATAGTAAATTGAATTCAACCTACTACACACAACTCAAACTCAACTCACTTCATATTATCTTTAAAATCAGAACATATTATTAAAATTTGTGTCCTATCAAAACATTAACAATTTCCATCAACAAATGAAATATTATTTTTTGAACATAAAGAATAAAGAATGATAATGTGAGAACTAAATAGTAAAATAATACTCCATTCCCTCCCCACCCCATTAAGTGTTACATTTTATTTCTAAAACAACTCAATTACTTACACAACTTAAATAATACTCCCTCCATTCATGACTTGACACGTATTTTAATGTAGTGTTTTGATTTTGTCTATAAAAGTGTAGTTAATGGAGTTTGAGTCCCACTTATTATAATTACTAATTGAGATGTGGGTAGCAAAGTGTAATTAGTCGAGTCTGAGTCCCACATAATTTATAATTTTTAATTGGATTGTGTGTATATGATAGTTACTATAAATGAAAAGTTTTAGAGTTAAAAACATTGGTGGACAGACCAAAAAAGAAATATGTCAAAAATATTGGTGAACAGGAATATAAATTTTTATCATCTTTTATAATATTTTTCAACTCTCTTTAAATCTCGTGTCCAAAACAAATGTAACACTTAGAGCAAGACAAAGAAAATATTTTTATCCGTATCTTTACGTGTATTTATACAATAATTCTTATTATCGGCTTGAATTTACTTTTTAATTAATTCATCCAAACTTAGCCTAATTAATTCATCCAAATTTATTTTAATTATTAATTAATTTTTCTGCATCCGTATTAGCATTTTCGCCATTAATCATACGTTACCGAAATTAATAAATTAATTAGTAATTACCCTCAGGAGAACATCTCGGCCGCCAATTACATCATCACGCTTATCAAGATACGTTGGCCACGTGTCACTGACCTCACACCCTAAATGCAGCTGATTCTTCCCCAAAACACCATTAACAAAATACTGGGAAAAGGAAACAAATGTTTATTAGCGTAATAAACAATTAAAAATTCGGAAGTGCCCTCAAAACCTTTTCCACTCTCCCAAAAAAACCATAATTCATCTCTCTTTCACACTCCCTCCCTCTCCGGAAAATACCTTTTTGGTTGGGCCCCGCTTTAAACTAATACAGTTTTTTTTTGCCCCAATCGTTTTTTGATTTTCTGCAATCTCGCTTACTTAATTGTGTTCGTTGATTGATTGTTTAGAAACTCGAGCATACACTGATTTGATTCAGTGTTTGTCGACGGAGGAAGAGAGCTACAGCGCACCGTTGATGGTGGGAATTAGAAGGTTAGCTGCTTCTAGCTAGTCTAGATGAATTTTGTACTATTCTTCTGGTCATAAAATTGGCGATTTAGTTGGTGTTTGTTAAATTTGTTTTTTATTGCTGATTTTGAAGTGAAATGCTATTGGTTTTCGGGAGTATGTTAATGTTTTGATTAATTGGATACCGTGGAGCTGTGGATTTCAGTATTGATGTTGCACTTGATCAAGATGCATAGTAGCGATTGTCGATTAGTATGATTTATGATATATGCTTATTAAGTTAGATTAGGTTTGCTCAAGTATGAGCCGTCTGGAGTTCTGGTACTAAGCTTTGATGAACCAAACTTAAGATTCTTTCATACTGGAATGCAACTCTAAAGTAAATGGATGCAAACTTAAGCATTTGATGTTATATGGTGATGATATTATATTATTTGTGAAAGCTAAAAATGATATGTTTTCTGGTATTACTTTTACATGTAATGTAACAATTACCTATTAGGTTTGCAAATTTGACCTCACTGCTAGGATATATTCATTTGTTGTGCTGTATTTTGCTGTGAAAGCTCAGAAAACTGACTGTTCTGTCAATTTGTTCTGGTCATATAATGTTTAGAGGGTTTGTGATTGCTTACAGAAAATTTACTCTATTTTAAGTCATGCTTCTTTCAAACTTATTAGGTAGAAAAACATGAAATAGTATTTGTCGACACCTCAAGAAGGCTGATCCTTGCCATCGGTATTTGTTATTTGCTGGAGGTTGCCTTTGAACATGCCTTCTCTTCAGCTACTACAGTTGACTGAACATGGTCGTGGACTTTTGTCCTCGAGAAGGTAAATCATCTTGTTATCACTTATCACCAGTACCTTTTATTCTTGTTTTGATCTGGATACTTATCTACTATTTGGTAGTCGTAACTGTTATTGTGTTTGTGGAAAATGGAAGTGCAATATACTGATAAAGTGAATGAAATGACGAGATGCAAGCTGAGAGAGGAAAGTCTTATCAGAAACTAAGATCCCAGATGAAAATGAAAGGAGAGGGAACTTTTGCATCATTGATAGTTGTGTTACTGAGTTAGTGAAAGAAACATCCATTAGTTGGTCTTGCTAAGGCAGTCAAATGTTTGATTGCTAATGCATGGTGCCATTTCTCCCAATTCAAATTTCTGGGTAAATGATCTACAAAATTGAATTGGCTCGAAATTTTGAATCAATATATCTATGATAACAAACTTACCTAGTGCACAGATGGTGAATGATTTTATACTGAATGGATGTACTGAAATAAAAAACATTACTTCTTCGGAAATACACACTGGGTATTTTTATAGTTATTTGTCTTCAGATACTAGAATTTTAATGCCTTTTGCTTACAGATACCTAAACCAAAAAATAATTTCCACTGAAGGTCATTAACAAACTGCAGTTTTTAGTTTCTATACACGGTTTATCTTTCATAGAAAAGAAGAGACGTAGTCATACACAATGGCACAGTTCTCTTTATTAATTTCTTACTCTCTTTCTTTCGTTTGGTAGATTTTCTCTTGTGGAGTTCTGTTTCTCGAAATTGATTCTTCTTATCATTGTCTGTCATCATTATTGTGCTTTTGTGTTTTGCATTTGACTTATATTCACAATTCTTTATTTGTTTGTTTTCAGGAAAGCTCTGCTACTTGCCACTAGTGTTGTTGCTGTTGGGGGAACTGCTGCAGCTGCTTATGTGCACTCACGGAATAGAAGGCAGAGTTCTGTTGGTCATTCCAATGGAATGGAGGAAATTGAAAATGAACAAGACCAGTTAACTAAAAATGATAAGAACGTGAAAACAAGTAGGCAAAGGAGAGGAAATTTGAGATCCCTCCAGGTTTTGGTGGCAATTCTGTTATCTCGTATGGGGCGAATGGGTGCAATAGATATTTTATCCTTGCTGGCTATAGCGGTAAACTTTTCCACTTAAGAGAATTAACACTCGGCATGTAGCCATTTCATATCTGTTAGCATGCCTTGCCTTTATAAATTGCTAAAATTTTGTTCACCAAATTACATATGATATCTATCATTCATGGATGAATTTTATGTAGTACCAAAGAGTTTTCCCTTTGTTGTTCCCTTATGTGGTGTTAGCATAGCATTCAAGCTTGCGTTGATGAATTAGTTACGGCATCTGTCTTAGTGCTCCATTTCTGAATTTTCAGGTCTCTAGAACTGCTGTAAGCAACAGATTGGCGAAAGTTCAAGGTTTCCTTTTCCGTTCTGCTTTTCTTCGGCGTGTCCCGGCATTTCTGCGTCTTATTATTGAAAATATCTTACTTTGTTTCCTCCTATCAACATTGAATTCCACCTCCAAGTACATAACAGGGACCTTAAGTTTACGGTTCCGTAAAGTCTTGACGAAGCTTACACACACACAGTATTTTCAGGTGATTGCCGACGCTTCGTATATAGTAGGATGGCTGCATAATATATTTGTTTTCCACTTGCTACATATGTTAATTTGTTATCCAAAGTCTTATCTGCTAGAAGTAAGAATAGCACTTAATGATCTGAGTCAACCTTGGACGACAAGTCGACAATACTCATCTGTCAGATTTTTACATGTTATATGGTCTCTTTATTGCATTGACAAATGCTATACTTACTAACTTAGTTTAATTGTTTCCGAAAATAAAATCTTCATATTTGTGTTGCCTCACTTGGACTCTTCATGATTCACACAACTATATAGTATATAGTTATTTTAGTGGAAGTATAATGCATAACCAGATGCAGTTTTTTCCCTCCCAATTTGATTAATCAGACATCTTTTGAGATATCGTATTCTTGATATTCTGGCGATTGCGAACTGAGTAGCGGTTTAAGTTATTTTCAACTAATTATTATTGATATTCCTGTGTGTACATTTAGAATATGGTGTACTACAAGATGTCTCATGTTGATGGCCGGATAAGCAATCCTGAGCAGCGAATTGCCAGTGATATACCGAAGTTCTGTTCAGAGTTAAGTGACCTTGTACAAGAAGATCTAATTGCTGTTACAGATGGGCTGCTTTATACATGGCGTCTATGTTCATATGCAAGCCCCAAATACATTTTCTGGATACTGGTGGAACTTCTCAACTTACTAATACGTGCTAGATTTTGAATTTATACTGCAATCACTTTATTCTTTCAATTGATTGAGCAGCCTCCATCTTTCTGTTTGTTGTGAATATATAGGCTTATGTGTTGGGGGCAGGGGCCACAATTAGGAATTTCTCACCAGCATTTGGAAAACTTATGGCGAAAGAACAACAGCTTGAAGGGGAATATAGGCAGTTGCATTCACGGGTAAGGACCCATGCAGAAAGCATAGCACTCTATGGTGGCGAAAAGATAGAAGAGTTTCACCTTCAGAAGAAGTTCAAGAATCTTGTTAGGCATATGAGGGTTGTTCTTCATGACCATTGGTGGTTTGGCATGATTCAAGATTTCTTACTCAAGTATCTTGGTGCTACTGTTGCTGTTATCCTGATTATCGAGCCTTTCTTCTCTGGCAATCTCAGACCCGACTCTTCTACCTTAGGGCGTGCAGAGATGCTGAGCAACTTAAGATACCATACCAGTGTTATTATTTCATTGTTTCAGTCGCTAGGAACTCTTTCTATAAGTTCAAGACGGCTTAATCGCCTGAGGTATTGCTTGTTTAACATTTGGTCATTTTCCCAATAGTATTAACATCTTAGTAGACTCTTTAATTATATTTCTGAACAGTTAGGCCTTTCCTCTGGTGTCGTATTATAATTCTAACCATCTTTTTCCTTGTAAAGCTTCATCAACTTTTTGTGGGAAGAGATCATGAGAATTAGGGAAAAGCATCACACTGTACAAGTGTGTGTAAAGGCTGGCTCAGCTAGGGATTTTCTCTTCTGCCCTTGTTTTAACATTATGTTGTCAGATTGGACCGGTTTAATTAAAACTTTTTAAGCTATGCACATCTAAGATAGCTATGAAAATAGCCTTCTTCGAAGAAATTTTGTGTTCGTTTGGAATATTGAGGAAGTTGTGATCAGTCTTGATCAGAGTTTGATGTTGTTGTTTCGAGATAAGACTCATAAGATATAAAGTTCTCGCCAGTTAGTTTTCTTAATCTGGGTTTGATCACTTAGTTTAGGCAAGCTGCAAGCATTTTGTAGTTCATCATTATCTAGTAAAATAGGCAGTGATCTAGTTGGGGGTGGTTCCTAGTGGAACTCGGTGATCTCTAATTTTGTCAAATTTAAGATGCATATAGTTGCCCATTGAGTTATCTTGTTATTTCAATAGCCTTCATTAGTACTCAACATGATGCTTCAGATAGCATATGGTATTTGTTCAATTGTTTGTTGCTATTTTAATTGAGATTTTCTTGTATGCTGCGGACGTGGCATCATTATACCATGATTTTGGTTGAGCTAATATGCTAGTTAAACTATATTCCATCTTTTTATGTGGATGATCTTGTTCTTTTGATATGCAGTGGTTACGCAGATCGTATTCATGAACTCATGGGTATATCTAGAGAGCTAGCAACACGAGACACATCTTCTCAACAGTCTGATGGGCACAGGAATTATGTCAGTGAGGCTAATTACATCGAGTTTGATGGTGTCAAGGTAGCGTAAAATGTTGGCATTTCATTTAGTTATTTTTCCCATCCTTGCCAGACCTCAAAGCACTTTTGATGTTTCAGGTTGTTACTCCCACTGGCAATGTATTGGTGGAGGATTTGACCCTAAGGGTTGAATCGGGCTCTAATCTCTTAATAACTGGTAGGTTCGGCTGGACTATTGCCTCCTATTCATGCTATGTTTACATCAACATGCTTTTCATCACGCCTAACTCATATTGAAGTATAATTATTCTCAGTTCGATAGCGAAGATAAGAAAATGTGTTTGAGATGATTGAAGAAAGTATTCATCTCATTCCATTTTCTGGTTGGAAAAGGGAATAGAGTGAACCTCTATCAACTTATTGAGAGTTAGGCCAACCTACTTATATTATGAGATGTTGAAGTGAGATTAATGAATGCTTGTTTTGTACTTTTATCAAGTTCAATATGTGGTTTTGTGTTATTTGGTGCTTTTATCTTTGGAGAAGATATATAGCCTAAACCCTGAAGAGGATCATTATTGTTGACACCATAATCTTGCCCAACTTTGGTTTTAAATACTTAATACCCTTCCTGTCAGATGGAGGATCAGCCATTTTGATATTTCTGGAGTATATTTCTTGGTGATAATGTTTAAAATCCATTTGATACATTTAAAGGTCCAAATGGAAGTGGAAAAAGCTCTCTCTTTCGAGTTTTGGGCGGGTTGTGGCCATTAATATCTGGTCATATCGTGAAACCTGGAATTGGTTCTGATCTAAACAAGGAAATCTTCTACGTACCACAACGACCTTATACAGCAGTTGGAACTCTACGGGATCAATTGATTTATCCTCTCACAGCAGATCAGGAGATTGAACCCCTTACAGAAATTGAAATGACGGAGTTGTTGAAAAATGTGAGATTCTTTCATAGTATATGTAGTTCAAGCCTTCGTATTTGTACAATCTCTTGGGAACTCAGTGAGGCTTGGTTTTGTTGATTCTTCTTTTTTGTTGAGATTAGGTGGATCTTGAGTATCTGCTTGACCGCTATCCATCTGACAAGGAGGTGAATTGGGGTGATGAATTGTCTTTAGGAGAGCAACAAAGATTGGGAATGGCTCGTCTCTTTTACCATAAGCCTAAATTTGCTATCCTAGATGAGTGCACAAGTGCTGTGACAACCGATATGGAAGAACGTTTCTGTGCTAAAGTTCGAGCTATGGGTACCTCATGCATCACAATTTCTCATCGCCCTGCATTAGTTGCCTTTCATGATGTGGTCCTATCTCTGGATGGTGAAGGAGGCTGGAGTGTCCATTATAAAAGGTAGCACCTTGAAATTAGAGTATAGCTAGTGCCTGTGTTAAGAAATTTATACTCTTTAATTGTGACAGTTCCATTAATTTGTAGGGCGGAATCTCCAGGTGTTAGAGAATCAGATATTGTTAGAAGAAGAAGTTCTGATACAGAGCGCCAAAGTGATGCTATGACTGTCCAGCGCGCATTTGCTAATAACAAGGTTCTCACATATTGTTCCAATTTCTGTTAAATTATTATTTCGATGCATCTTCTTATTACTGAACTTTCTTTGAAATGCCATTGTCAGGATCAAGCATTTTCTGCTTCTAAGTCACATTCTTCCCAGTTGCTAGCAGCATCACCTAGTGAAGATAATGACTATTTAGCACCTGATTTTCCTCAGCTGCAAAGTGCTCCTAGGATATTACCTCTAAGAGTAGCTTCCATGTTTAAGATACTAGTAAGCACTCATTACTTCTGAAAGTTTCTAAATTTTCTCTCTCTATTTATCGTAGAATAATGTAAATTATATATTAGAAAAGGCCACCCTTCAAATATATTTATCAACTTTCTTTTGTTACTGTACTCAATTGGGGGACCCTGGGACGCCCTTAACCAAGGTCGGGAATTCTGTTTCCCCTACAAAATAGGGCAGGACAGGACAGGATCCCCCAACCCCTGGCGCTTTGAGACAATTCTTAATCTATTCCCTTTTCCATTCAAATACCCCAATATTCAATTTCTTTAAATATTTTGGTAGCTAAAACACTGTGGGTGCAGAGTTTGATATCTGAGGATACTCAAAACAGCTGAATACGAGTTAAAATAAGTTTCAGAAGTTATAAAAGTTTTGTAAAATCTACATAGGAGCGAATTTTCTTTTCTCTGGCTAGAATGCACATACAATATATATGTATATCTGCTGCACTTGCTGACTACTTGCTTTAGGTACCCACGGTGCTTGACAAGCAGGGAGCACAGCTCCTTGCAGTTGCCATGTTAGTGTTATCCAGGACTTGGATATCAGATCGCATTGCTTCTTTAAATGGTATGTCTGTTTTTTATAGTATTGCCTTTTCATATTGTGCTGTCAATAGAAACACATACACAGAATATTTACATGCTAATTGTATCTCAGGGACAACTGTAAAATTTGTCCTGGAGCAAGATAAGGCTGCCTTCATTAGGTTGATTGGTGTTAGTGTTCTTCAAAGTGCTGCATCCTCATTTGTTGCCCCATCATTGAGGTACTTTTCTTTCAGCATCTAAAGATAATCTATTAATGACATTGTCACTATAATCTGGTAATGCCCCATCACCTGGTCATTCTCCAATGTGATAACAAGCGAAGTTGTTGCCGTACTTGGTAATTAGATGTCCAAAAAAATGAATTAGGTTGGTCATATATTAGATTATTTTTCAAACCAATCCCCAGTATATAGCTATACCTCTTACTGAAGTCTCAAAATATGGCTCCTCTTAATTTAAGTATATCTTTTATTTGGTATATGTATCAAGTGATTTTATAAATGCAGGATGATATGGTATATCATTTGAAGTTTGAAATATATAAAAAAAATTGGCCTGCGGACCTGTGAGTTGCATTTATTGATCTGTTTAAGATTGTACTCTGGTTCCCTAAGCCATATTTGATTAATACTGCCTTATCATCTCCTATTTACAGGCACCTGACATCTTTGCTTGCACTTGGATGGAGGATTCGCCTCACCGAGCACATGCTGCGGAACTACTTAAGAAAGAATGCATATTATAAGGTAATGATATGCAACATATAAGTGATAAACTTGCTTTTGAGAAGTATTAAAATACAAACAGATCTTGCATATGCCCAGCTTTTTATTGTTGTAAAGGTTAATAAATAAGAAGTTAATCTGGTTTTTACCATGAGGTAGTATTTCCAGATTGCATTTTATCAGTTTATGTTTTTGATATAGTTTTCCTGCTCCAAGTTGTAATAGCCACTAGGTGCAGCCTGGACCTAGACTAAGGTCAAAGGGAGCATTGGGACCCATCAGTTTTTTTTGCATAATATAATTTCTATTAATATAAATGTAATATGTGGAGTAGATTGTAACTTTAAAAATTTCTTTCACAGTAGTCTCTAACTTCAACAGTTTAAAGATATTATACCATCTGACATCTTTATTTATTTGTATTAGTAAATGACTTTTATTATTGTCAAAAAGTTACTATCTTGTAAATTTTTAGCTTTATGACATTTAATTAGATAAAAGACTTGGATCTCCCTTCCGTTAAATTCTAGGTCCACCACAGCTGATGGAGTTTCAGGAGGAAGATCATAAATACAGTTTTTAAGAAATGTTAAAATTTGTACCTCAACAGGACTGTCATTTTCAGATGTTACTATTTAAAATCAGATCTTTCTAATATATGGAAAAAAGGAAGTAATAATGTAGATTACGTAAGTGTTTGATTGTTCAACTATAAAGATTGCTTGAGTGTGGGGGGTTAGTGTGTTTGGAGTCTATGAGAGCAGCGGCAAACAACTTCAGTTGGTCTATTGAAGTGCATCTTATTTAAACACTTATATATTCCGTATGTCATGGTGTATGGAATGATTAATTGCTTAAAATATTTCTGAGAAGATCTGTTCCTAATTATCTTAAGTTATATTACACGAACATTTTATAGGTTTTCAACATATCACGAGAAAATGTTGACGCGGATCAGAGATTAACTCAAGACTTGGAGAAGTTGACTTCTGATTTGTCTGGTCTGGTCACTGGAATGGTTAAACCAACTGTTGATATTTTATGGTAATTATTCAAAAGTTGCTTACGTGGTGCATTAGTAGTTTCTTGCTTAGTGAAATTTATTATCTTTTGTTACAGGTTCACCTGGAGAATGAAGCTACTGACTGGTAGAAGAGGAGTGGCTATTCTATATGCGTACATGCTATTAGGTTTAGGGTTCCTGAGGATTGTTACACCAGACTTTGGTGACCTGACTAGTCAGGAGCAACAAATGGAAGGAACTTTTAGGTAACCATGTTTTAGTCTCAAGGATGCTCTAATTTGAAATAAACAAATGTTTCATGAGTTCATCAGATATGTGAGTATGATGCAGGAGTCACTGGATCTGTCAAAAACACTGAAATTGATTATCGGGGTTTTCCTAATGGCCAAATTAGTATGGGTTCAAGGGGCGTTCGGTGTGTAAAGATGAAAGGAATGAGAATGAGTGTGAAAATGTGAAAGCGAATGGGTGTGATAATTAGGTGGGACGTAATTATGGGAATGAGGGTATAATTAGGGAATAGGAAACTTTGATTCCTCACTTTAGGGTTATTGAGTACTATTCAAGGATTATGCCCCACCAAGCAACTACATCTTATTCCTGTCCAATTCCGTTGACATTTTCCATTGTCTCTCAATTTTTAATTATCTTATGATGATGAATGCAAATCGAGTTATAATAAACAAGTTATAATAAACAACTATATGAGTGTTAAAAGAAGACATTTTATTTAATGGGGACTGAAAGGACTAACTTTTGAAGATAAAGTAACTTTTAAAAGGTATTTCATGTGTCATGCTTTCCATTTTAGGAAATGCACATGTTGAATGAGACATCCTAAAATGGAAAAATGCATATTTTGAAATGGGAAGGAGGGAGTAACACTCATAAAATTGGTGCATGTCTCCTATACTGATTCTTTATAGAAAAATTTACATATTAACTAGCTTATTGGCTGAACATCATGCAACAGTTAGACATCAATGATGAAGTGGTGAACTAGAATAATTTTTCACTGTTTAAACCTTTTCAGTGCTCTATTATAACACTTACTGAACACTTTGTTTATCAGGTACATGCACGAAAGATTACGAACACATGCAGAATCTGTTGCTTTTTTTGGTGGTGGTGCTAGAGAGAAAGAGGTACAAATCCTAATTATCACTTTCTCTAGAATTCTGTTTCTTCCAATTGTTTTATTTTGTAATGGAACATGAACACAAAAATCCTTGTTTCTTGTCTGTAGTTCCACTGTGAGAGATGTCTTAGACTTGATAGCTACTTTTGGCAAGTGTTGTAGACTTGCCGCGTCAGATCCTCATGTTTGCTTCTGCTATTTACTTCTAATTAGTGCTAATTCTACTTGCAGATGATTGAAATGAAGTTTGGAGCACTTTTTAACCATTCAATGTTGCTTCTTAAGAAGAAATGGTTATTTGGTATTATAGATGACTTCATCACAAAGCAACTTCCTCATAATGTAACTTGGGGATTGAGCTTGTTGTACGCCATGGAGCATAAGGGTGACCGATCCATGACTTCAACTCAAGGTGGATGCAAATTCCCCCATATTATTAAGTATTTGGTATTATATACTACTCTTCTCAGAATTGCTCTTTTAAAGGTAAATTCTATTTCAGGTGAACTGGCGCATGCCTTGCGGTTCTTGGCATCTGTTGTATCTCAGAGCTTTTTGGCATTTGGTGATATTCTTGAGCTACATAGAAAATTTCTTGAGCTGTCTGGTGGAATTAACAGAATTTTTGAACTCGACGAGCTTCTGGATACTGCTCAGCATGGTCCGTGTTTCATTTTATTTGTTGCTTGTCTATTAAATGGTGTAGGTGTTACAGTTTTATCGTCATTCACATTGGGGTGTCTAAGAAGTAATTCCCATAAGAAAATTCTAAGAGTTGGCATGGTTTGGAGTAATTCTGTTTCCTAAACAAATTGTTGGGCATATACAAGATTAAGATGGACTTCATGATAATAAATGTCCCATTAATTATATGAGATCCTATTGATCTTTAGTTAGTGGTTCCAATCTCTTATAACTTGGGCTTCATTGGACTGCCCTCATTCCATCTCCCAACTTCAGATGTCTCATTAGCAATTGAATTAAGTTAGTGGGGCATGAAAGAAACTAATGGAATTTTTTGGTCAAGAGTAATATTAGACGACGGAATACGGTTTATATTAGAGTAGCTTGGCAGGTTTGAGTTATAGTGCTTTGAAGCCAATTATGTATCAGATACAATTAGAGATTGGAGTTGTATTGTCCGGAATTGTTCATATTTGTTTGCTCGGCCCTTGGTCTCCTTCTGTTGAACTATTTTGTTTCCTATGAAAAAAAATTTAATTACATTTATTCCATGTGGCATAGCAAGTTTACTTGAATTCAAGAGCATGAAGGATGTAGTTGATTAATATTTTTTGGAATTGGATATAAGAGGAACTGCAATAAAGAAATGTATATAATTAAAACAGTTATATGGATTTTGCTAGACTGGGAGCAGATTTACACTGCTAGCATAGCTTTGTGATTGTCTATCAGGCTGACATGATTGTAACTTTCAGGACTATACGATGGCTCATTAAAATCTAAATCTTCTGAACAGCACTCAGATGATATTATTTCTTTCTCCAAGGTGGATATAATTACACCAAGTCAGAAAGTTTTGGCTAGACAGTTAGTGTGTGAAATTGTTACTGGGAAAAGCCTGCTTGTTACTGGTTAGTAGATATCTTTTTTATTTCTGTTGTTAACTTGTTCTCTACCGAAGCCAAATTTGATGATCTGTACAACAATGTTTTACTGGTGTTTATTTCTAAAAATTCTTCTTTTTCAAGGTCCAAATGGAAGTGGAAAGAGTTCAATCTTTAGAGTTCTTCGAGGACTTTGGCCTGTGGTCAGCGGAAAACTCACTAAACCTTACCAAGAGAATGATTCTAAATCCCAGTGTCGTGTTTTTTATGTGCCTCAGCGACCATATACCTGCTTAGGAACTCTCAGAGATCAAATAATATATCCTCTCTCTTGTGATGAGGCAGAGAACAGGGTACTACATTTAGCTGAAAACGGTAATCAAAATTGCTCCCTATTCTTTTCCTGGCTTTTAATTTCATATTTGGATTTCACATTGAAGCTTTAATGTCTTAATGTTGAACCTTGATGTGCTAAGAGTAGTCAAATGGATGGAATCTTCTGCGTGAATACATAATCTTGTTAATTGTTAAAACTCTTTTTTTTTTATATTTAAATCGATTATGTACTGATTTGAAAAGTATCTTGTTAAAATTGCTGTTCAAAGGAACATTTAAAGTTTTAAGAAAAAAGGGAAATCATGATTCTGGTGAAGTCTGCAAGGCTACTGGTTTTGGCAATCAAGCTGCTTGGATTAAGATATATGCATTGAAGTAAATGATGATAACAAATCTCAAATATCATTGTGGTCTATCTTTTTCTCCACCTTGGATTAATAATTAAACAGAAATCGTGTCTTTGGGTATTTCTCTAAGTTTGTCAAGCAAAAAGAATTGTTTTTTTGGCTGCATTGTTGCAAAAAAATATTAATTATTGTTTATTGTATGCAAGGCAAAATGTTGATTTAGTAAATGCCTGGATTATGTCCCCAAAATTGATGTGTCATGATTTCTGAATCAAGGTCAAAAATCAATTGGTGTCGCAAGCATTTTGGATGCGCATCTAAGGTCTATCTTGGAGAATGTTAAATTATTATATCTATTGGAAAGAGAAGGCGGATGGGGTACCTCCCAAAACTGGGAAGACATTTTATCTCTTGGGGAACAACAGCGGTTAGGCATGGTACGTTAACTTATACCATAGACATGTTTTAAGGATGTATGCTTCTTTTATGACGCAATATCTATATATGGGATTATGCAAAATTGTTGATTTTACTTCTCCTATTCTGCAAGGCACGATTGTTCTTCCACAAACCCCAGTTCGCTGTCCTGGATGAGTGCACCAAGTAATAACTATGCCCTTTCTTTCTTTTTGATTCCATAGATGAACACAATTGAGTTCATGGTACTAACATTTCTCTCCTTTGCAATTTTGTATGAAGTGCTACAAGTGTCGACGTTGAAGAACACCTTTATAGGCTGGCAACTGAATCAGGGATTACTGTTATAACATCGTCACAGGTACACAGGGCAGCTATATGATTGATTATCTAGCTTTTCTCGTCTGCATGTCTTATTTAGATCTCACTGATGCCCACTCATCAGTTGGTTTCTTGCTAGTTTACTTGGCTCATATTTATAGGCTAGTTAGCTTATCCGTTAAACCGTGACGTCATACAATTGATAAAATATGATGTTGCTGCAGCGTCCTGCATTGATACCATTCCACTCGACAGAGTTACGATTAATTGATGGCGAGGGTAAATGGGAGCTCCGTACGATTGAGCATTGAGTAAGAATGCTATTTTAATCTGTTGCCTATAATTTGCTGCCACAACCTACCATGATAGTTTGGCTAGCTGCAACACTTCTCAGCACATGGAAATGATAGTATAGAGTTATTATTGTGAATCCAAATAAAAATACAAAATTAGAGCATAAGATATACGTGTTTTTTTATTTAATTTGTTTACTCCTGTTGGTGGTCAATTCGGTGTATGGGGTAACTGGCTGCAGAAATAGTTAGAGAGTAAAGAACTATGTAAAACTAGGATGGTTAAGAGAGATAGATCATCTGTGTTATGTTGTAATATTTTGTAAGTCAATCTATTTATAGGCCCTAGTATAATAAAGTGGCCTACCATGGGCTAAATGCCGTAGGTTTATCTGACACGTCACCTTGAATCTTTTTGAAGTCCTTTGTTCATTAGCTGAAGGAGCTCTAGGGGTAATACAATTTATTCTCTTAATCATCTTTGTTGGAATGGAAACTGAAAGAAGAATATAATGATGGTATATTCTTAGTTTAATTCTGTGGGTGTGGGTGGTGAATCTTGATTGTTTCTTGATGCATGGTGTGGTATTAAAGGTGCATCTGAGTGGTGTATGATGTTGGAATCTTATTTCCACTATGAACAGTTTATCATCAGGTAGCATTAACCTTATTGGTTGGTGAATGGTGACTGCGTGTTGTGTGTGTGATTTGCAGGAGATTCAAATATTATTATTAACTCTTCTGCTACTGTTCACTCGTTCATGAATCTCACGTTGTGATTTTCTCGTATTTGTTTATTGCTTTGTTATTTCTCTCTTTCTTTCTGGTAAAAATTACACTCGGCTATCATTTCAAACTCACAAATATTCAAGGTTTTTCTTTAGCAATAAATAATCCATCAAATTTCGAACTCACAAATGTAATCAACATATAGTCGAAGATGAGCATAATCAAAATCACAAATTCACACATTCACGTCACATATTGGGATATGAACGTAAGTAAGCGAAATATTTCACAAATTCACACATTTACATATTGGGATATCGGCAGTAAAATTATAACCAATTAAATATATATTCATGCACTCGATTAATACATGGCAGCTGTAGAACTCTCACCAAAAAACTTAGATGCAGTTTGAAAAGTAAGGTATGAAATTCGCCTAAATTTCAATTTCTAGGAAAATCATGTAAGAATTTAAGAATATTTACTTTATAGCATTGACGGGATTTATATATTTATAAATGTATTCTCCAAAATTTTTATTATCATAAAATCTTATTAAAATTCATCATTTTTTGCATTGGTTCCAAGTCATCTGGATCTTGAAGGTAAGCAATTCATTAAGTCCCTCATCTAAGTGAAACTAATAATACCTATTTAATTAGAACCAATTAGAGTAACGTACTTAAGACCTTAAACTTAAAAGCGAGCTTAATTATCATTTAGAATCCGAGGTGGCTGCAAAAGTAGCTTGCCTACCAATATGCAATTTTTTTTAACTCATTCTTATTTTAATAGTAAGTGATTGACAAATTAATTATTGTTTACAAAAGGGTCGCTTTTTCAAGGATTTAGAACCTATCAAGAATCTCAATAGCTCAAAATATAACAATTGAATAAAATCAAACGAGGATTTAGTTTCTTGAATTATTGTCCACTACCAAAAGCGTTAAATTATAATAATACAATAATTATATTGCGATTTAGAGTCCATCTAACTTACTTGATCCTACTCCGCTCGTTTAATTAACTAATAATTAATGAAGCTTCCTCCATAAAGTAGGAAGTTGATTAAGCTTAAGCTCCTCCTCCTCAACTACTACTATATATAATTATGTTCCACCATTAGAGCTTCTCACTCTCAAAAATGGATTCTCAAACCCTCTCTTCTTCATCTTCCTCTTTCACTCTTGAGCTGAGATTAATTAGGGCAAGAAACGTTTTCCTCAACTCATCAAAAGAAATTTTCTTGAGATGCTATCTCTCAACAAGCAACAAAAGAGTAAGAATAGACAGCCAACAAATCCAATCAAACTCCAACAGCTTTAGTTGGAACCAAACCTTTTCTTTAAACTGCAGTGGCACTCCAGAAACCCTAAAATCCCTCAAGCAAGGGACCGTTGCCTTCGAGCTCCGGTACAAAAGCTCGACGCCTTTGCTAGCAAGACTCGGTGGCTCGAAACTGCTGGCCAAGGTCGAGACGCCATGGGACGACGTCGTAGGCGTCGAGAAGTGGGTGGTGATGATCCCGAAAGATAAGTACGTGTATAGTGATGATGTGAAGCCCCCTGCTGTGGAGATAGCCATGAAATTAGTTGATCAAGAAAAGAAAGATAGTGGAAGAAAAGTTTATAACTGTGGTTGCATGGATTGTGGGTGCAATTATTGCATTGATTATGATCTCTTTGCATTAGGAGAACCTTTTTAGAGGGAGGGAAAACTTACTACTCACGAGTATGGTTAATTAGCTAGGGTTAGGTTTCATGATTAGAGCCTTAATTTTCACTTTTTGAATTAATATCCTATAGTGCATAGTACGTAGTACAAACATGATATAGGAAGATGACATGAACTTAGAATATGTTACGCCCTCCTATCCACCAATGTATTTCTTTTTATATCGCACACTTCAATCAAATAATAATAATAAATGAGAACCAAACTTCACTAGCTACATTCTTCCACCCAAAATTAAAGCACTACATTAACATACGTGTCGAATCAAAATGTAACAAATATTGGTTGACGAAGGTAGTACTCCATCCGTTCCACTAAAAATGACTTAATTTGATCAAACCTATAAGAACTTTTTGATCAAATTAAACTATTTTTAATGAGAAGAGGAAGTATTTTTTTTATTTTTATTTTTGTTGGGAAATATTTATGTTTCGATTCAGATCCCAAAACCTCCCCTAAAAGATGTATTAAGACCAAAACTGAATCTTAGTGTTTTGTCTAAGAACTCATATGTTAGGGAGTTCTATTTTTCAGGTACACTGAAGGACATCTCCACTGAAGATTTAAGCTATGCCAAAACTGAAGGACTACTCTACTGAAGTCTGTCCTGAAGTTTTGAAGTTGAAGCTGAAGTATAGCCAAAGACTTCATGTTGCCACTGAAGCTCCATACTCACTTAAGACCACTGAAGTCCCTACTGAGATACAGCCTACTTCATAGGCTTTCCTCTTATAGCAAAAATCTCGGTTAGGTGAACAAGATCTTGTGTCAGACACCTAAAATGGCAAAAATGACGAAGACTCCAACGGGAAGAATTCAAATCAAAGCTTCTCTCTCAACGGTCATATTTTATGAGAGAACTATAAATACCCCGACACTTCTCACGTTTCAACAACCACCGGTTACCCCTGCTATCAACTCGCTATTGCTATCATCACTCTCAAGCTTTCAAAGCTTTCAGTCCAGAACACCAAAACTTTCATATTCTTATTTCTTAGTGTTCTTAGCAATCATTTGTAACCGAAGAACAATCTTAGTTTTAGAATTACTTCTAAGCTAGTAGTGATCAGTACAACTGTAAATCCAACCTTCACGGTTGATACTGTAAGATTGTTATCTCTCCATTAAGTTGGAAACCCTCGACTAACATCGAGTACTCGTGGACGTAAAAGTTTTTATCTCCGAACCACGCAAACCAAATCCTGTCTCTCTGTCCCATTTAATTTCCGTATTCTATATTCTTTACATTACATCAACAGAATATTGATTAAGTGAAAAGAGAAACAATTGCATTAAGTTTTCTGAAACAAATGAGTAAGATTTAAAGCCACCACATTCCGCACACTTAAGTTATTAGTCCATCAGTCAAACACTAAATGTAGACTGAAGGATTCCTAACTGAAAGTTCATCACTCTAACTGAAACCCTCCCTTCAGTTCAGGAGACACAAAAGTTTTTAAACTGATAAAAACTGACTGGTGTATTCCCCCCATACACTCAGTTAAACTCGTTTCGGGACCAATAATTTTGAGACTAAATATATTGTTAAATTAAAAGTTTGAAGTTGTAACTATTGACTTTTGCTGCGAATAGAACAAGAAGGGGGGACGAAGCTAGCATGCATATTTAATCACTGACTTATTAAATGCCAGAGTTAAGCTCAAAAGTAAAAAAGTTAATAAACGACGGCGCTGCAACTTAATAAATGTTACTACTGGATCCGTTCTGCTAAAAGTAGTCATGTTTACTTTTTGGATCGTCTCATTAAAAGTGATTACTTTTTCAAAAAAAAAAATTTACATTTAAAATACATCACTTCTACTTTATTCAAACACAATACTTTTATTTTCTTAATTTCCGTATCGACTTTCTTGTGGCCGCTTTTAACGGGACGGAAGGAGTACTTTTTAATTGGTCACGAAAAATGTACGAATTTTAAGAGAAAGATGAAAAATGTGTTTTTCTTCTAAAAATAAACCAATATACTCTTTATTAAAGATTGCAACGAGTAATAAAAATACAATTTTTGTAAATCAATGTAATAGAAAACACTACAAACTTTATATAGTGAGGTGGTAAAGTATTTTGTATTCTCACATGAGTTATGTGCTTTTATTTGTGTTATGATCGAAAAAATATCACATAATTAATAGTGTCGAATTATATCAACAAAACAACCTAATTTGATAAATTAACATAATTGATGAAGTACAATAGATGTATCAAATTAAGTCGTATTTTTTTAATATTTTAAATAAAATGATATTTTTATTGATAATAACTTTATATTGTAAAATTATTGTCGATATCAGCAATGCTGAGTATGCAAAAAAATTTGTACATTCTTAATTATTATTTTGTTTAAAAAAACTTGCAAGTATGCTTATATTTATAATAATTATACTCATATTTTTGAACTACTGATCATGGTTGGTGATTGTTAGTTTTTTATTTTTGCATCACGTTAGATATTGGATTAACTTGCAAGATGTATAAGATTTGACTTGTATAACGACGAATATGTAGATTGGTTTCATGTGAATTTGTATGACTTTGTATCAAATGTTACATGAATATTTTAGATTAATGTTATGATATTTTCAAGATCTAACGACAATATTTTATTAATTTCATAGTATTAATTTATATATATTTCCAAAATTAAACATCTTGATTAAAAAAATTATTCAGCACAAAACAATAGATGACGGTCAATTCAAAAATGTCATCTATGATATGAATAAAAGACGACAGTTAAAATAAAAAAGTGTGATCTATGATACATTATATACGACACTAATTACATAAAACGGTCATATATGAACACTTCACATTACAATTTATATTGTTATAGATAACACATAATAACCTTCATCTATGAACGCATTTTTTTAGTAAATAGATGACGCAAAATGACCGTCATCTAAAGTATGAACTATATATAACACCACTTATCTTAACACTTTGTTTCGTACATAGATGAAGCGAAATAACCGTCATCTATGAGCATTTTTTTAGTAGTGGATTTCCAATTACTCACATTACATATTTAATTATAAATAATGTGATATATCATTTCGATTATAACATATTTAATTCATTTAATAATCAATCACTGACTTTTACGCATCATGCATCTTCACTTCACTTTTCTTGTGCCGCATTTCTTATGGCCGCATTTAGCGGGATGTAAATAGTAATATATATATATATATATAATATTTAGCGGGATGATTTAAGGTAAAAATAGAATAAATGGTAGGAAATAGGAATTGATTTGAAGCGTCTATGTGAATTGATCTAATAGCTATAATTAATTCCTAATTTTTTGTTATAGGCGTGTTGCATTGTCAATATACAATGCAAAAGGGCAAATTCGTACATATTTTATTGGGCAATTATTGGGCAGATTTGGTGGGATATTCAAATTCCCATAAATTATGCAACTGTAATCAAGAGAAAATGGTCGTATTTATTGTTGCACTCTATATTCACATATTTTGCATTAGACAAATATGTAGTGTTGCATTATATAGTTACATGATTTGCATTACCATTTAATTTTGATAGTTGGAGAAATTTACGGGATAGGATAATCTTCCAAAATATTTGAAAATTCTCCCTAATTTCGAATTACAAGAATTTTAATTGGAAAACGCAACCGGAAACTGCATGCAATACTAATTTACGTCGGTATCATTCTAATCAAACGTTTGATGCATTACGCTATATTTATTGATGCATTGCAGTCTCTACAAATTATAACTTCATTGAGACTGAATTTTAATTTAAATGACAATGCATTTTACATGTGTACATGTATGTGTGATGCAACATAGGAGTATTATTAAACGGCACAATGCAAACTACATGTATGTGCAACTCAAAGAGAGCATGAACAGTCAATTTTACAATAATATTTTGCAAACGATGCAAAGCCACCGATGCCGCTCCCGACAACGAGGACCTCTCCTACACCTCTGAATTTAAATCACTGCCTCATTTCATCCTCATCAACTTGGGTCTGTCAACGTTGACATCGTGGCAAACACATCGTGGGTCCAGATCGGCGCCACCATCGGTGAACTCTATTATAGAATAGGACTCATGTCTTCCTCACAGGCATCTGCACCAACTTGGATGTCGTCGAGGAGGTCGGCGGTTACTCTGCAGCCTATGCACGCACCGTCAAGATTTCCGCTGTGTATAGAAAGAAGAGAGAAGAGAGAACCGCGGTGGATAGAGAATAGAGAAGAGATAATAGATGGGGAGAAAATAGTAAATTCATTAAAGATATGATTTTTTCTCTCATATTTAAAATTACTTGTTTACCCTTTTGATCCTAATTATAGAATATTTTAATAATTAAAAAATTAAAAATTATTAGTTGATTTTGGACCGTTAGATCATAAAAAATGAATGGTCAAGATTTCTTCATATTTCTTATTCATAAACCACTTTCTATATGATCAACATCCTCTATATATATATATATCGGTAGAATCCGGCGAGGATAAGTATTATATATGAACTAAAACTTGTGCATGTTACCTATTATTCTCATGCATTACATGTACTATTTTAATGCATGACATGAGAAAACTAAAATAAATAACTATAATTTCATAGAATATGATAAAAAGAAAAAATTAAGATAATTATACTCTCTACGTCCACCATCTTCCTTCCCAATTTGTCATTTTCGTCCGTCCAATAAGTATCGTCGCACTTTTATTTCTATTTTTGGCAACTTATTCTGCACTCATAACACATTTACGTGAGTCTTATTATTCACTTACTACACATCCATCATCATTAATGTAAGTCTCATTCTTCACTAACTACACACTTCATATCATGAATTAATGTGAGTTTCATTTTTTATTCACTATACATTACACATTATAATTGAAGTCAAAATATTTTATTAAAACTCTCATACATTACACATTACTAATTCAAGTCAAAACATTTTAGTAAAATTATGACACGTCAAAATGGTAAGAAAGATTGTAGAGGGAGTAATCAAATAAATTATAATTATTTTTTCTAGTATATATAATAAGTGAAAGTTGATGATTTTGAAGGAGAGTGGGAAATGGAAATGGCATGGCTGTGGATTGTTACAACAGCGGTAATATTTGGTTGTCTCCTCCTTCAACAATTGTTCGGCCCCAGAAACAAGAAAAGACTGCCTCCGGGCCCGATCGGGCTTCCCATATTAGGCCACTTCCACCTGCTGGGAAGAAATCCTCATCGAGATCTGTTTCGCCTGGCCCGAAAGCATGGCCCAATCATGGGCCTGAGGTTCGGCCCGGTGCCGGCAGTGGTGCTGTCATCTCCGGCAGCGGCGGAGCTCGTCCTCAAAACTCACGACCTCGTCTTCGCCAGCAGGCCTCCCAGCGAAGCTTCGCGCATCATGAGCTACGGCCAGAGGAACATTGTTTTCGGGCCCTACGGCCCGTACTGGCGCGACATGCGAAAACTATGCACCTTGCACCTTCTGAGTGGGTTCAGGATTAGCCAGTTCGAGTCCATGAGGCGGGCCGAGATCGGGCTTCTGGTTAGGTCGCTGAAGAAAGCGGGTGAGAGAGGGGAAAGCGTGGATCTGAGCGGCAGAATCGCCGGCGTGAATGGGGACATGAACTGCTTGATGATTCTGGGGAGGAAGTACTCGGGTCGGGATCTGAGCGAGGAAGGATTTAAAGCAGTGATGATGGAGGCCATGAATGTGGGCGCTCAATTCAACCTTGCCGACTATTTCCCCTACATCGGAGCCCTAGATCTTCAAGGACTCCGTCGAAGGATGAAGCGATTAAGCAACTTGTTCGATTCCTTCTGTGAGAAGATACTCGATGATCACGTTCGCTCCGAGAAGAAGAATAAGAGCGAGGAGGACTTCGTTGATACAATGATGGCGATTATGGACTCCGGTGAAGCTGGATTTCACTTCGATCGCCGCCATATCAAGGCCGTGCTTCTGGTTATATATATCTTCTTCCTCCTCTCTTTTCCAATCTCAAATCCTAACACATAAATAGAAACTAAAAATATAAATTATTAAAAAAATATGAACGAATCGAATTTAGTAATTATAAGCCTATACAAACCTTAATAAAAAATAAAATATTATTTTTATATCAACTCAAAAACAAATCAAAAACTAACTAAACAATTATAAACTGTATTAAAATAATAAAATAATTAAACCAACTTACATTGATTAAATTTAGATTTGGAAGGAATTTCGTACATAAGGGCAAAGCGGCGAGTTTTGTCTGTTTTACTGTCTCGTTACTAAGAATCTGCTTTAATAAAAAAATTCGAACACCAGCTTAGCTTAGTGGGATGGAGGGAGTATATCTTTTCAATTTCAATCGATGATATCACTCTTTTACTCTATAGTCGTTATATAATTATTTGTCATTTTTTCCACATTGGATCCTCTCTTTACGCTAATGAAGCAACAATTGTGCATATGGGTAATAATCACGACGGGAACCCGAAGTCCCGACTGTGAAAATATCAAAAAAGAAATTGTCCCGGCCCCAATTTCATTCGGACTCTCGAGTCATGAAATTAAAAAAATTTAAATCCAAGTCCAAAATAAAAATTTCTAGAACTTATAAAATTAAAATTATTTTCTAAAAATCAGGATTTAGGACTCCCTAATCTTTTGGAAATCGGATCAGAACCGACAAGTCCGAAGTTCGAGTTCCAAATTCTCACCCCTAATTTTGCAAATTGTGCAGGATATGCTATTCACCGGAATGGACACCTCATCAACGGCGACGGATTGGGCAATGTCGGAGCTGATGAGGCACCCCTCAGTCATGAAGAAACTCCAGCAAGAACTGGAATCAGTAGTGGGATTGAATAAAATGGTGGAGGAATGGCATCTGGACAAACTCCAATACTTAGATTGCGTGGTGAAAGAAACCATGCGTCTCCATCCTCTGGCACCCCTCCTAGTCCCTCATCAATCCATGCAAGATTGCCAACTCCATGGCTTCCATGTACCTAAAAAAGCAAGAGTCATAGTGAACGTATGGGCCATCGGGAGGGATCCCGACGTTTGGCCCAATCCCGACTCTTTTACACCCGAGAGGTTCGTCGGTAGGGCCATAGACTTGAGGGGCCGTGATTTTGAGCTCATACCGTTTGGTGCGGGGAGGCGAGGCTGCCCCGGGTTGCAGCTAGGGCTAACCCTAACCAAATTGATGGTAGCTCAATTGGTGCATTGCTTTGATTGGGAGCTTCCCGAGGGTGTGAACCCACATGACGTGGACATGTCCGAGCACTTTGGTCTGGTCACATGCAGGGCTAACCATCTTGTGGCTAAGCCTACTTTTAGGCTTCATGCATCTTCACTTCACTTGTCTTGAATAAGTTAAAAGTTAATTACTCAAGAGTCAATAGTTTCAAAATAAATAAATCAAGAAATAAAGAGAAGGCAACTAGGCCTTCAAGAATGGTCACCATATTAAATCGAGTCATGTATAAGCCAAGAAGAACAAACATTGCTTGTTCAATGTGTAACTTAGTGATGGTATTTCCATACTCATCATAGTAGTGGTGAAGTGTATCATATCATGTAGTATATAATTTTAATAATACACAATAAACTTTGTTAGATAAGGAATAGTTTGATTTGAGCGTGGGACACGTTAAAAATGTCATTTTAATTAAGGGTGACAATTTGGAATTGGGAGTACAAATTTTTTTCGGTCTAGACTCGAGTCTCAAATTTTTTGGAATCATGATTATACTTTTGGAAATGTTTGGAACTTGGAAGTCCCAAATTTAAAACAAGACTCCCGATTTTTCAAAATAAAATTTGATTTCAATTTAAATTAGAATTTAATTTTATAAATTTGAGATTTTTAGGTCCCGTTCAAAACATTCAGTATTATTTGAAAGAAAAATATATAAAAAATTTTAACTTCAAAACTTGAGACTCTCAAAGTCACGATCGAGACCGAAACCATAAACTTGAATTTCTCTTGGATTGAAACTGATAATTATGCATAAAAAAGAAAATGCCGAAATTACAAAATAAATTAACAATCGACTCTGCTGGGGATCGAACCCAGAATCTCTGGTTCCGTAGACCAGCGCCTTATCCATTGGGCCACAGAGTCGCTGTGTTAATATCTATTTGTTTATTGATTAAATACTCTAAATCCTCACAATTAGCCAAAAGTTAATTAATGAAAGTACTTGAAGAATTGATAGTTCAGGCATTTGAAAACCCTTATATAGTTATAGAAAATAAATATTTTTTAAATAGTTTATGGGTTTGTATCAAATTAAACTTACTTAAATTCATGTACTCTCTCTATCTTATTAATTTAAAAACACTTTAACTAAAATTATGAGAAACTTTTTAATCAAAATGAGTCTAAATAAATAAAATATGGAAAGTAAAAAAAAAAAAGTAAGCCAACAAAAAGGCACATAAACTACTTTGTTTGGGGGTGGATGTCACAAACTTTTAGCTATAAAAATATTTAACCAATTTTTATGACATATGATGAATATGTGCATATCATCATATGACTTGGGATAGGGAAGAAGCAAATAAATCAAGAAAATCTCACCTCACCATTTTCCATTATTGATTTATACTCATTGCACTAAATTCTTTGTCCAAGAAGTGCTAACACTATTAAATGGGACTCCCATGCACATTTTGTTTTAATTCTCCCAAAAACAAACTTGTTACGCTCTAAACTTATTTCATTTGTAAGTGTGGACGTCAACATGATCTGCACCAAGGTTGATTTATTTTAATTGACGTTTTATTATAATATTCTTATCTGAAGATGCAATTGGAAATGCAGCTGCCTTTCGGATGAGAAATAGGAAATGCAGATTATAACTATTTATCTCACTTGCAGTTGGGGTAGAATTTGAAGTTTTTGAAAATAGGAAAATGGTATTCTCATGCCTAGAAAATGTAACCATAAATGGTAGTGGTTAGATTCCTATTCAAGAAAGCTGAAAGCATGCTTGATCTTCTATTCTGAAACACCTAAAAGTCCACCCTGATTATGAAATAAAAACAAAAATCAACAAGAATGGAAGTGTGAGTAACTAAAAATGCAGAATTTGGATACTGTACGTTTTTGAGCTAGTAAGTGTACTTATACTACTACTCTCTTTCTTTCTCTCTTGGTGGAATTTAAGTTTCATTGTGGGAAAATCCCACTGTTGTACATTGGTTTAGCTTAGTAAATAAGCTATGATCTTCGATTCGTTTACACCCCTATGTGTAAATAAGCTAGAATTCGTTTAAAATGGTATCACCGTAGTTTATTCTTGTCTCTTGACATATGATAAGTTACTATTGGAATAACTTAGTCTATATTATCAAGAGAAACTGGATATATGCATACAGGAAGAAGATCAAACTGAATGTTGCCTCAGGTGCAGTTTCAGGTCTTATATATGTACACTGGTAAAGAAAAACTTACAAAGCAGAACCAAGCATATTATGGGGAAAAAATGTTCCTAAAGAGGTTATCTCACAAAGGATTTCAAAAAGTAGTCGGATAATAATTAAACATTACCAGATCCATCACTGATTAGCTTCACTCTCAGCGTTAGATAAATTAGAACCATTGTTCCAAAGCTGGACCTGAAAGGAATGGAAGTAGTTAATTACAAGCATCTTAAGCCAAAAAGTACAAAACAGAAGAGCTCATATACTACTACCAAGATTCCAGGATAAAGTTTTAATAATTTTACTCGCTTGAGGACAATTGTGCTCCAGAACTTTTGGTTGAAGCTCAAAAGTGGCGGGAGTTCACTAAATTTGTTGAGGGAAAAATACATGCCCAGTTTCATATTTTAGTTTATTCGTCTCCATCTTCACATCTTAGTTGGTTCATGCATAGTAACACAAAGACAAGAACCAAAATTGATCTTGAAAAGTAAATGAAAATGAGACTCTTTAGTACCAAAGTACAGTTGGCTTGAGCTTACATGGCCGAGAACATGAGAAGTACTCTTCTTGAATTGAATGAGTGAGATCGCTTGTATTTCCTTGATATACTAGAAGCTGTGTCACAGACTCTTTCTGCCATAAGGAATGCAGAATAGTGAACCTTAGAGCACGAGTCGTATTATGTAAAAAATCAAATGAAGAAACAAGCGGCGGAGCTCAAATCAAAGAATTTTACATATACAAGTTAGTTAATTTTAAACATGACAAAAGAAAGTGAAACATATGGAATTAGCGTGAAAATTGTTTGACCAGTAGTATTAGATTTGAATTATATAAATTCAAATTTGTGAGAAATTTGGAGCGAGAAAAGCAATTACAATTTTCATTTGCCATGAACACAATACAATTTTCAGGTTGCAATATAATAATCACACAAGAAAGCAAAAATCATAATACTTGTCGCTGCTCTCTTACCTCTTGAAGGGAACTTGGGTAGCTCAATCCCATGGTTCATCAAGAGCTGCGTAAATTTTCCTCCTATATGTAAGCAGATATCTTTCTGTAATGCCTTCTGCAGAACAATCAGCTCTTTAGTTCTAGTAAGAACGATAGGATTTAGTTGTATCTTAGTGAAACACCATCATCAGTTAGAACATAAAACCACTTCTCTTATTTAGTAACATAAACAATAGGAATATAGAACATACTAGTAAGGAATCATCAGGCTTTGAATTAGCAACAGCTCCGTCATTGGACTTGAGGTTTTCTGCCTTTCCTATCTCAATATCAACATCAAAGACGCACGGTGCATAATTTTTCACTTTGTCCACCTCTAGGCTAGTATGGTTGTGCAAACCAGATTTAGCATTTAAACATATTTGACTTTGCATCACGTTTGGAGCTTCCAAATAGTTGATAGTCAATGGCTCATACTGCTGGTCAGTGGTGACTCCATCACTCGAAACCACATCACTGTGAACATGTTGGCCCTGCAAAAAGTGAAACAAATGCCATTTACCATACCGCATAACTCAAAGAATATAAATAAGACACCAAAATAGAGCCAAGACCTCATCACTATCACATCAGCAATGAAAAGGAGAACACGATAAAGAATTATCCTTGAAGATACAATTTAAGAGCTCTTGCTTGACAATAATATACCAGAGCACATCAATAAAGAATGAAGCTTGCATCCAGTTACCATCCAGCTGCCTAATTAAATGTAAACAGTAAGGTACATCTAGTTCTATGTCTAGACTTCAAAGGCACTGCTTCTTAGACAAAAGCACAAGAGAGTGGAAATTACTTCCTAATCTAAGTAAAGGAGTGTATCGAACTCAAAATACTATCTATTATGTTCATGCACACCACACGTACATAGGTTATCCTTGACAATTTCTATCAGGATGGCAGTTAGAAAACTCAGGAGGGTGATAAAGCAATACCCTAGCCTCGTAGCTAGTATCTCTTAGCCTCATGTTGCTATTACTTGATGAGATTGAATGTCAGCTAATACATTCAATGGTGCATTTTTTATGCATATACCCCCATTTATATCCAATATGAATTCGTTTCTGAACCACAAGAAGTAATGGTTAATGGTGATGGTTTTAAATGTGTGAAAACACCCCTTTCATGACAATGATTTCTAATGCAACAAAATACCTTATCACCAAAGCCAGTGGAGGACATTAATACACATCAAGCTGCACACTGGCATCGCAGCTCGTGGTGAATTAATTCTGATGCCCCATAACATCGGACAAGAAAGCCATCACGTCGGCACGAGAATGAACAAGCAGCAGCAAGTCACACCGGAGTAAATTTAAAATTCCTTGGCCATGTGTGCATTGTGTAGTGGATCACAGAATGGTCAATTGTGGCTTAACTAATATCTTTGGCTTCCTTGCATCCAGCCAAAAAAGGAAAGTTCATCCACTCTTGGGTTTTTGTCCCATAATACCCCTCGCAGTTTTTACCACAGTCTAGAAAGTTTGTTATTTTCTAAACTTCTTCTTTGAAATTGTTATCGTCAAGTGGAACAATTAAAATCCAATCTAATTACAAAAGCAGCATCGCCTCGAATTGTGCTTAATCTTATCTAGTTATCTCTATTCATCTACCAGTATGTTCTGGGTCAACGGCTATTTCTCAGTCTAAAAAATCAAACGAATTGCGCCAAATCCTCAACGAAATGTCTTTTTCGAGCTTAGTAGCTTAACAAATCACAACCGCATTCAGAAATCAGAATAACCGAATCACAACTCACAAGCAGAACTCCTCAAATCACCAATAAAAGCAAATGACATGGAAATGGAAAATGACGAAATGCAGCTCAATCTGAAGAAAATACAAACGCGGATGTTGAAAGAAGATGAAATCTCACCTCTTCACACGAATTGACTGCCATCACATTCACAGCAGAGAAACAGATTCCAGAAGTAAAAACTCAGTCGAAAATTTTCTCCGCCGCGGTCTGCTGATAGAGTCACATTAAAGCCGTTCTGCATGTATGCATATACTCACACCGCGCCTCTGTGCGTGTGCGTGTGACTGTGTGTTGGAAGCAGAGAGAGGAGAGGTGGAGCGGGTGACAAGCACGAATTGCCAGGTAAGCTAACTACTGATGATGGCGACAAACATTTTCTGCTCTTATTTTTATATTTTTAAATTCCAATTTTTATTCGGACGCATATGCCCTTGATATGTTTATTGTAAGAATCTTTTTGTTACCGTTTTCAATTTTCAAATATTGCACTTTGAATCATTAGGGTGAGAATTTGGGATCGAGACTCGAGACTTTTCCAGTAGCGTCTCAAGTTTCAGAGAAATTCAGGATTCTGAGTCTTGAATTTTTCGGGACCAGGACTGAGGAATTGCAAATTTTCGGGATTCAGGAGTCCCGGATTCCGATCGGGACTCCGATTTCCAAAAATTAATTTTTTTAATTTGGGAAATTTTGGTCCCATTCGAGACTAAGCGGAATTATATTTTTCAGAACCGGGACTTAAAATTTCTCAATTTTGAAATTTGAGAGTCCCGAAATCCTGATTGGGACCGGGACCGGGAGTCCCGATCCCGTCCCGTTTCTCAACAATGATGTAAAAATAACGAACTAATATTGTATTTTATAAAGCATAAGCTTTTAAATTTATATTTAAATCAATTAAATTTACCTATTTTAAGTCTTTATCATAAATAACATCAATAGTCAATTAGTATTTGGAATTGGACTAATGTAGTAGTCATATTCATATATATAGAGAGATAATAGTAGCTTGTGAAATAGAAATAAATTACCATCCTACATTTCAACAAATTACAAAGAAAATAAAAGAAAAAAGAGCCGAGTCACGGGATACACAACACAACTGTTTTCGAAAACTTCTCTTTTTTAAATTATTGTCTTCGTGTAAAACAAGTGTACTATCTTATCTTTTCTTTGTAATTATTTGAATTATAATTTAAGTACTACATTGATTATATAAATATTCAGGGCGGATTTATGCAGGTCCTTGCTTCCCGGGTTTAAATTGGTTTAATTTTACCAGTCGGGCTCAAGATTTAAACTTAATTCGACACATAATATCATCAGATTAGGTTTGAATGGTCTATTAAACTTGTCGGGTAAAAAATTAGCTCAAATTTATATATCAGATTTAAGATTTAAGCCTAATTCCGCCCAAATTTTCTCACACACAATAGAATTAGAATTATTACTTATACCCTTTTCAATTATTGTGTGTGATGGGCATACAGTTTAGTCATATTATATACTCTCTCATTCTCGTTAAAGTGAAATTATTTCTTTTTGCTATGTAAATTATTGAATATGTAAATAATAAAAAAAAGAAGTGTATGGTTCACATTTTTTAAAAGTTTACTTTTTGTTATTTATAGAAACAAACCAACTTTAATAAAACGATCAAATAATAATTAAAAAAAAACGAGTCAAGCTGTTCGCAAGGGCCAACTTGATCATCTTCCTCATGGATTTCAGATAAGGGACTCTGGAGAGCCGCCAACTCCAACTACCATCCATGTATAATTCATACTAGATTTGACCAACTGTCCATCTTACCTCCTCTACGTTCTTGATAGTCTTTCTTTGTCTTAATAGAATCTTTCAGTGATATGTTTTGGTCCTCTTCCATTACTTAGAAAGTGAGCCACCAATTCAGATACAAGATACTATCATTACTGTCTCGACAATTAGACATCTAATCCATAATGACAAGAAGAGTGGAGCTCTACCAACTCACCTATTTCGCCCGAGCTAAGTGGAACAAACTTTAACAAAATGGAAGGAACATATGTAATCTAAAATGATGTGTATGACAAAGGCCCCACCTAAGATGTGGCCCACAAAAGGAGGTGAAAATGACTTATCTTTCGTGCATTATTATCTTGAGAGAAGGGGCAAATCCCCCCTTAATGTTTGTGGAAAAAGGCAAATACCCCCTTATTCTCCATTTTGGTGCAAACATACCCCTTTTTCAAGCTTTTGAGGTACAAATTAGTCCCTCTTCAAAATTAAAAAAATATTCTATCTTGTAAAATTATATGAAAATACCCAATTAATGTGTTCTTGACCCTTCTACCCATTATTTCACGATCAAAATTTCAGAATGGTAATAACACATGCATTACTATCAGGCCCATCATGCTTCCGTATAAATAAATTCTATATTAATACCAACTTTCATACCTTCTTTGATCGATAAACTGTCGGGTCGTATCCACCGGAAGTTTTAGGGACCACGTCCAACCACCAGGAACACCTTATGGATTCCAGACGTAGATTCCTTCAACAGCTTACAACACAGCCCTCGTTCGTTTCCTACCCGGGGCGTATAAGTATTTGATTGGTAAAAATAAGAAAAATATAAATTCAGAAGATGATGAACAAAAGCCCAAATCTTATTAAGGAATTATAAATATATATTACATACTAATTAGATCTCCTTTAGGGAGGAGACTAACTTGTTTAGCTACCTATGGTAGCGGAAAGGAAAACTCGCATAAACTATAAAGATACAATGTTTATTGTTGGAGAGAAGTAAGGAAAATTTTCGATGATCTTCACTCTCTCCAAATGCTGGTTTATATAGAAGGCTGGAAGCCTTCTCTTCTCTTCATTATTGCCTTGGATCCTTATCTTTGGAAAGATGCTTCTTCACGTGAAGCTGGGTCCAGATAAGGCTACCGACGCAAACATTTCTTAGTGGTTGGACCCCTTCTTTGAATTAGTGGTCCATCTTTTTTAATTTTATCCCACCGACGATTCTTTTATAGTGGGACGTCTTTTTCTTTCACCCCCCGTTGTCGTTTTCTTCTTGGTGGGTGCTGCTTTTCTAGATGCTTTCTTTTACCGAAAGCATCTTCTTTATTTTCTTCACATGGTCTCTTTATTTCTGTCGGCCATCTGTCTTTTTTGGAGGGCCCTTTAGAGCTTTTCCTTTTGGAGGAGTCCTCTTCTCCTCATACTCGTTGGCTCGGAACTTCTTCTTATCTTGTTTAGGTAAGAAGCCTTTTCCGAACTCTGGTTCACGCTGGGCCGAGCAATCTGAACAAATTCGAGATTCCCAATGGCCAACATGAGCCATGTTGCAAAACTTGCGATGGGTTTCCTTACTCATCGCCAACTTGTTTTCCCACAGAAGAGTCATTTTCCTTTCGAACGCCTCTTCTGCGAACCTGGTTGATTTTCCTGTCATAGTATTTAACAGGAAGGTTCCATTTGCTGAGTTCTGGAAGAACTTGAATGGAAACTTGACTTTGTCCATCTCTGTGAGACAGACCCATAATCCCCATGCTCGCCTGGTTGTGATTTGATCTTCAGAAATGGCAGCGATCATAGGTACCTCGTTGGGTGGCGTCTTAACTTGGTTGAAGACATCCATCCTTGGTCGTCTGAGCCTTATATAGTGAAAGGCCTCATGATTCCCTTTTCCTGCTGGCTCTGGAGCTGCACTAATGAAATATAGCTCCAAAATGTCACCTCGGCAAAGTGATTCGTTATTTGCCCAGGTTTCGTGCACTGCTTCTTGAATCCATCGCGGCAGACTTGAGATTTCTGGAAACGATGGAGACATAGTATAAACCGAGGCGAGTGCCCCAAATTCATACCATTGCTTGACATCCTGGGGTTTAGATCCTGGCATCATCCAAACCCTTGGATATTTTCCGGAGACATCAATCCTACTAGTATTAGGATTGATATCCATTCTTGTGAGTAATTTCTCCCACCTCGCCTGGTAGACCTGTTCAAAGGAGGAAAAAATAATTCTATTAATATTAATCTCAGATTTGCCTGTCAATGGCCTGAGACTAATCTCTCCCTCTTTTTCCCCAGAGGTGGAGGGTTGACATGATGGTTCAGGCGGTGAAGCCTTTGCATCATCTTTTTCTTGGGCCAGTGGTTCAGACTCCACTGACTTAGAACTCGCTCGAGGGGTATTTGAATCCCCTTCTACCGGTTTAGGTGCCGGAACACGAAACTCTGCTTTCTCCAGAGGTTTTCTGGAAGCCCGCAAGATTGGCTTTTCCAATGCCGACCCTAACTGAGTATAGGTCAGCAGACTGGCTCGTATCCTACCGGAGACTTTCGTCTTATCGGCAGTTTGCAATTTCCCCATTTGGTCAGCATGGAGAGTGCACTCTTCCCATTCTTCCAAAAGCATTTCCAAGTTTTCTCGGAGATGCCTCTGGGCTAGGATGATGGAACTGATCTCAGCTGGCTCCATCTCTCGTTAGAAAATCTGCAAGAATATTCTCATGAGATTTTACTACGACAATATCATAAACATAGTATTGACATAAAGCTTGCCATCTGAGTAATCTAGCCTTCTCAGGCTTAGATTCTATTTTATTTTTCAAGAAAGCTTTAACTTGTGTATTATCAACTTTTAAAGTAAATTTCTTGGCTAATAGAAATAAAGGCCATTTCTTGAAGGCCTTCACTACTGCAAAGAATTCCTTTTCGTTGATATGCCATCTGATGGCCTCGTTTTCTGCGAACAAACCGCTGCAATATCTACACGGTTCCTCCCCATTCGGAGTGATTTTTATTAGGACCGCTGCCCACCAATAATCACTTGCATCTGTATAGAGGATCAGATCATCCTCATCCTGTGGAATTGAAAGTTTTGGAAGATTTTTACATTCCTCCTTTAGCTTTTTCATCCCTTGTCGATGATCTTCCGTCCATATAAACGGAACATCTTTCTTTAGCAAATTGCTAAAGACCTTCCTATGTTTCGCCAGATCCTTAATAAACATCCCAGCGAAATTAACAACTCCCAGAAAACTCTGAAGTTGTTTCTTCTCTTTCAATATTTCTGGAAAATCCTGGACCTTTTGCACAATATATATCGAGAAAGGGCTTGTCATACGATTAGGAGTCGTCTTTCTTCTATCGTAATCATCATCCCTTGGTCCATCGGTTTCCAGGGCTTGAATCTTTCCAAAAAATCCCGCCCTAGAATCAGAACATCTTCTCGTCCTGCTCTGCCTTTAACCTCTACCATAAAACCCCCTAGGTCAAGGGTTCCATTGTAATGGTTAACCTCCGGCTGCTGGAGATAATATAAGACACTACATGGGAAATTATTTTCCCATCTTGTAGCATCAAATCTAGTTGTCATCCCTCTCCATCCCTCTGGACATTTCAGATTGACTGAAACTTGAGGACTCCCTAGGAATTGGGGCTGACTTTCTTGGATAAGTTTCCTCCCAAAGGGTTGAGATATAATTCTATCTCCTTGGAAGGATAGTCTTCCTGAGCTTATCTTAAGACTTTGATCATGTCTTATGACTGGCCTCTCTTGAATTCGAATGTTGACCTCCCTCCTTTGTGGAATCTCCATTCTATCGGGACCAATTGCTGTAGTCACCTTCTTGAAGATATCAGGTATTTCGATAAAAGGCTTTCCCAAGAATAACTCCGTATGATGGGAGTTGGAAAGTGCATATGAAATCTGATATGTTATCGAATAAGGTGTATTTCCCTCATCCAATAACTCCTTCCTTTTGAAGTCCTGATATAGCGTCAGAGCTTTACTGAAACCCGAGTCGTTGAGATTGTATGCAATCTTAGGATATACAATCCCCACAACTTGGCCTGCACAAAGATTCCCCGTGATGGTTCCCATCACCGAATCTTGTAGGTTTCTGATTCTCCTATCACATATGGCTATGTCGATTGGAGCATCAATTCCTGTGAACATCGTGGATTTGAGAACCAGTTGAATTGCCCCGATATGAATCCATCTCATCTTTTCAGCAATTTCTGGTTTAAGTTTCTCCAAATCCTCACGTATGTCGCTTGCTGGAATCAATTGCATCTCCACTTGATTCCCCGTAAACTCGATCGGAAGCGACATCTCTCGTCTAGTGATTCCGTAGACGATATGATGTTTCCTTCTTCCCAAACTGAAATTTCTTAGAACTTCGTCTAGGTTGTTGGCATTAAAACCTTGATACTTTTGAATGTTCAAGGTTTTCTTCATGATTTTGTCGATCAGGTTTGGCGAGATCATCGTGCGACTGGAAAATCCACTTCGATCCTCTTTCTCCTGATGACAAGACTCAGCTTCAGTCTGAAGATTCTGTAGATCCATCAGAATCTCCATCCCTACTAAGAATCTCTTCTTGCTCATATATACTCTCGTCGGAGGGTATATCTTCAAACTGGTATACTTGAACCAATTCTTGGTAGTATATGGCATCTTCGATGTCCGGAGTAGACTCGAACCTTCGCATGCCTCTATGCTCATTATCTGGGCAATTTGTTGAAATATGCCCCTTGGCTCCGCAGGTCCAGCAATTACAATCTTTAAAACTTTCATTAGCTCTGGTATGAGCTTTTCTAAAAGTTTTCTTTGCTGGAGTTCTTGAACTGGATCCTTGGAACGAACCACTGCTTCTGGCTGGTCCGCTTCTTTGTCCAGTTTTGTATGATCTAGCCTTCTGTCTAGACCACATCGTCCTTGGCTTCCAAGATCTTCCTCTTGGATTTCTTTCTTTAGAATAGGGTTGGTACCTATTCTTTCGTCTTTTTGTTATTGATGGCTCGCCTCCAATAACCACTGGAAGATCATTATCTTCACAGTTTATGTGAGCTGCCTTGTTGATTCTTCGCAGCTTCTTCAAATTTTTCTGAGCAGTGGCTTGTTGACACCACTCTGAAAGCTTTTGATGTACATAAGACATCCTCTTGGCGATGCTATCACTGCCCTTAGGGATATAATCTCTTATCATCATCTCCTTCCATGGGCTTGGAAATTTTAAGAAGAAAATTTCCTTCGCGATAGTCTCATCAGCTTTTGACTGATGCTGGTAGATCGTAAAGAGTTGAAGAAATTTATTGAGCGCCTTTGGATCCAAGACTGTGAGTCTTAGATTATATAACGCCAATAGATACTTTCTTCTTTTCTCTCTATCGAATCCCTCGTAATATCCTTCTCCTATGAAATGGTCCTTGAAGAGGACACTCATTCTTCGGATAATCTCCGAGTAGGATTCCACCTCGAAGCATTGATTTCTTACTTCGAGGTGTAATCCTTCCCAGGCGATTTTTACTACGCCTGCGAGACTGGTTTCAAGAATCTTAACCAATCCTTCTTTGTTGACGTCGAGAGTAGCTGCTGCAATCCGCATTGCTCCTCCCCACTCGTCGATCACTGCTTCTCGATCTTTGAAACTAACTTCATCAAGATCAAGCATTACGCCGTATGGATGGATGGGATCCAGGGTAGCCTTTCCAACCGGTGAATCTTGGATTCTTGGTTGTCTTCTCCTTCTGGTTCTCTCCATCAGTATGGCCTCGTCTGGTACCGTCGAGGTATATGATGGTCCAGCATGGAAATCACGAGCTTCTCTCATGACTTCTTCAGGTGGTGGTGGTACTTGCTGATTTAATGGTACAGCAGCGTTTCCCTCCCTGATGTGCGCCACCTGGTGTTGGTTCATCTTGAGATCAACCACCTTCATATTAGCAAAAGATTCTGCTAACTCTTGTAGGTCTTCAAGTCCGATTCTTTCAAGGTTACTCATGATTTTTCACCTTGAAATAATCGTACATATCTTTCCACTTGAGGATCTTTTCCTTTATCCTTCACGGGTAGAGGATATTTTGGCCCTTCGGGGAATAGCATCCGGTTCCTTCTTTCGGGAAGAGATCTGTTCTCCAATTGGCCAACTCGACTTTGAATATCTTGCAAGATGGTTAGGATCTCATCTTGTTGACTTGATATTCTTTTTATCTCTTGGGGTACATTAATTAGGCGGCTGCCATAATTTTGTACCGTCTTCTGGATCTCCCTTAGATCAACCGAGAATTTTGATATATCGGGGTCGATTTCTCGGAAGACCGGAGTGAATTCCCTCCTGTCTTGACTCATTAGAAATGGGTTGAATGTCCCATTTCCATTTGTTGGTGTACCTCTCCTTGAAGTAAGAGGTTTGCTACCTGTAGATCTTGGTATCTACTCATCATGGAGAGGATACTCGATTTCTCGGTGGTAGATAAAGGACCGTGAGTCCCTTCATTTAACTTGTTGGACCAAAAGAGATATTTCTCTTGGTGTTGTCTGTCCATAATCTCCAATAGTTGGAGAAAATTCCTGTAACTAAAGCATCTCGGACAAGCGTCCGGATCCATATTTTCTCTTGGAGTCTCCTCCGTTAGGAAATAATTAAATGCAATAAATAAATATAATTCCTTAATAAACCTAGGGCTCTGATACCATTTCTTGTGCCGGTGATATACCAAGTTTTATAACTGAAATTCTTATTATTAACCATGAAATGTTGATCTTAAAAAACCATTTTGGATAGATCATTATGGGTAAAATAGTCTTTTTGGGCATTTTTCATCTATTTTTACAAAAAGGAATAAAATTAAAACATTTTGGACTAATTTGCTCTTGCAAACTTAAATAAAGGTTGGTTTTGCCTACAAACAAACCATAGGGGCCTATTTGCTCTTTTTCCCAAAACCTTGGGGAGTTATTTGCTCCTTCTCCCTATTATCTTATCATCATTATCTCTATTTCCCAAATCTTTCAAACTCATCTTTAAGCCTCTAAATCTTCTACACCTAATGGTGACTTGAGATTTAACCACTCCTAAACCACCAACTAAATTATAAGCACACCTTTTGATCCAAATTTCAATATCATCCATCTTAATTTAAATTTTAAATATATACAAACATTTGTGTTGCCAACTCTAATATCTTTCAAAGTTGACTAGGCATTAACACGTTACTTTAAGTATACAATCAACCACAAATCAAACCAAATTAAGAAAAAATCAAGTAAGATACTAAAACAGAAAGACATGGGACTCTACCATTAGTAAACAACACAACCAAAAATCTTACCTTGATACATTCTTCAAAAACTTCATTATTAAATCACTGAATATTGTTTCAAAAAAAAAATCACTGAATATGAGTTTAGATCAAAAATTTTGTCCATCTAATTGTTAGATTGTCTTGCATACATAAACGTATGAACGTATAATTTTTGTAAGCTATAAAACTATACCCATCAATTACAAAGCATTTGCTCCAAACATGAGATTGTGAGATGAAATGATACATCATTTGTTCCACTAAAAGCGGTCCTAAAAGATGTGTCACATACATATAGTAAAGTGTTAGTGTTTTAATAAAATATGAGTTAATATTTTAAAGGTAATTTATTTTATTTAAAGAAGATTATTATTTTAATGAAAATGATCAAATAAGAAAACATAGTCAATTTTAACAGATTAAAGGTAGTGTTGTTATTGTGTTATAAAAGAATGTGAAATGCAAAAAGAAAATGAAAATGAAAAAGGGAAATGAGTTTGGGCTTGGTCCATTATGTAGTAATGGGCCAGCGTTTCAGTCCAATAATATTAATGAAAAGACTTGTTAATTTGTTTCGTAAAAGTTCTACATCTCTCTATTTATGTCATATTTTAATTAAAATAATGAAAGTTTTTTGATCAAGTTCGAAAAAAAATTTACTCTCAAGTTATTCAAGATTTGGTTAAAAAAACTCATTCGAATTTGACTATCGAACTCAAATTTGATTTTGAGTTCAAGCCAAAACGATGGCCAACTTATTAAGTTTGTGAATCTGTTAGAATTTGTGAGCTTTTAATCGAGTCATCATACAAGTATAGAGAACAAATAAATTATAAAGAACGCAATTTTGAACTTTTAACGAGTTCGTGCTCAAAATCCATTAATATAAATATTAAACGAGTTGAACTTGAACTCAAATTCGAAAATAATATTATCAAGTAATAAATAAGTGAAAGTCGAACACAATAATTAAATGACAAACATAAATCAATAAATGAGAAAAAAATTGAATTGAACACAAATCAAACTCGAATCAATAATTAAGCATGTTTGGATCATGAAAATTTATGAATGTTGGTTCTGGAAAAATTACGAATGATGTTGGTTCTAGAAAAGTTATTAATTTTGTTGTGAAGTCAATAGTCAAGCATTGACTATTGAGTCAATAGGTTTGTTTTGATTTCACAAAGATTATCCAATGTAAAAGCACACCAACATTATATAGTGGCAACACTAATAAACATTGACTCGTGATTTCCAAAGTCTTTTCCATTTTAATAATGATAAATAGTGTAATTATTTATGTTTTATAGTGGTTGATGAATAATATAATAATATAGAACATGAATTATTATCAAATCTAGTACATATTATATGATTCATTGTCTGTTTTTTGTTACAAATGATTTCAATGAAAAAGAATGATATGAACTCATGGACCCGGTAAATTATAGATCCCTGACAGACATAATTTAACACTCACGATTGATATGATAATGTTATATAAGTATACAAATCACTATAATTTTTATTTTGTTTATTATTTTATATAAAAATAAATATTAAATTATACATTAATTAATAAATTATAATAAAAAGGTTAGTGTTAATAATTTTTTATTAATAATTCTATAGTAAAATGAATCAATGATGTTGATTGTTGAGGCCAAGGTTTCAATAATTTATTGGTTTGAGACCTATTAAAGTATTTGTCAATTTGTACTCATGTTTTCTTGTTTTTTTTTAAGAATCAATAGTATCGTTTTCATTTTATTTTGGACAATTATACAAGCATAATTTAATTTGGGGCTATTTGGGACAAATGGTGTATTAATTATTAACAACCGTTGTTATTAATGAAACTTTGCCACATTAATAAAACAGCATGAGCACATTAAACTCCATTATCTATAGCTGTGGATTAGATAGAAGAACATTAATTTGTTACATGTAAGAGAAAGTTATATCAAGTAACTAATTAAATTGCAATAGTAGGATCATATTATGGCATCACTTGCAAAGTTATTGACATGCTAGTAATACAAAATTAGGACACATTAAATATTAATAACTCAATTTTTAAAAAAGGAATGTAATTAATCTATAGATAAGTAAATACTAACAATACTATTACAAGGGACTACATTAATTAGGTATTAATTGAGTCAATACACTCGATTTAAGACTCATCATATGGGGTAGTCGTGTTACTTGGTTCGCATTGAATCAAGTTAGTCTTTTGGATTGAAGATTTACAATTACAATTATAATTTTCTTTTTCGGATTAACTTATCATATTAAACTATTTAGGAAAATATTAAAAATATATGTATATTTTTTTCGTTTATTTGTAGAAATATTCGAGTGGGTATTACCTGAAATTTGAATTTTTATTTATATTTATTAATTGTATAATATTATATTAATTTTTTTAAAAATTAATGATAATACTCGATAAATACACAAAAATATGAATAATTTTAATTAATTTAGATAATTTTGAATACTCGAATATTCTATCCAAAATATTCGAATCGGGTTTGAGTTCATAAAATTTTAGTTTGGATACAAATTCAAATAGTTAAAATTTAAGACACCCCTATTAAATATATGCATATGATATGACTAATTAAAAGAAAAAAAATTAAGCTTAGAATGAAATGGACATATAAATATAAATGAGTTAACAATTTAGGACAAAAATATCTGAAAATCGCACAAAGAAAGACGAAAATACCCTTAACCATAGCATGTGCGTCGCTGTCATAAAATGGCTAACTGTATTCCATATTGGCGGCTCCTTTCAACACTCACCTTCTTGATTGCTTCCTTACACTCTCTTTCTCCGTTCTTTCAACTCTCTGTAACTATTTCACTACTTTTTGCCCTTTCCTTTCTCTCCTTTTCTTACTCGTTTCAATCTGCTTTACCTTTACTGGTCGGTGTTTTCAGTGGATTCTTGACGAATTTGATGAGAACCAAGTGAATCAGTGACTATTTTGCTGCGAATTGGGGAACTGTTCTGTGGCTAGTTTCGATCTGAAGACGAGCGTTTAGGGTTTGGAAAAGGTCTGGAATCAGCTCCTTTTTAGGGTGGTGTCATGACCGAGAATCAGCGCTACGCGCTCAGTGCGCAATTAGGTGGCGTTTTCTTTCCCTTTCTGGTTTGTTAGTTACATTGTTGCCCTTTTTGTAGTTTTCATCTTTTACCTTTAAAGATATTTACTGCTAAAAAATTGGTGCTTGGATGTGGGTTTGGATTTTTTGCTGTTTTGTGATGCTGGGTGACTGCCTTATTGGGAATTTGAGTTTTTCGTAAAAGTTTAGTTTCGAGTTGGAGATTAGGGGAATGTTGGGAATGATTAGTTTTCGGCATTCACCGTATGTTGTATAAGCTAGTGTGCATGAAAACGGACCTCTTAATTTATCTGATACAACATTGAGCTAGCCAATATAGATGATGGAAAGTGATTTCTATGGGGATTGAGTCGATTGAAATATATGTTTAACTGAGTTTGTAGCTTTTCTATGAGTTTGGGTTTCATTGGAGTTAGTTATGATCAAGTTAGGTTCTGGACCTGAGTTGAATGAGAGCTTTCTTTAGTTTTTGTGCTATGTACTATGTTAATGGGTGTCTTTGTAGTTATGACCGACAATATATATGGTTAGATCGAGTTCTAGTGCTCATGTAGTTGGATTTCTTAACAAGTTGCTTTCCGTTCTACCTATTCTTTAGTTGATTACCAGATATCTTTAAATATATTTGTTAGGCTAGATTTCTTTTGATAATTGCTAGGCCTGTTAATACAATGTCATATGGCTATAAAGTACCAAAAAAACTGCTTTTTTGCGGTTTGTGCAAAGACGCAAACATGCTTGGAATGGTGTGCAACTTTTAATTCTTGATAGAGAACTTGACTGTGTAAGCTGTTTTGACCTTTTTAATTAATTGATAGTCTTGTTAGTACAATGTCATCTGTGCTGTAATGCTTAATATGCCAACAAATGTACCCAAAAATATGAAAAAATAAGGAGAAAAAAACTATCAAGAACAAGATAATTAATAGCACTAATTATTTCATGGCTTGACTTGACCGGTACTAGGGGACTAGAATATGGATCTACTCTCGAGAGATTACAGGATTTTGCTACCACCTTACCTACACGATCTTATTTAAGACATTATCTGAGAATGAGATAAACAGAAGCTAGCTTTTACTGGATTGTAGTAACTTGAATGAAAGTCATAGTTGAACAGTGAGAAGTTTACTTGAACGTCTGTTTTCATGGCTTAGTTTTTCCTATTCGAAATTCTGCAGAATATGAGATCCGGGTCTTAATTTGTTTTTGTGTAGTCATTACCAAAAAATTATGTTCTCATATGTTTATTCCATGATAGCTTTTACTTTTTACCTAAAACCAAATAAGAAAACCAACATGCTTGGAAATTGTGTGAAAATTTTAATTTCCTATTGAGTACTAGTAAGTAAGTGTAGCCGTATAGGGTGTAAAATTTAAATTGTATGATTGACGTCTTGGTGAGTGAGAGTAAGAGTGCAGACTATGGATAAATCTATCTGTTGTTCCTTAATGTTTGATTCATTGTATTATCCTGAGATGAAGTCTGATGGTAAAATATGCATCCTTGCATTTCCTATGAACTGCCAAATTGAAGTTACTTTCTTCTTGCTGTCTACTATATTCGCTTCGATGGAAATCACTAAAAATTGTTGGATCCATTGAGTGAGTTGCTATCTCTTTGCAGATATTGAGCAGATACTTCTGGAAGCACAAAATCGCTGGCTGCGGCCTGCTGAGATTTGTGAAATTCTTCAGAATTACAAGAAATTTCGTATTGCTCCGGAGCCTCCCAGTAGACCCCCAAGTATGACTTTGTATCACATTCTTTTTTTGTAGGATACTCTTGGAGAAGTTATAAATATTCTAGTTAATATGTTTATGGTAGAGATGGGGAGGCAGACTCTTTAACCTTACTATTTTCATTAATTGCATGTAGTTTGACATATTTATTTGGATCTACTGTCTTCCCCTAGGTGGCTCTCTCTTTCTTTTCGATCGGAAGGTGCTCAGATATTTTCGGAAAGATGGTCATAACTGGAGGAAGAAGAAGGATGGAAAAACAGTGAAGGAAGCCCATGAAAGGCTCAAGGTAAGCTTGATGTTCTATCTAGTATCTTCTTTCCCTTTGCTGTAACATTTGTAGGTGATGATGGCCCATAAAAATTTTCAAGGTGCTCTTGTAATTCTGTGAGGTCCAAACTAGGTGTTTGAATCAATAAAATCATTAATAATTGATGATTATTGTCCGTGAAAGCTGTGATTACCCTATCAAAATGATATATCTATATGTCATAATCTCTACAGGCTGGGCGTATCGACGTATTGCATTGCTACTATGCTCATGGAGAAGATAACGAAAATTTCCAAAGGCGTAGCTACTGGATGCTTGAAGAGTAAGCCTTACAAATATTCCTATATTTTCTGTTTATTCAATTCTAGAGCAGTAAAAGAAAAAAAAAAGAAACTATATCTTATAATAACGATCACGATCACCAATAATGAGATAATCAAAAGAAATTGTATTTTAATAATTAATTGGAGATTGAGAATATCAAGTGCAGTTCTTTTTATGGGATATTTAGTTCATTTGCTTTTATAAATCTCCCACATTTAGTGAAAATATGTTTTTTAATGAGCCTTTGGCAAATTTCTGAGTTTGGCATATAAACTGTTTAAAAGTCTTTAAGTATTTCTATTGATTTTTTTCCTTTTTTTTTTTTTTCATTCAGCTTCTTGTTTACCACTTGTCATCCCTTTTATTTGTTTATTTACTTTGTGGCTGATTTCTGCTTCAGGGAACTGTCTCACATAGTTCTTGTCCACTACCGGGAGGTAAAGGTAATCATTGTTCTTATGCGTTCTGAATTCCCTCAAATTTTTTAGGTTAAATTGTAAGACCCTTGGCTGATCTTTAGCATGCTTAATGTGCACTACTGTAAGTTTTTTATGCGATGTAACCCCAACTATATTTTGTAAAAGACACCAGAGTCAACTATTGTTGATGGTTTGACCTTTCGTTTTCTCCAATTTTGGCATTTCATCTACAAATGAGTACTTACATCTTGCTGTTTCTCAAAAACCTCTGACGTTTGTTTCTTCACAGGGGAGCAGAACAAACTACAGTCGTATTAGGGATACTAATAGTACTCCAGCTAGTCAGCAAAGTGAAGATGTGTCTAATTCCGATGTGGATAGTTCAGCAGCTTCTAGATTTCAATCATACGACTACCAAAGACCATCACCAATCACAGATACAACAAGCCTTAACAGTACTATGGCGTCAGAGCTTGAAGATGCTGAATCAGGTGTTGCTCCTAGAACTTTTTTCATCACTTATAATATTCTATATATTGTTGACGTTCATTGAATTTTAACTATCTTTATTATTATATATAGTTTAAGCTACTATGGATATTATGTGGTTCAAAATCGTGATAAAAGATATTTGATTGCAGCATATAGGCACCAAGCAAGTCCTGGATTCCAAGCTATTCATGATTTGCAATCCCATAGAGTACCAACAATGGATACTGGTCCACTTCCTTACCATCCAATTCCTGCATCGAGTAATAACTTAAATGCCTGTTTATCTATATTTGTATCTATTGAATGGGTTGGGGGTCAGATCTTTAGTAAATATTCTTAGCTATTTCATTTAGTAATATTTTACTCTATTGATAGGCAACTACCAGGGACAATCTTCAGCTATTCCTGGTATGGGTTTTGTACCCATCAGACAAGGAGAAGAAAACAGTGCTTCCGTGGATAATGGTTTGACGTTTGATTTTCAGCAAGACCTTGGATTCTCATCCTGGGGAAATGTTGCTGAGAGCAGTAATACTGGTTATCAATCTGTAGATTTTCAACTACCACTTCCTTCTACCCAATCCAGTGCCATGAGCATGATGCCTGGACAAGATAATGAGATCCTCGATCATGTTTTCTCTGGTACATTCAGTAAGAAGCAAGAGTTCATAAACCATTCTGATGGCTTGGGAGAGTGGCAGGTATCCTATGTCTGAAACAATAATAGTGCATGCTCTATTTGCAAGTTTTACAACTACCAGTGGTGGCATATAGAAACACAATACTAAAACATGACCGAACCACGTTTGATAATGAGTAGGAGACCTTGTAGTTCTTCTTTCTCTAGAACCTAAGTTACTGTTCTAGCTAGTTAAAGTTTCTTTAAGGTGGACCTGTACTTACCCTCAGTATTCTCACATAACTATATAATTAGGGCATGCTGCTCGTAAACATCTATATTTCCTTTAACATTGTGTCCATGTTTGAAGAATTTAACATTAATTATAGTTATCATGAGAAAGCTGATGTAATTATGGTATTCAAAATGAACTGTTTAGTATGTTCACCTAACTGCTCGTAAACATCTATATTTCCTTTGTTATTTTCTTGCCCTTTTGAAAGTTATGAGTGGTTTTTCAATTTGTTTATTATGTTCACCTAACTGCTTTCTGAGGAAATATCTGTTGTGACTTTCTGACTCTGAGATTCTTACAGGCTCATGATCATGGATCCGTGCACGTGACAGAATGGCCTATTGACAGGAAGTCAGATGGTGACATGAATATCAGGCAGGACCCCAATCACCCACAGCTTACACAGCCTCTGTCATATGATCTTACTACCAAATTAAATAATGATAATGAAGTGGAACTATCTGACTCAATGGCATTCCCTGATACATACCTAACTGATCAAAACAGACAACCTTTTGAAAATGATTATCAAAATCAAGCTTTGAGTTATGGCAGAAGATCTCTTAAATCAGAACCTGATGGAAACTTGAATGCAGAGGACAAAGCCAATTATCCGGCTCTAAAACAGCCTCTGTTACATGGCGTCATGCGGGAAGGTCTGAAAAAGCTAGATAGCTTTGACCGCTGGATTAGTAAAGAACTTGATGATGTCACCGAGTCAACTTTGCAGTCTGGTTCAGGGGTTTACTGGGAGACTGTTGGTGGTGGAGATGGAGATGATCCTGGTATCTCCACTCAAATGCCATCAGACAACTACGTTATCTGCCCCTCTCTTTCTCAAGACCAGTACTTTAGCATCACCGACTTCTCTCCAAATTGGGCATATTCTGGGCTAGAAATTAAGGTATATCATATTTTGCTTTCTATGTTTCTCTAAATACTTGTTCTGAAATATCAAGCTGATCGCTTATACCAGTGATAAACTATATTAACCCATGTCATGATAGGTGCTTGTTACGGGAAGATTCCTGAGGAATCGAGAGGTGGATAATTATAAATGGGCTTGCATGTTTGGTGAACTTGAAGTTCCTGCCGAGGTTGTAGGAGATGGTGTTCTTCGATGCCTTACACCTTTACATGAGCCTGGAAGGGTCCCCTTCTATGTTACATGTTCCAATAGGTTAGCATGCAGTGAAGTGCGAGAATTTGAATTCCGGGCTAGTTCTGTTGAAGATGTGGATTCTGATGAAACTCGCCTTCACATGAGATTTGGGAAGCTGTTGTCTCTTGGATCAGGCACTCCGCAAATCTCTGCCCAGAGCATTGACGATGAAACCTATCAGTTATTTAGTAAAATCAGTGCCTTGCTGCAAGACGACACTGAGTGGGAAGAAATGCTGAGCCTTACTAAGAAGGAAGAACCCTCAACAGATAATGTACAAGATCAGCTACTACAAAAGCTTCTTAAGGAAAAGTTGCATAACTGGCTTCTTCAAAAGGTTGCTGAAGGTGGGAAAGGCCCTAACGCACTGGATGAGGAAGGCCTAGGTGTGCTGCATTTTGCGGCTGCTCTAGGTTATGACTGGGCTATACCCCCTACAGTAGCTGCTGGAGTCAGTGTCAATTTCCGGGATGTAAACGGGTGGACTGCACTTCACTGGGCAGCATATTATGGAAGGTGGGAGTCTGAACATTCATTTTGCTGCTTATGCAACTCTTTTGTTCTTCTAACGATTGAAGATTATACGTTCTTTGATAAAAACTTGGGTGCATTGAGAATCTCTCCTATGCTTATATACATTTAAAGCTGACTAACTGAATTTTAGGTTCTAAGAAACTTCAATTTTGTTGCCTATTTATATTACTGACTTGTTAATCTGTTTCTCTCCTTGCAATCTTAGAGAACGTACGGTGGCTGGCCTCATATCCATTGGTGCGACACCTGGATTATTGACAGACCCGAGTCCAATACACCCTACAGGAGAAACTCCTGCAGACCTTGCAGCCAGCAATGGACACAAAGGCATAGCTGGTTACCTCGCCGAATCTTCTTTGAGCTTCCAACTATCATCACTTGACTTGAAAGAATCCAGACAGAGTGACAGTAGAGGACAAGTGGTGGAAACAGCTTCGGAGAGGATTGCTACTCCACTCTGCGCTGGTCAAATGCTCCATGGTCTCTCAATGAAGGACTCCTTGGCCGCTGTACGTAATGCAACCCAAGCTGCAGCTCGCATTCATCAAGTCTTCAGAGTACAGTCGTTTCAGAGAAAACAGTTGGAGTATGGTGATAATGAATTTGGAATATCTGATGAACGTGCTCAGTCGCTTTTTGCTCGAAAGACCAAGAAGGCAGGACATCATAATGAGCCAGGTCATGCTGCTGCGGTTCGGATACAAAATAAATTCCGCAGTTGGAAAGGCAGAAAGGACTTTCTGCAAATTAGGCAGCAGATAATTAAAATCCAGGTAGGGTGTGAACAAGTGTTACTGCCATTTGATTATCCATTCTGTTTTTCACCCAACTCTTTTTCTCTAAAATTCTAACTTTTTGCTCTCTTGCAAAAGGCTCATGTGAGAGGACACCAGGTGAGAAAAAACTATAAGAAGATAATCTGGTCGGTTGGAATCTTAGATAAGGTCATTCTACGATGGAGACGAAAAGGAAGAGGATTAAGTGCACTCAGATCCGAAGCAAATGCTGCTAGTAGCAGCATGGTTGAAATAGAAACAAAAGAAGATGACTACGACTTCCTAAAAAAAGGTAGGAAACAGACGGAGGAGCGACTGCAAAAGGCCCTTGCTAGGGTGAAATCAATGGTTCAGTACCCAGAAGCCCGGGATCAGTACCGTAGGTTGCTTAACGTTGTCTCGGAAATGCAGGAAAAAAAGGTATACATACTTCCTTCTTCACGCATGCGTACTACTACATTCTACTATATTCAACCATTATATTGTTCCTTCACCAGGCTGCACAGGAGATGATGATGAGCAATCCGGGAGCTGATTTCGACGATGACATAATTGATTTTGAAGCCTTTCTGGAAGAGAACTGTTACATGCCAATGGAGTAAAATGTAAGTGACAGAAAATAAATATTCTTGGAAACTCAGTAGCTATATATCTACCTTAGATCGACATGGTAATTAATTGTGTGATTAGGCAGCACAGTTTTCACTTGTATATTTGACTTGCTCATCGATTTAATGGTACAGTTTGCCTAAGATTAGAAGGAGTTACTAATAGGGTTGGTTTTAGTTTCAAAGAAGGTCAAGTCTCTAGTGATCTTGTGATATTACTTATTAGTATTATTAGTATTTCAACCTTAGTTCTCTCTTCTTCTTTTTTTGTACTCGAATTGATGTAGTTTTTATATTAGCAATTCTGTTAATTGAATCTTGATTTACTGCATTGCATGCAGCTCCCGCTATATAATACTCTCTCCCTTCTCCATTAAAATGATTTATTTATTTTTTGCACGAAAAAGAAGCAGTAATGTAAAAGATGAATTAAAAGGTGATGAGATTGATCCATACATTTTAAAGAATTAATTTTTTAAAATTATTTTAGAAAACAAGTTAATAGAATAATTTAAAAATAAAATTATAAATTTATATTAAAAGTGGATAACATATTTTTATTGCTCTTAAAATAATAAGATTAGATTAACACGTATGCAGAATTAAATTTGTGAAATTTATATTTTTATATACATGTTCTAATTTACAATTTCTACACTTAATTAGGAACAAGATCAGATACATATATATATATATATATGTGGTATTAATATTATAATCAACTGTCAAGCTACTCAATACCATCCCTATTTAATTAGCTGATCAATCGTCTGATGTCACACACACACACACGTATGTATGTGTATGCGTGTGTGTGTGTGTATATATATATGCATAATACATGTATAACCAAATTAACAACACAGTTGAGGGGTAGTGGTTGGTCGATACTTTTATTATAATTAATTAATTAGTAGAGCAGTATTGTTTTAATAAGCCCACTAATTAAATAAAAGCTTGAATGTCTTAACTGGACAAAACAGTTGGGAAAATTGAGATCCAAATAAATAAATAATAATATCTTAAACAGTGGAGTCTGCTACAAGTATGCATGTTCTTAATTAAGTATTATCAATAGTTTAACACAAGAGTCTTCACTGTCACTTCTAATGAAACAAACTAATGTTGATAGTCCCAATTTATATATATTCTAAAGGAGAATTTAAAATTGAACATATATTAAGAAATTATATCGAAAAAAAAAACTGGGATATTACCGTCTTGGTGCCTATAATAATGATTTTTTTTTTTAAATTGAATTACGTTCAATTTAAATTACATAACATCATGATAATCGTGTTACGAAGGATTCAAAATTCGAGACCTATTAAGTTGAGCATTAATATCAGTACCACTAAATTTACATGCATGCTAATAATGAGATTTTTACCAATATACATCATGAAGTAGAGTGGTTATGAAGTTTTTTTTTTTTCAACTCTTCCAAATATCGCATTTATTTATTTTATAGCCATGATTTAATCCAATATATATTTATATATATAGTGAGTGATCATCATATATGGTAGATTAACGACATTGGTCCAGATTGACCTAACCATAATTTCAAAAGTGATAATTCGAACTAATTTATAACCATGTTTCAATGCAACACACACACATGTTTGATAATCATTTATGAACAACATATAATTGTGTAACTATATTTTATTTTCCTTTTTTATGGGCGAAGTACTCTAAGTAGAAAGTAACGGGAATATTAGTGGTTAAATTTCAAATTAGTTTAAGTTCTTGAGCTATACGCGAATTGCATATGAAAAAGCATTTAGATTGACTAACTTAATTACGGATTTACATTAACAACCACGCTCATGACCGACATCACTTAACGTGCCCACGATTAATGTGACATTGCTACATTAGAATAATGATTTTTGTTTTTTGTTTTTTATTTTTTTTATTATTTTATATTGAATAATATTAAACCACACCGTAATCAAAAAGTGAGAATTAATAAAAAAATTATTACAAATTTAAGTTTTATTTATAAGACATGCCGCATCATTCGCGGACACGCCGCATCATTCGCGGACATGTACAACTGGATTAACATTTTTATTTAGGAGTGAAAACAAGCTAAATCATGTAGCTTTCTTTTATATTATTCTATTTAATTTTGTTTGATTTGTTGTGTTTCGAATAATGTATACTTTGGAAGATAAAACTTGTGCCGACATCAATTTTACCTAATTAAGGGTTTGGTTCTCGCGTATGTTTCACGAAAGATTTATGTTGTCATCAAACGAGTTAACATATATAAATTTGTAAATTTCTCTATCATTTAATTTATTCCAATCAATATAAATTTAATTTCAATTTTATTACCGTGGCTTCCATAAAAAAAGACTTCAATTCCCCTTCGATTATCTTACTCATATGGATAAAGTCAAGTTTTTTAATAAATGAAGATAATGTGTAAGCAAATTACATAGAATCCTCCATATATATATATATATATATATATATATATATATATATATATATACCAAATTTAATTCTTATGTCCTTTTATTTATTAAGGATAGTGATAAAATGACATAATGTCTCAATACATAAATGATAAATTTACTAATTTAACCATCTTATTAATTTATGGTAAGAGACCATGAATTCATGATTAATGACATACTTTTCCTTAATAGTTGGGATCTCCATTTACAATGATGTATGCTCCCTGAATATGTTTGTATGAGATTTTAAGCTAACTGTTAGGCTAACCATTTTATCGTTTATATATGTAAATATAAACTTTATTTATAACCACGATATTTATAAGAAAAATATGTCACACTATGCCACTCTACCTATTGTTTTATAGATTTAGTGTACAATTATTAAATTAAAATATATAAATACATTATGGAGTATTAATTAAGGTTGACAAAAATATTATTCTCCAAAAATAAGTTGATATACATGTATAATACATATATGGTGAATATTCTTTTTTTGATTTTAAAATATATGAAGAAACATAATCAATTTCATATATAATACTTATGTTGTTAAGAAAATCAAATAAAATTTGCCTTAATTAAAGTCTATAAGATATGGAAATCACAATTGTAGTTAATTAAGGAGATATTCAATAATGTTTCTATAATTTAAGTATAAGGATATACATGTAAAAATGAAATTTCAAATTTAAATAAAATTAATGAAATTTTAATGAACTTTCCTAATTAAGGATTTATGTCTCCTCGTCATTTTCCATTTATTAAATTGTTTTATTTTATTTTAAGGTGGTGAATTGTGAAATGGAGAGGAAATTAATCAAGTTAAAAACCCTAGTGATGGATGCACGTCATATATATATATGGTTGAGTAAATTGAGGCATAGACAACGACGTTGACAGTTGAAGAAATTAAATCCAGTTTAGGTTAGAATGAAGCAGATGATGATGCAAGGATTTGGACTTTCATTTTATGCAAGGATATAATAATTCATCGAGCTAGCTAGGTACTAATTAATATCACCATTATATTTACATACTAAATGTACATTTATTATATTATTATGGACTATCACATAATTAATTAGCTTCACTTTTATCGGTTGCATTAATTATTATATAGCTTGCATATCTTATATTGTTACATACGACTTATAAATTAGCACAAAATGGGACGATTGAATATTTATACAAATATAAATAATTATAAAAATCAATATATAACGTAACATTGTATCATAGCTCACACAATATATATCTATAGACTATAGAGGCCACATTACAAATTAAGTCGTGTAATATTGATATGTAGTAGAAAGTTTGCTACACCAACTTCTTCTCTACCCTTTCCTCTTTCTCTTTCTTTCTCTGGTCAAATTATTCATAAACAAATTAAAGATATCTCTCTTAGTGTCAACATCTTACTCTGTGGTTTTCACTTCTATGGACAAGCAAACTTCTTCGATGATATCTAGACCATTTATTTATGTGTTGTGTTCGATCGAGACATTACATTTATATATATATATACGCACTAACTACTTACAACGTGTAATCACAAAAATATATAATGCCATATATATGTGTGTGTGGTGACATGCATGATGATGGTGCTTGGATGTTGGAACGTATATACATACTATTTTCCTAACTCTAGCTTTTAGATTTTAATTAATTAGTTAAGGGAAATTAATGGAAGTTTAATTATTCAATCTGCTGTCATATATATGTATTAATCCTCCATATAATCCTATTGCATCGATCAATGAAGTTAATGATCGTGGTTCTTATATAAAAATTAGTTTGTGCACCTGTGCCATGCACGGTAAAAGTTAAAACTAAGAAAATATTTAACTGCAAATTAATTTTTATTTAAAAATTTATATGAAAAACAAAAAAAAAATATTTCAATCATCTACATTTTTAATAAATCAATGGCTATGATTTTCACTCAAAATTAAATTTCATTTAAAAAACTTTCATACTTCAATAGTGATGAAAATTATTTAAATTAAATTCAAAATATTAGTCATTGCTTGTGCATTGGTGACAACTTAGATTCTTACTCGTTTCTCATGTATATATATATTTTTTAATATGACCCAACTATATATATATATGTAAAATCTATGGTCCATATTAAATATATATCAAATTTATACATAGTGCATTGAAATTATAATGTATTGGTTAATGAATAAAAATGCATCATCAACTTATGCAATAAGATTATGCGTATAATGCATCAAAATAATGTGTATCATGCATAAGTTTTAGTTCTTATATAAGAATTGGTTCTCACCGGATCTTACCCCTATATATATATGGGTAGTCAATAGATCAAATATAATTAGTTTCACGCGTGTTAATTAATATATTAAACTTGGAATGTTTACTTTATCAAAATTGATGGTTAAAATTAATTGATTTTAAAATATTAAAAATGTAATTATATATATATATAATTGATTTATTCCTTATTTGGTGAGATTTTATTATAGTATATTTAGTTGTAATAGCTTTTGAAAACTATGATTTGTGCTTTAAAATTTGCTAAATAAAGAAATGTGTCTAAATAAGTGAGATAACTTAAAAAGGAAAATGTGTTTAAATAAGTGGGACAAAGTTAATATATGTTAGTTTTGAATTTATCAATTATACAAATTGATTATAATTATTAGTATTAAATATTAAAAACAATTATATACCCAAGTCAAATAGGACAAATTTTTAGTACTAAATAGATTCAGTTTGTACATATATATTATGAAATGTTCAATATTCAACTTATCTTGTTGCTCTATTGGTTCATAGTATAGGATTTGTAAATTAAAGGTATTGAGTTCAAATCTTAATAATGTTAATTTTTTAATTTATTAACTATAATATTATTTTTGCCATTTAAATTTAATTACAAAATCGTCATTCAAATTGATTTCAAATTGAATGCTTATTATATATAGAGAGAGATATAACAAGTAAATAAAATACTCCAATATTAAGATGCAAATTAATATGCAATGAATGACGATGTTTGCGTGCATGGAGTGTGTTTTTCTAGCCGTCACCTCTTCCTCATATTGACCTTTTCTTTTCTTTTAACCCTTTTTCTGGAGTAGTATATTTTCTTATAATTATCGATGATTTTGAGACAAGACAACCATATATATATATATATTCTCAAATTTGCCCCTCCCTTTTCTTTTCTTTCCCATATATAATTTCTTTTGCACATTGCATAAATCTTGAACCTGATATTTTCTTGAGAGGGATTTTAATGTATGATTTAAGTTTCAGTATTCTCAAATATAAACTATAACACATAAAAAAAAAAAAAAAACAGTTGTACAATGATAGAAGGAATTAGGAATATGATCAGTTAAAAATTACAAGTATACATACATAATTATATATATTGAATTCAAATTATGAAAAGAAAGGGTATTATGATAATTTAAAGTGAAGGAATCTTGTGAGGCTGGTACACAATTACCTAAGCTATGTCCCATAACGAAGGACATATATATATATATAATAGATAGATAGTTGCATTATATATAGTGATGAGTCTCCAGTAGTTATTTGGTAGGACTGCATAAAGATTCAATTCAAAAGGCACAAAGAGAAACAATTAGAGAGAGAGAGAGAGAGATTATTAAGTAAGATCAAGCTAAGGCATTTATAATAAGATGGGAAGATCTCCTCTGACTCTGAGTGAAGAGAGTGGTGGTGTGAAGAAAGGGCCATGGACTCCTGAAGAAGATGATAAGCTCATCAACTTCATCCACAAACATGGCCATGCCAGCTGGAGAGCCCTCCCTACACTTGCTGGTATATGCCTATACCTTTCTTTCTTTCTTTCTTTCTATGTTGTAATATGATGATGATGATGATTATGAACAGGGTTAAACAGATGCGGCAAGAGTTGCAGACTTCGTTGGACAAACTATCTAAGACCAGATATCAAGAGAGGAAAATTCTCCCAAGACGAAGAACAAACCATCCTCAGCCTCCACTCCTCTCTTGGCAACAAGTAACTACTTAATTACTAATTCATCCATGCACATTCTCTATAATTAACCTAATCATGTCACACACACACACACACACACACACATATATATATATATATCAAGCGAATATTAATTTACTTATGATGAGTGGTTGGGTTGCAAAATTGAAAATGAAGGTGGTCAGCGATAGCGACGCACCTTCCGGGAAGAACAGACAACGAGATCAAGAACTTCTGGAACACTCATTTGAAGAAGAAGCTGATTCAGATGGGGTTCGACCCCATGACCCACCGCCCCCGCACCGACATCTTCGCCACTCTACCGCACCTCCTCGCCCTCGCCAACCTCTTCGACAATCCCGAAGCCCTACAAATGGCGCGCCTCAATCAATGCCTGCAACACCTCCTCCAACTACCTCGCCCCATCCATAATTCAACCCCTAACTTCCCCAACGCCGCCGCCGCAGATCTCTTCAAGGACACCTCGATTCTCGCCCAATTTGAGAATCCGGCGCCGTCGTTCTCCGCCGCCGGGCAGCAGTATCTGGAGGAATCGGTGCAGTTCTCGCACCTGCCGGAGTTGCAGGCGCCATGCAGCGTCGATCGGAGCCCTCTCTGCATTAATGGAGCTTTCGCCGGAGTGGTCGGATTAGGGGGGAAGTCGGATTCGCGGCCGTGGATGCAGCAGAGTCTGTCGCCTTCGCCGCCACCTGTAGCGGCGCCGGGGAGTGATAGTTTTGTTTCTAACGCTGTAGATGAGTGCAGCACGTCCAGCTACGGCGGCGGCGCCGCTCAGATGTGGTCGGAACTTTTCGATGATCCTATTTTCCACGATATTCAGTTGTGATATGAAGCATGGAAGCTCTTCTACGTACGCTTTGCACGTGTGAGTTTTTTTTCTTCTTCTTTCCTTTTCCTATTTTTTTCCTTTTCTTTTGGTTGTAAATATGAAGGAATTAATAATCTTATGTCTATAAAGATTGATTTCTATGAAATCTATACACTCCCATCTGTTTTTTCTTGAGCATATATTTACTTTTTGTTTCTCATTATAATATGATAATAATATCATCATCATCTGAACAATAATTCAACATTTGCTAACAATATATATTGGTTCACCAATTGATTACAAAGCCAAAGCGAAACTCCCGATTGAAGACATAACAACACAATTTACAATTGATTGCAACAATATTTGAAATATACCATCTTTGTGTTTTATTGTTTTTCTTCAGCATTTTATTTACATAATTAAAGAAGTGATACACAACGTGAAATATTTTTACACGAAATTAATTAATTACAAGCTTATTTATTTTATATAATAATAAATATAAACTCTATAAGAGTTTGGGAGTAGGTTGGCTAGATAATTAATTAATGTCAAAAGAAGGTAAAGCAACAAGGATTCTCAATGATAAGAGGGCTCCCCAAGTAGTTAGGAAACACTATATATAATTAACTTTAATAATTCATCAATACTAATACTAATATTAATACAACATAAAACACACAATCAATTTGATGGTCAATATTTTAAGACACGTGGGAATAATTTGTGCTTGATTTCATTTTAAAACATATATCAATACCAGCACAACAAACACTTAATTAACTAATTATATATATGTATTTCAACATATTACTAGGGTTTATAGTAAATTGAGAAAAAGGTATATTTCGGTTGGAGATATAAAAATAAAATTTAAAATATACAATTTAGAAAAAGCATTCAATACCACACGCAATCGAAAATAATAAGTAGTGTTTGCTTCGATCGTACAAATTGCATAGATAATTTATGTATGTATTGGGACAATATTATATTATAATAAAAGTGATTTAAATATATGCATGTTAATATATACGAACGTGGATTTTTCAATAGGGCAGGTGGTGACTTGTAATGCATGGACCTATATCTTTTGGTCTTTCCAAAAGGGAAACTAATTCAAATATTGATACTAATGCTTAATATTTGTATATAATATAAATCTATAGTTTTATACGAGAAGATAAATTATATAAGCATTAATTAGATATACAAATATTTTCATTAAAATATTGTTAATTAAGATTATTAAGATACTATAATTATGCAATAATTAAGCATACTCTCAAATTGGGTTTGAGTTGGTCCTTACAAAGTAAGCTATCTTTCAAGTAGTTGTAGAAAAAAAAACATTGTGAAAAGTCATAAGGTTTCTTGTCAAACAACAACAAACTGTAACACATATATATATATATAATTAAGTAATCCCTCCGTCCCAATAAAAATTACACAAAACTTTTGGCACGATTATTAAGGAGAATGTATAAAGTAGTGTAAAAGTGATAAAGGTAATAGGATCCACGCCTTTTTAAAGAGATAACTTTTACTATTTTTAAAATGTGTCATTATTAGTGGGACGTCTAATAAAGAAATTGTGTCAAGTTCAGTGGGACGGAAGGAAGAAGTATAATATTTTAAATAATTGGGTCTATTAGTGTATTATTAGAGACTTAATTAATTAAATTAGAAGCAATTGTCACCACCTAACCCACATTGCTATACAATATTAATCGAACTAACTTTCTCACTGTCAACATATTTTGCTTCTTAATAATAAAATTAATGGTTGAAATTGGTGGTGATGATGAGCAATGCCATTTTCTCTATGTTTCTTCTTTGATATTCCATTTTCTCTAAGTTAATATATCATACTACAATTGCATCATGTTTTGGATATCCATTTATCGATGTTTTGAAAATTAATTACTGATTTTGTAAAAGGATTATTGAATCATTGGTGCAATCGATTGACCTGATTTTGAGCGGTTGGATTACTAATTCACTAATTTTCCTCGATTTTGATTGGTTCTTCACAGTTCACTTAAGATTATTAGTTTAACCCAAATTTAATATAACTGCATATGTTGACTAGTCAGTTCACGATTTAATCTGTTGATCGGACCAATGCGGTCCGATTTTTAAAATACTCACATTTGCGTTGTTGACGAATATAGAGTGTTTTTATTATTATTCATTTTAAATTGTTTAATGAACATTTCATATATATTTTATATATGGATTATGTAAATTTGTGATTTATTTGTTGAGATTAACCAAAAGCATATACACAAAAGAAAATGAAAGAAAATCTACACCATATAATAAAAATAATTACAATAAACCAAATTTTCGTTTTATTGTTTACATAAGACTTAAAATATATCCACTTAAAATTAATGCTAAACACGTTTTATGCAGTTCTTTAAGTGGGCTTTCTTATTAAGCCCAATTTCTATAAATTTTATTGCATGAGTTCACAAACTGCATTAATCCACACTGGAGTCGTAATTGTGTAATATTTTCCTTCAAAGAACATTAGTAATCTTTTCAACAAAGGAGGATGACCTTAAAATTCATCACATTTTATTTTGTTAGAAATATAAATATATAATGACACTTGAATTTAGTTTAAAAATATAAATATGATTAGAATTGAATAAAGCGTTAAGTGGAACAAATTAATTGCTAGTATTAAATTTAAAGTAGGGTGGGATAAGCTCAACTATTTTCCTTTTCCTTTTCCTTTCTCGTTTGCTGAGAAATACGTATAAATGTAAAGCGACAAAGTTGAGAGGTTCCAATCTGGTGTCCTACTGCGCCACGTGTCCATTTCAGCACTCTTGTGGCCCCACAAACGCAAAGCCTCTATCTAGCAAAGTCAAACTTTATTTCCCTCTTTGCAATAAACTTCCTCACTCACTCACTCCCCTCCCTCCTAAATTAAAACCCTAATTTCCCTCTCCACCCAATTTTACCCAAAAAAAGATATTTTAATTTTCCCCTAAAAATTAATTATGTCCTTTTTCGGCGACATACGTCACACTCCCGCCGCCACCAAGCCGCCCAGCGCCGCCGACTTCCGAGTGCCGTTGATGAACCTCTCGGCCGTCCAATCCCGCATGGACACACTCCACCAATTCCTCTCCGAGTCAGTCAACACCAACACCCGCATCGGTCGGTCTCAAATGGAAATGGTCTCCTCCGAAATCGAATCGGCGATTCGCGAGATTATCGTCAACGGCGGCGCACTTCTATCGTGCGCGCCATCTGTTCGCTCGAATTACGCGGAGGAGAACAAGGAGGAGAGGCGCCCCGATCCGGATCCGAAGGTGGTCAATCCGAAGGCGGAGGAGGATCTCGGCGATTGCGAGATAATCGAGATGGACGCGGTGGAGCTGCTGGCGGAGCACGTGCATTTCTGCGAGATCTGCGGGAAGGGGTTCAAGCGGGACGCGAATCTGCGGATGCACATGCGGGCGCATGGTAACCAGTACAAGACCGCGGAGGCGCTGGCGAAGCCGGAGAAGGGCAGCGATTCGATCGGCGGCGGCGGTGGTGGTCGGAAGGTGAGGTTCTCCTGCCCCTACGTCGGGTGCAATCGGAACAAGGGGCACGGGAAGTTTAAGGCGCTGAAAAGCGCGATCTGCGTGAAGAATCACTTCAAGAGGAGCCACTGCCCGAAGATGTACTCGTGCGATCGCTGCAACAAGAAGAGCTTCTCCGTCGTGGCGGATTTGAAGAGCCATTTGAGGCACTGTGGGGAGATCAAGTGGAGGTGCTCCTGCGGCACGACCTTCTCGAGGAAGGATAAGCTGTTCGGACACATGGCGCTGTTCGAGGGGCATATGCCGGCGGTGGCGGCGGATGAGGAGCTCAAGGGGAGGAGCTCGGTGGCGGCCACCCCGGTGGCGGCTGATGAGGAAGAGGGAAACGGTAAGAGTGCTTCCTTTGATGAGTTTATGGATGGGTTCGGGTCCCTTGATTCTTTTTTCCAAGATGTGTTGAATTCTTCACCTGATTTTGGGGTTTCTGCTTCTGGTTGTGGAATGGAGGAGTTCTTTAACTTGTGATCATTGGGGAAGAAGAAGAAGAGGAAGAGTTGCATGTTGATGTTTGACTTTGTTTTTGTGGTTGGAATTTATGTACATGATGTTGTTTTACTAAATAATAAATTTAGTACATACTCTGTTCTTTCAAATTTAAGAAACTAAATCTATATTTGGGAAATAAAGTGAAGGTGGTGCAACTACAAAATATCTATCTATATCCCTCTTGGATCTTTACTTTAAAAAGGTTTCTTGAAATTTATTTTTTTGGTATGAAATTGTCAGTATGCTTTTACTGCGGTCTCATTGTGGTAATAATATTATTATATTTTTAATTTTTTTATACCATCATCTTTCACTTATTAATGATCTATATTTACTACGTATCTAAAGCTTGATTAGTCTTGTATAGGTTAGTGAGTCAAATCTTGAATTTTTCAATAAAGACAACTCATTAGCATTAGCATTAGCAAGCAAGTGAAGCTTAAGTTTATAGTCATAGTCATATACATGAACAGATGTATTCAATGGACCTTTTCTTGTGTTCTCCTAATAATTGAGAATGCATTTACTTGGGATAAGTCCTAATAAATAAAAATAACAATTTACTTACTATTTAATTTTCAAGATTGTAAAACATTTTTTGATACTAACTATTTAATTAATATATATATATATATTTTGGATCATATAAAAAAGAATTCTTATCTGAAAAATATGAAAATAAATAAATAAATTATTTATTTTAATAAATTAATGGTAGTGATCATTTCTATAAATTAACTTTCATTAAAAATTAATTTTCGCATCTTTGAAATAATGAAAAATATTTAATCTCAATCATTAATTCTAGATTGATCGATCAATTTATTCTCAAAATTTCACACTTGATTTATTTCCCATAGGAAACTAAATATGTATTGAGAGGGTGAGATTAAAAATTCTTATAAATCTAATTAATGATCTGCTAAGTACACTCCAAGAGTCCAATTATACACTTAAATAGTGGGCTAATAATGTATTGGACTGTGGGCCTAATTCAGGCCCAAATAAGTTACCAAATAATTGGGCTTTTATAAAACATCCTCAACCAACATTTGGGCCGCAAGCCCAATAAAAGCGACGAGGGAGACTGCAGTCTGAAGTATAACTGATTTTTGCCTATCGGGTTTTTTGTAATTTCATTGCCAATCAAGAGCTTCATTAAGATTTTGCAGAAATAAAATATATATATAAAAAAAAAGACTCTACTAATCAAATTCTTTGATTCTTATGACATGTCTTGCCTTATTATAAAATTGATAAATTTAATTAAGAGAATGAGTTTGGAAAAATGTGTTTTTGTATATAAATAGTGAAACATTATGAATTTTGGGAAATTACACACAAAAAGTAGTAGACGTGTATTAAATATCTATATATAAATAATTTTGACTAATTTTCTAATTAGTAGAATGCGTAATGTATCTATATATTTAGATACATAAAAGAGACAGCATACAAACTTGAATATTGAAATGCCATATTATACTCGTGACCTAATATGTACTACTTTGATTAATTATCTAATCCTCATTTGACTACTAAAATAAAATCTCTAATTAATCAACAAAAAATTTGCAATTGACGTTATAACATATGTAATACCTTGCGTCACAAGCTTACGTATATATGTTAATTAGTGTGAAACCAATACATATACACATACATATATAGATAGAAAGAAATTCAAACCAAAAAAGTTCACATGATTGTTTTGCTAAAATAAATTATTTATCAGTCAAAGTTGTTCACATTTCAAATATTTGAAGTCAATTTGAATTTTCTCCATGCACACACAAACACACGTGTATATAAAGCACTAGTGATCTTGTACCTTCATCATCAGAAATCTTTTGTTAGTTTTTAGAAGAAAAAAAATCTCTTGATTGCTTGATTAAGGATGACAATTTCACTAGAAGCTCTAGCAATGTCCGGGGCCGACTTCCTAGAAGTGGGCCTCGACGTGGAAGAATGGGAGCGTATAGAGTCTGAAGTACCTTCCTATTTATTAGCTGATGAAGATGAAGACGAAGATGAAGATGACGAGAAAAGAATGAAAAGGGGCAAGGTTTTTATGAATTGGTCACTCACATCTTCATCATATCATGATGTTAATAGGAAGGAATTGGATTATTGTAATAAAAAAGAAAGCAATTGGAGTTTAGAAGTTGAGAAGAAAGAGTATGTGCCATTAAATTTTGGGATTGTGATTATTTGGACAATATTAGGTTTGATGATCAAATGTAGGGAAAGTAGAAGGTCATTAATGTCTATGATCCCATGTAATGTTTTTCTTCATTTTGTTGCTAAGATGATGCATAGTTGTTTGTAGGAGATTTAATTACTTCATTATTTTCCATTCTTTTTGTTTAATAAAATGATTAATTTCTTCTTATCAGAATTACATTTCTTCCCCTAAACTTATTAATACATTATTGAATGTTTATTACTAATAAATTGTTATTATGATTTGTTGTTGATTGGAAATCTTGGTTTTAATATATTCATTGATTATTAATTCAAATTAAATTTTGATGAACTTCACTATTGTTCACACTATATGTTAAATTATAGTGCAATTATATATATTCTGCATTATATATATTCATTATTAATTTGGTATATATTTTATTTAATAATGATTAATAATGAGAAAGAGAAAGAAGAAGTCAAATATATATCATACATATATCCTATATTTTTTAATGATAAATACCATATATGGATTGTATGTATAATAAATCATGTATATGGTTGTTTAATTTTTAAATTTATCTTTTACATATTATATATCCAATAAAAGTTGATATGGTGATCTATAATTCATTACGTATATTGTAATATGTTTTCACAAATGAAATACAATGATTTCAAGCAAAATAAATAATTTCATAAGAAGATGAAGAAAAGTAGTATATATATTTACATCTTGCAAAGAAGGAGTTACAAACTTGTAGAGGTTTTTGTATAAGAAATAATTCTTATTTGATAATTGAGTAAAGATTTCATTAGCAATTTTAATAAATTAATAATCGTGATTTTTTTTATAAATTAACTTTCACATCTTAAAATAATAAAAATATTTAAATTTAATTTCATTAATCTTAAACATTAATTCCAGATAGATTGATGAATGATGATTTAAATTCATTCACAATTTTCACATATAATAATTTCTCTCTCATATTAACCAAAGTCTATATAATATTCCTCGTACTATATTACTTGAGTATTTCCAAAGGAAAATAAAAAATATTTGTCTTCTAACCCGACATGATCCGATCCGACCCGAGATATGTGACATGCAGAAACGGGGGATGAAGACGGGTACGAAAATTCTCGTTCACATATCAAATTATGAGTTGAAAAGTGTTCAAAATCATACTTTTTTCTTGTGAATGCATTGCCTTTATTTTCATTTATTCTTCAAAACTCAGTTTCTTCACGGGAATTTTATGTTAAATTATGAATCAAATAACACTATAGTTTCATATGTGTGCGGCAGGAATTAATATAAATATATACGGTGACGTTTATTTTGCATGATAAGAAAGATTGATAAAATTAATCTAAATTTATCCAATGTTTATTTCGATGGATAAATAATGAATTACTTGATTTTGAACTAATTTACTAATCTTATAATTCAAATAATCAATCATATATTTTATCAATTCAGTTAATCACTCAAAGTAAACGACACTTAGGTGTTCATTTTATCCGATATATAATTATAGTTTAAACTATATCTACGGTCTCTAGAATTCCCACAAAAGAAGAATCTCTATCTCTCTATATATATATATACAGAATATATCCATAAAATTACGAAAAATATATTGTGAGATAGTCGGTACGAATTTTTAAAAAAAATGAAATTTTATTTTTAATAGAGAAGATATGTAAAATTTAAAATATATATTAAAAATGAGGAAAAATTTAAATCATTTATTTATCTATAATTAATAATTAAGGTTTATTAAATTTAAATAAAAAATTTCTATTATTTTAGAAATATAAAAATTAATTTGTAGAGAAGATCACAACTATTGATTCATTTCTTTTCTCATTCTAACATAAAGATTCTTTCTTATACGATCCAAAACATATATATATATATAAACAGTCACGAAGGATAGGCAATTGAATATTAAAGGATCAAAAAAGAGAGTAATTAAACACAAAGCATAAAGTAAACAATATTGCATGCAAAGAAAGGCATAATTATTGTAGCAAAAACATGTAGTTGGAGTTGGTCAATTAATTATTGTCCTTGCAGGCATGCATTGTGCAAGAATATGCAGCATAATCTGCATAGATTTATTGAATTTGTGAAGTGAAAAATGAAGAGTGAATTAGGTAATCTCTACCTACCTCCAGACAACTCAATAGCCTCTTGGATGTTGATTGAATGCTCTCCTTCTCCTTCATCTCCCCACTTGAATCTTCTCCGCAGCCTCTCGTTTTCGAGTCCTCTCGTGATCTCGACTTGCTGCCACACCTTCCACCTCTCCTCCAGCCCTTCTCCCTCCAGCATTCTTACAACATCCGACATTGCTGGCCGATCTTCCGGAAACGACTGAGTACACAGCAGAGCCACCCGCACCATCATCTCGACTTCCTCGATTTCGTACTTCCTCTCTAGCTTGCTGTCCGCTATCGACTCCACCCTGTTCTCCTGCTGCACTTTCTTCACCTTCAACCGAAAACGAATCAGTTCTCATGTATAAAGATATGATCAAGATTAGTTCTCTTGTGCAAGTGTTTATTCCATTTCATACTTACATGGTCAAGCAACAAAACACCGTCACCATCCTCGTTTTCCAAGCGCGAAAAATCTATAGCTCGCTGCCCAGTGACGAGCTCCAAAAGCATGATCCCGTAGCCAAAAACATCGGTCTTTTCCGAGGATTTTCCGGTGGATAAGTATTCGGGAGCTATGTGGCCGATCGTTCCACGCACCTGAGTCGTGATGCAGGTTTTTGTTTCATCAACCAACTTCGCCAAACCAAAATCACCAACAACGGCTTCGAAATCTGCATCTAGCAGCACGTTTGCAGCCTTAACGTCACGGTGAATGATCTTAGGGTTGCAGTGCTCGTGGAGGTACTCTAGCCCACGTGCTGCGCCTATTGCCACCATTTTTCTCGTCTCCCAACCCAATACGGGGTCCCCCGGTTTAACATCTGTTCACACATAAAACATTGTTAGAAGTACTTCACTAGTCTTGTAGGAGAAACAAGGTGAATGAGATCATACCTCGTAAACGAGTGGCGACGCTTAAGTTTTCCATGAAAGGGTAGACAAGAAGGCGTTCGGTAGAAGTAGTGCAGAAGCCGATCAAACGGAGAAGGTTTCTGTGAACAGCCACGCTTATCATCTCAACTTCACGTTTAAATGCTGCATCTGCCCTGGGGCTCTCGAAATTCATCAACCGTTTAACAGCCACTTTCGTGTTATCAGTAAGAATACCTTTGTATACCTTCCCGGATCCCCCCTGCCCGAGGACCCTTTTTTCACTAAAACCATCAGTAGCCAGCTCCAGTTCTCTCCACGAAAACCTCTTTAACTGACCGAATTCGAGTCTCCTGTCCGCATCACCTGAGCACACAATGTAAGAGATTCATGGAACGGTGAAACTAGCGTGGTTTCAATGTTGAAAACAAATAGTTGTTAGCGAAACACACCTGCAACATCAACAAAATCATCGCGCTTGAAGCCTATAATAGTCCAACCCTTCCACAGAAATAACAGGAAGAAACATCCAGGCAGAAGAATGGCAAATAGCAGAACAGAAACTCCAACAATCGTAACGGTTGACGGTTTATGAGAATGAACTGCAAGAAAAAAACTAATAGATCAATATCTTCCCCTAACGTTGAAAATTCCGCCCACTCCAGTTGTCGTATTCCAAGATCTTCATATCATTAGACATCAGTTCATACACTGCAACATCAGAAAAACCATACAGCATGAATATGAAATACGATATACCTCTATCTTCAGATGCACACGGCGGGGAAGAAATCTTGCCACAGTCCAAGTGGTTCCCTGTAAAACTAAAGGAGGAGAAGTAACTCAAGTTCAGTCGAAGTAGGATTATCAAATTTTAAATACGTAAGATTATGTATCAATAGCATGCAAACAAGCACAATAAATGGTTCGTACTTATATTTGTTGATCCGAAATAAGTGCTTGGGAACTTTTCCGCTTAGTGCATTTGAATCACACTCACTGCAATAATGACAGTTTCATCAATGCCACGTGTATAACAACATGGAATTATCGTCGACACGTTGCCTACGAAACTCTAGTTATTTTAAAAGAAGTACATCACTTACAAATCTATCAAGTTAGAATAGCGTGAGAGTGATTCTGGAATTGATCCAGAGAGTTTATTTTGACTTAAGATCCTGCACAGGTAACCAAGTGAGTCTTATTTGAAAGAATAAATGAAAAGGATAGAGTTAGTCGTATTCGTATAGTGTGCTTACAAAATTTTAAGCCCCTTAATATTGCCTAACGAAGATGGTATTTCTCCTGTTAAATTGTTATTTCCAAGATCCAACATGGTCAAGCTTGTCAAGTTTCCGAACTCTTCGGGTATGTTGCCAGTTAGTCCATTACCTGGCAATTTCCTGAATTAGAAAATGAAGACCACGTCAGAACCTTCAAGCATCAATCATGAAATGGATGGGAAAGAGCAGATGTAAGTGCAGATATGGAAAGAATAGACAAGTAATTAAAGTTGAACTGCATTACGAAAACTGAAACAGAAAGTTCCGAAGACCTACAGTGTAGTCAGCCTCTGCAGAACTGCTATTCCCGGTGATAAGGTACCAGAAAGCCCGAGATTAGGCAATGACCTGGTACAGTTGCAACGACAAAAGATTTCACTTAACAAAATGAAGTTCATTTTATAAAACAAAACGACACCGTACGAATGTCCTAATCAATCTTGAAGTATCATGCATCCTAGAATTACTTACACTGATATTACATCATTGTTACTATCGCATGTAACTTTGGACCAAGTACAAGGGTTGACTAGATCAGGATCCCAGTCCTTGAGTTGATTGTCCGAAGCATTAAGTGACACTTTCAAAGCATATAATGCATCCCCTGAAAGGCCGTACGGATGAGTTATCTACTCAAATAACCGTAAGCATACGGAATAATAAATGTGTGTAACTTTGACAGCTTAGATTAAACGCTCTCGTATGCAAGACATTGATGAGTGACACGCGTAACAAAACAAAACAAAACAAAAGACCTTTTACTAAAGACTTCAACTATAGTCTTGGTATACCATGTCATACATAATATGATTGAAACCGCTTACTAAAGAACAAAAGATCTACTTGTATCGTACTGCATACTTTTTACTTACGACAAAAATTAAGTCGCTAAGGTTGTCCCTTTCACTCTGAAATGGCATACATAGTCATTAATGCTCATGATCTAATTCATTACATACGACACGAGTGCAACAAAGAATCCAACATTTTATAACGGCATTCGCATATGAAGATATCCGGTCTCTCTATTGAACTTCTTAATTTCTCTACTTAGAAGGTTCTTAATCTAAGAGAAACTTGAACTACAAGTTTGCACATAGAGGAGATATAGATAAATGGTTATGAATGAGATGCCGACCTTGTGCATCAGGTGCCACGAAAGAGGATAAACATGCCAATGTTAAGACTCCAATAAGCATATCCATATCCGATGATACCAACTCGTGTTTCACCAGAAGCCGTTGCACTCAGTCGTAAAGAAATCAACTTAGCATCCACATTCACCATTCACTGCCATAGAATAATACCTTGAAGAGTTAATGCTTCTGTATAGTCATAAACAAGCTTCATTTAGCTGTCAATAAACTGCAAGGCATTGCTAATATCATTTTACTTCTGTTAGCTGAAATTCCCATGTTAATAAGACTATTATAAGAGTGATGTTCATCTCTTGAAGTGATAATCTTTTAGGGAATCTTCTAACATGGTTTTTCTGATTGAGCTACTCAACAAAGCAAAGCCCTAGAAGAATTTATCTTCTCCTACAAGGCACCAACTTTTCGAGAAATGAGAAACAAAATAAGCATTTAGACAGAGAGCAGAGATCTTACATACAAATATGAAATAAACACATTCTCCTAAGTGATAAATCATCAGCTTCACCTCTTCTTTCACAGAAAGTCCTCAAATTTTCTTACGAAAATCAATCACAAATTTGAAAAACCAACTCATTCGGCCATAAAGCACAAATCTTTACATGTCTTTAAACACCAATACCGAAAGACTCACAACCCCAATACACGAATACGAAGAAAAGAATCTTCTGAAACACAGTTGTTCAAGAAAAACCACGAACAATAGCACAAAGAGAAATGCATGCCCAGTTTCTTACAAGGTGACGGAAAAACTTCATAAGAAAAGAACTAGAGATAAGAGGTTCATGAAAGCTACCTGAAAGAAAGCAAGAAAGAAGAAGGGACTTGATTTTCCCTATAAAAAGACGAGCTTTATGCAGTCTGGAGCCAACACACGCACTCGAGCACAAAAGGAAGCTTCTGAATAAGTCCTTTCTGTTGCTGGCGTTTTCTGAGGCTGGCGCTGTAAATGCGTGCCCTGCGTTGAGTTTGCAATGCATATTTGAGAATCACTCTCACACGGTCACACTCACTAGCCGCAATTACTTTTGAGAAAGAGAGAGAGGTAGATAATTTGGAGGCTGTTGTGGGCCCACCTACAGCCGAGTCTTTGGTTTGGGACTAACCATTACCATACCATGACCATGTTACCGCTATGCAAGAAAACTGTCGAACACTAGGAGCCACGCCAAGATGCACTTTTCTCCCATCTCTTTCTTTTCTCATTTCTTCCTCTTCAATTCTTTCTTATCCCAAATTTCCTAAAAACTGCAACTTTGGTATAACATATGCCAAGAATCCTTTTTGTGTTAAAAGGAAAAGATAGATTTTGCTCTTCTGCGATCTGCACGAAGCTTTGCATACTTTTATGGAATAAATAAATAGGGAAAAGGGATTATTGATTAAGGGATTAAATCTATCTTCCTTCGCTAATTTTTTCCTGAATTTATAACTCGAATAATTAAATAATTAAGTTCAGAATTATCATCAATGGCAATAGTGTAGATGAACCTCGAAGTGAATAAATTAATTTATTCAAGAAATTGGTTGAGAATTCTTTAGTCAAAGGTATTAATATGCTAAATTTCAGTGTAGTATTGTGATATGCTTAATTGATAGTAATAAAGGAATCAGTAAGCTTCAATAATAATTAAAAATAAATAAATAAGTCAATAAGCAAACTTCAGTTATTCATAATTAGGAAAAAAATGAAAAAGAATATAGTGTCTACCTCTACTTCAAATTATTGAATATACTAGGGATGTTAGTGGGTGGATTTTACTCATTTCGGAATCCGTAAATAATTTTAGCTTTAGACTCATAATTGGACTCCAAATGAGTACAATCGAATGTATTCGATAAACTAGTTCCAGTTATTATGAATTCGAAACCAAAATAGTTAGTGTCGGACTCAAAAACAAAAAAAAAATCGATAAAATTGATTCGTTACACAATTTCCAAACTAAATTGAGAAGAATGTATTTTTATTATTAAAAATTGGAAAATTCATGGTTATAATTAGTGTATGCATATATATTTAGCACAATTTAAAAATAAGATAGTCGGAAAAAATTGTTTGATTTGATCCATAACCAAAACCGAGATAATGGCATTTTGATACCATTAGGAACATGAAAACAAAATTTCAATAAATCCAAAAAATGAAAAATTTTGATCATATCAAACTAGCCAAATTGAATTAGAACCGGTCATGATCAGATCTAAATAAATTTGGTCTAAACAAATTGATGGACATATTTGACAATCGTTCTAGTAATATTTAATTTTCTTCTCTCAGTGTAATTTTGTATTTTCATATAGAATAAATATGAGCTTTCGATATATGAATAAAACTTATAATGGAATATCCGAAACTGAGTATGAGGTGAATTACACAAGAAGATTTAAGATTCAAGTGTTGTGCAAAAATATGGGAAATGGTATCCATATTAAGTAAAGGTACAATGAGTTGGATTGGTTTGGTCCAAATTATATTCCAATATTTTGATTTAGGTTCAAATTTATTTGACTTAAAAAAAATTAAGATACATGGCTATATCCACGAGACCCGCATATTTATGGATTTGACTCCAAATTCATGTATTTTATTTTTAAATAAATTATAAATAAACTAAATTTTATAATAAAGTATTATAATATCATAATAATTAATTAAAATAGCACTATATTTTGAATAAAAAAATATAATAATCCAAAACAAATCATAAAATTATAAAATAGTTTTGCAATAATGAAATATATATATATGGGGCTTATGGGCCAAATCTGAACTGGATATGAGTCTCGAAATGTAAATTTCAAATCCAATAAAATTAAAAGCTTCAAGTCTGATCATTTAAAGGTCTAAAATCAAAAGAATGATTTGAATCCACTGATCCGAATTGGATCTTGTATCCACTATCATATTGATTGTAAGTAGAGATGACAAAAGACGAGGTTATAACACAACCAAATACAAAACATTTTTTGTTGTATAAAATTTTATTGGCAAGTTTTGATCTTGTGTTGACTTAAAATCGAATCCGAACTCAATTATATAGACTCAAAATTAGACATGAGGATCAGGCTGAATCAAATCGGGCTCCTTTTGCCTGTCTCTGGTTGTAAGTACTATTACTATTATTTATATGTATCCTAATTTACTCTAACTTATCCATTTGATAAAAAATTAATTAAATAGTAAAATAATAGAGAACATATGCCCTGAGGAAAGAATTACATTCTGCCCTACTAACCACTTTAATTTTATTCTCTCTCTCTCTACTTCCATTCATGTATATTGTTATTATTATTCTCTTCCTGCACATATATATAAAAGCGTCCAGATTTTGCAAGAATAATATTGAATTATATATAAGAGGAGCAGAAAAGGGTAATTTATCTTAGATGAATAAAGCTTTATAGCTCCACAATTATTCTTCCTTCTCTCTCTCATACCACCACCAATGAAACTGTGATTCCCAGAATTATTCCCAGCCAAAGCAATCCTGAAAAAATCAAATTAAAACAACAAGAAAGCATACACACTATTAAATTACTTACCAGTAAAATAATATTTATTTATTTAATTTATAAATCTTTTTTCAAAAGAAGACTATATATATAGTGTTTTTTTTAATTATAAGTAACGTGTTTTGTTAACATGTACCTAAAATTTTAATTTATTGCAATTAAAATGACGCCTAGTTTTGTTTGGTCGTTGAGAATTTCTACAAATTAGGCAATTTTTTGTTTCAAATAAAGTAAAATGATCGGAGAAATATATAAGCACCACTAGTATATGTTTTCTAACAGTTTGAAATTAATGGTATATCTACATTTTGGGTCAAACGAGACATTTTAAATTTTAAAAGAGTTAAGCTAATTAATTAATATTTTTAATTAATTTAAGGATCAATAATAATAAGACAAAGTAATTAACAAGAAGATAAATAATCGAATTAATTCTTACCATGTAATTGCAAACTTGAGCTCATATATATCCAGTTATAGCTATTGCAATCCGACGTCGTATTCCCGTACGTGCATACACACACGAACGAGTTCTTCGGCGGCGCGTACCCACAGACGCCGCCGCTGAGCTCACAGCCATGGCAGCTGGGCGCTGTATTGTACCCATCCAGGCCCCCCAATGTATACTTAAGCGCCACCCCGTACTGCCACCGCGCCGGATCAGTGGGCACGTCGCCGAGCGCCGCCACGGCGGTGTAGGCCGCGCAGCGCAGCTCCGCCACATCGAGCTCGTCCCTGGGGTCGAGATTCGCCGGCGAGTAGACGCAGCAGCTGTTCGTGGGAGGAAATAGCGGCAGCCCCAGCGCCACCACGCCGGGGCACGAGTAGATGGTGGCGCAGAGGTACGCCGACGAGGCGTCGCAGATGAGGTTGCCCCTGACGGCGAGGGAGGCCGCGGGGGCGGAGCAGCCCAGGAGGATGAACGTGGACGGGCCGGGCTGGAAGGGGCCGGCCCAGTCGAGGCCGAAGGCGATGGAGGTGGGCTGCATGTGGGTGCAGTTGGACATGCAGGGCGGCGCGATGGTGAGGACGGCGGCGGAGTAGTCGACGGAAGTGATGGGGTAGGTGCCGGTGTGGGTGGTGAGGAGGAGTTGGTTGGCGGCGGCGGAGCATGCCACGTAGGGGCGGAACCGAGGGGAGCCGCAGCCCGGCCCGGAGCCGAAGGGGTATTTGATTTCGACTGAGCCACAGATTTTCTTGCATGGGGGTTCCATGGCTGATGACGTCATGAGGAGGAAGTGGGAGAAGAGTATTGAGAGGGAAATAGTACTCTTCATAATCTCCTCTCTTAGGATTCAAGAATTGATGCCCTGAGAGAGATAGAAAGAGATAGAGTGAGATGATGATGATGATGTTGGGGATTTATTCTGTGTTATAAAGAGAGATTTTGTGTGCTTGTGTTAGCTTTGTAGGGTGAGTTTTAATGTTTGAGCTAATAGGTCTGGTGTTCGAATGTTTCGTGATATGATTTTTGATAATTTAAATTTAATGTAATTTAATATTTTAAAGAGAGACTTTAAATACACTTCTATTTGATTTATTACATTCGAATTCAGTTGTGCACGTGTAAAGTGAAGAAATCCACTAACAAAAAAAATCAAATAATGAACTTGTGGCAACCAAAATGACATAATATATAAAAATTAATTAATGAATGGAGGAAGTAATTTTATAGGATTGGAATTCTTCAATGAGAGAGTTTGGAGGAGATGGGACTTTCTTGCATGGGGTCCTTTCTCTTTGTGTGTGTAAATCTCAAAATGTAAAGATGCTGCAAGGAGCATCTGTTTAATTATTAAGCATTTTTTATGACTAGAAAAGTTGAGCACTAAATTTAAAAGGTTTAGTGTTATATGTTGTATATAATTTACACAACTAAATCATACATTAACGAATGTGGGTTGATTATTTGGGATTAACCGTCGTGACAATCACCCAGAAAATAAACTGAATTTCAACTGAACTTTCCCATTTTAGGTTCCATTGAACTTCCCTAGGCACGTATAGATACAGTTTTTGTTCTTTTCTTCCTCCCTCTTCTTTCATCACTCAGTTGAGTGGATAAAGCCGCAATCTTTCATATACCCAGATTTCAGGAATAGCTTACCTTTGTGCTCAGCCGGTTTCTTGCGTTGCTGATTGAATTTATAAGGTAAAATGAATCCATCTTTTGTTTGAAAAAAGGGCCATTTCTTCATGAATCGAATTGGGAATTTTGGTATAAAGACTGATTGCTTTCCGTCTTATCTCTTGTTGAATCACTCTTTGGGGAAAAAATGTAAGAATACGTTAGCCCTTTTCGTTAACCTAAGTCTCTTGTTGCAGAGCAGAACATTTCCTTTGAATGAGTTTGGATTTTATCAATTGTCTTACTTATATTATATACAGTAGGTTTAACAAGTGATTAGCGGAAATTAAGAAGAGGTTGAGATCAATGGAGGAAACGTGCGATGTCCGAAAATGGGACGAACTGATACCGGATGCACTTGGGCAAATATTCAAGAACCTTTGACTTGTCGAGCTGCTAACCGTGGTTCCAAGAGTCTGCAAGTCTTGGGAAAGAGTAGTATCTGGGCCATATTGTTGGCAAGAGATTGACATTGTGGAATAGAGCAGGAACCGAGATCATTAGATTGTTGAATAAATGCTTCGAATACTGGTTTCAAGAAGCTGTGGCTCGTTCACGAAACTTGCTGCCTATGGTCTTGCCACAGACCAAAGCCTTTTCTTCATTGTTAATCAGTAAGTACATTAGCATTTAGCAGTGCAAATTTAGAATCTTAATTTCTATATTGCTCAATGACCATCATCCTAATGGTTAACTTTCTAGGAATAAGGAGAAGATGTGGTGAGAATAAGTGGGAAATGTCAAATATATTTGATTTGCTTTTGTTCATGTTGTTCATTAAAGTCCGGTGTTTTACATAGATCGTAGCTGTTGCATTGTTAGTCGATGTTCGTTAAGCTAAACTGCGACGAGGGGATAGAGAGGCTTAAGCAGAACAGCTTTAATACCTTAACTGTTTTTATCCAATGTTGTCTTGTTACATGTTTGTTTACACCTTTCTTGCAAGTGCCCAATCTCTGAAAAATCTGCAACTACCAGGAAGCACCATAACTAATCCAGTGATGGAGAGGGCTGCTACAATGTTATCAAGACTCACTTCTCTTGATCTAAGTTACTGCAACAATATAGGAGCATAAGCCCTTGAAGCAGTATGGAAGCACTGTCAATCCCTCACTACTTTCCGACGGGAAATGCGTCTATTGGAGGTGATCAACAAGCTCCAAGACGATGAAGCCCTAGCAATCGCTGCCACGATGTCACGACTCAAGCATCTTGAGATTGCCTACATGCAAGTGGAGACATCAAGCGTAGCCATGATTCTTGAGAACTGCAAGGAGCTCGAGTTCCTCAACATACGAGGATGTTGGAATGTGAAGTTAGACGAGAAGTGTCTGCAAAGATTTCCCAACTTGAAGGTGGACTGCTACAATGTCTGGGAGGAGGAAGTTCGTGTAGCGGACATTGGGATGTGGTTCTATAATAATTTTGGTTGATTGGCCTCAGTCGCCCTAAGGTGCGATTATCGTTGATGTCGTCTTGAGTTTCCCGGTCGGGGGCTCTCGTATTTGCATCTTGTGTTTCATGATACATGTAAGGAATTGGTCACTGTGTTATCTGTGTTTCTAGTTGTCTCTTTGTTAAGGAACTATTTCTGCTTAACACCTTCGTTATTCAGTTTGTTAGGCACTAGCTAAAGGCATATAGAATGAAAGAATGGTTACTTCATACACTGATATATTAGTTGTAAAAAGAAGAAGCATTTGTTAGCATTTTAGAACCGCTCGTTTATTCGCGGTGAATACAACTTAACGTACTCGTGACTAATGTGACAATGATACGTATGGCCACGTAAGAATACACATTACTATAATTTTTACTATATTAGTCGCATATACATTAAGACGTGCATGTTGTAGATAGGAGAAAAAAAAATGATAGTATTAAGTAAATTTCGGACTAAAATATCCGAAAGAAAATTTATGAGATTAAGATGGTTGCAAAATTAATTTATGAGGTTTAAAATAGTTTAAAATATGTATTGATTAAATTGGATAAAAGTTTCACTAATTTAATTTATTATGCTAAAATTGAGTATCTCCCCATTTTATAAAATTTATTATTTATTTTTCTTTGATATTTATAGATCTGGCACACTAATGTTGGACGAGTATTAACCACAAACAAGATATTTCTATGTTTTTTAATTTATTTATTCTCTTTCGAAATCATTATAATGCATACAAATGTATAATTTTTGGCATTGCTTTCAAAGGCCCGACCTTATATATTGATACAATATTATATTATATTATAATGCATACAATACAAAAAAATATCACATGCAATAAAAACAAGTACTATCGTTTCCAATAATGATAGGTATAAACAAATCAAAGATAGTCGAATGATAGGTATAATGCAATATTTCGACTTGATAAATATTTGTAAATTAAAGGTCATTTGGCATATATTTCTAAAGACCCAATTGATCTAAAACTTAGATCGTGAAAAATTTTGTCAATAATTTTAAAACTTATAATATTAATAATATTCGTATAAATAAAATAAAAAAAACTCAATAACAATATATATAATATGTGCGTGAATGGGGAGAGGAGTGACTACGAGACAAAAGGCAACACCCACATGATTTATTCCAAAATAATATAGATATCTCTATAAGTTCGCAAACTTAAGATAAAAATAGAATAAAAGAAAATAAAATCCAGATTAATAAGAAAACACAGTGTTTGAGAAGGTAGGCAGCATATTCCCCAAGGTTCTTGTACTTGCCACCTCTACTCTATAGGAGGAAGGAAGGAACAAACATTCATCCTCACACACATACACGCAACAAACTCTGTAGCAATGGATTTCTCTGCTTCTTCTTCTTCCTCTTTTATGTCAGCAGATTTAATGAAGACAAAGCCACCGCCTTCTTTACATGTCTAAGAAAGAAGACTTTGAGATGACATCCTCTTCTTCCTTAACCTCTCCGCCACAATGAATGCCAGTTCAAGAGACTGTGATGCGTTCAATCTCGGGTCGCAGTGCGTGTGGTAGCGTGAGCTCAGATCGTCGAATGTCACTGTCCTTGATCCTCCAATGCACTCTGTCACATTCTGTCCCGTCATCTCCAGATGGATCCCACCAGCGTGGCTGCCTTCTTGCTCATGAACGTCGAAGAACGCCCTCACTTCGGCCTAAACATAAAGTGAAAGATGGAACGTTATGATTGTTTCAACATGGACCTGCAGTTGTCGCTTGAAGGAAGCGCGAAGAACGTATATCTTTAAGAATATGCTCGGTGAGTGCAACTTGTTCTAGGATGGCCTACTTGCGTTTAAATAATTAATGTGGCAAATCAAGAAAGTGACGGCTTAAATAATGGGATGGCACACCTAATTCTGTAGTTCAACTACCTCAAGTCTTCCCAACAAGATGTAGTAGCTCAACTTTTTATAAAAAACACTAATCATATATTAAGACTCAATCATTTCCAAGTATTCACAGAGTCCAAGTTAGAACAACCATTTTTTTAATACACTATTTCTTCAAGGCATTGACTAATTCAGCAAGAAAGTTAAGGGAAAGATACTGTTTTGAATATAATATTTCACAAAGGACATGAAACTTCCTACCAAGACAATGTTTCAACTTGTGTTTTATTATTAGTGGCCTGATGCATGTGGCGGGCATTAACCAAATGAAATATTGACCAAGTGCAATTGAGGCATGTTATAGACACTATAATGACGTAAATATTCCTCATTAATCTTCTTTTTCTTTTAGGTAAGCAAAGCATATATCAGAATCATTAATCTTCTTTTCCTTTTAAATGTGATCTTGAAGGACTTATGTGATCATACTGCCTAAAACTTAGCAATTAAGATAAAAAAACAAAATTTCTAAAGGCGGCGAAGAAAGAGAACATACCAAGATTGCATCAAAAGGACGGGTTTTGAGGCCGCAAGGTGCCTTGATGGTGTTCCCATGCATAGGATCACATACCCAGGTTACAATTTGGCCAGCTCCACGGACTGCCCTTATCAAATGAGGAAGCTTAACCCTCATGTTCTCAGCACCCATTCTCACGATGATGGTTATTCTTCCTGGCTTGTTGGAGGGATTAAAAATGTCAACGAGTTTAGTAAGTTCGTTCGGGTCCATCTTCTGGCTCACCTGCAAAACAGATTCAATAAATATATATTTTAGCATGTCGTCTAAACTGATTGAAAATTCTCGAGAATTCACTCTACAACTGTCTGTGCAAGATTGCTACCTTGATACCCAGAGGATTAGAAACTCCTCTCAGGAATTCGACATGTGCACCGTCGAGCTGCCTGGTACGTTCACCGACCCATAGCATGTGGGCGGAGCAGCCATAGTAGAGACCAGTAGTTGAATCCTGACGGGTAAGAGATTGTTCGTAAGGTAGCAGCAAGCATTCATGGGAAGTCCAGAACTCAGTTGTTGACATCACTGGATGGTCCATCGTGAGTCCGGCTGCCTCCATGAACCCCAAGGCTTCGTCAACCCTGTGAGCCAGTTCTTGATACCTGTTCAACAATTAAAACAGAGTTATACACAATCGAACAAGAGCACATTAATTTGAGACAAGATCAAACAAGAGGGACTCGTCATTTCAACAGCATTTCATCAAGACACACACCTGTCACCCTGCTCGCTGTTCTCGACAAAATCAAGATTCCACTGAGTAACTCTCTGCATTGCAGCGTAACCTCCGGTGGCAAAGGCCCTAAGAAGATTAAGGGTGGATGCGGCCTGGCAATAGGCTCTGATCATCCTGTGAGGATCTGGGATTCTTGATTTTTCAGTGAAGGCATCGCCATTAATGTTGTCGCCCTTGTAACTAGGCAGCTTCACTCCATCCTTTACCTCGTAAGCGTCCGATCTTGGTTTGGCAAACTGTCCAGCCATCCTTCCAACCTAAGGAATACCATCCACATATCTATTAGTATAATAACTTAGAAACACTACAGTTCTCATGAACTTGTACAATAAAACTAAAAAAAATGACAACTTTAGTACAAGGCCTACTTCTTTTGTCTACTCCAAAAGAAGACATAATACACAAACTTTATACTACAATGGTTTGTCATACTATTTTAAAGCAAATGTAGGTCAGCCAATACACTTCATGCCACACCCCAAACACAATATGCTTCTTCAAATCCCCCATTTTTAAGCAGATCTAGCTACTGAATTGGATTGATACTGATTATTAGGCTTCTGTCACATTCCAGTTACTAATTTCCAGTAAAAACTTTTAATTTGGACCTTTTCCCAGACAGGAATCTAACTACTTCAGATCTAAAAAAACAGTTAAGCAAATCAAATCGTAAACCTAATCCAGCAATCGACAGATGTGATTCCAAAATCGAGTAAAAAACGGCGACATTTTTACTTATTTCAGTCCATACCTTAATAACAGGCAATTGACCGCCAAAAGAGAGGACGACGCTCATCTGGAGAAGAATTCTGAAGGTGTCACGAATGTTATTAGCACTGAATTCCTTGAAGCTCTCGGCGCAGTCACCTCCCTGTAGGAGGAAGGCCTTTCCGACGGCGGCATCGGCCAGTCTCTCCTCCAGGCTGCGCACCTCTCCGGCGAAAACCAATGGCGGGTAGTTCGCCATCGTGCTCAGCACCGACTGGAGCTCCGCCTCATCGGGGTACTCGGGGAGCTGCAGAGCGTTCTTCGTCTTCCATGTCTCCGGGGTCCACTTGGCGGAGGACGGCGGCGCGGCTTTGGTGGCGACGACGGACGCCTTGGCCGGCTCGGCCGCATGCACGGCGGAGATGTGGCGGCGGAGGACGGCCGGGACCCGGGAGAATGAAGGGACATGGGGGAGGAGGGTCTGGGATTGAATGACGGATTTGGAGGAGAGTGCAGCGGTGTTTGGTAGAGGTAAAGCCATTGTTGATTGAAAGTTTGTTGCTTCTTCTCTGTGAGGAAATGTGAGTATTGAGAGAGAAAGAGAGGATGAGAGCGAGATTTAGAGAGAGGAATGGCTCTACGTTTTAGCCTTCAAATGCAGAATGGTTTTTATAGAATCCGAAAACACAGATTTCTTTTCTTTGTTTCTTTTTTTATTTTCTAACGACGTTGGTAGGTGAAATATTTTTCTTTTTCCTTTTTTCTCTTTTCTCTTTTTATTATTTTTGATATTTTATTTTAATTACCACTAGTATTTAATTTATTATACATTTTATTATTTTAGTTTGTGTACAAAACTTATTTCAAATCATTTTTCTCAATTTATATTAAGTGAATTTCTTCGTTCAAGATACATAATTTTTTTATAAATAATAAATTAAATAAAACTCGAAAAAGGTAGTAAATACTCGTTTCGTCTCGTTTTAAATGAATCATTTTCATTTTTAAATTGCATCATTAATATTAATTTATTTAAAAATTTACAAAAATTAACTCTTTGAAACGTGTAAATTTCGTCACATTCTTATTTTTTACATTATTTATTTTATGTGAAAAAACAAACTATTTTTACCTATACATATTATTTTCATTATAAAATTTTGTTCAGATTTATTTCTACATCTATATTTTCTTCAAATTCACTGTCAAATATTTATAACAAAATTTTAACTTAAAAAGTAATCCGCCATAAACATGTTTACATAAATATATATTTATTACTTTTTCTAAAACACGATACATGTAAATCAAATTATTTATTTTAAATTTTCATATCGTATTAACTTGATAATATATATTCTCTTTATTTGACTAAATATGTCATGTTTTGACCAAAATTATAAGAGTTTTTTTGTTAAAACAATCACCCTTTCATTCTGAGGCAACTGAGCATTTACAAATGTTCGTCAATCTTGAGCGCAAAACAGATAAGAAATTTATGTTCGGTGTTTGGGATGGATACAGAGCGCTCGCGGAGATCAAATCGATGATGTGGACGTGAAAAATGACATACAACTCACAACTCCGGTTTATTTACTTCTAGGCACTGCTAGATATATGCTAGTCTTGGATGATCGATCTATATATTTCTAGGATGTTATAAATTTCTTTTAAACGTTTTATTTTGGTATTTCTGGTAGTTTGTATTTTATTCCTAGAATATTCTCAATAAAATTTTCCTTTTCTTAACAAATAAAAAAGATTATTGGTGGTATTGTGCATGGGGAAGAAAAGGTTGGTGAAATCAAATATTGTTGTGAAGGTTAGGTATTGGAGCTACAATTGGTTGTTGGCGACTCGGTTCTACTCTTATTTATTTAATATTATTAATATTTTGTTGAAAAATAAATTATTAGATTATCACCACAATATTATGTCAACTCACTATTTAAATTTTCAAATATAGAATAATCAATGGATGAAATGAGAATCTATATTTTGCATCAGGAGTAATTTGATTTTGTATTTCATCATTACTTTTGACTTGGCAAAATAATTCTTAGTGTATATATTATGTATTAACTCCTGGATTACAAAGACCCAAAAAAAGGTTGCTAATTATATACTCATAAATACTCGATTACAAAAATATTTCTTTTTCTCATTTCCATAATAAAATTTTGGCAAAAAGATGTAACAGAAGTACCAAAATGTGGAAAATAACATTTATTACAAGACTTTATTGAAAATAATATTTTTATTACAAGACAAAAGAAAATCTGCATACTGCTTTTAAGTTTGAGATTATTTTGGTTTATTATATATAATAGTTTTTTTAATTAAAACAAATGTTTAATCTGTAGACTTTTCCCAATATTTTTGGTCAAGAAAATTATGAATTTATGGCCTGACCTTTAATCCCAATAGTAACTTTATGACCTCATATTTTAATAATTAAAAAAATGACTATAAATTTGCATGCATAATGATTTTATATGGTAGAGTATTATAATATTTGTATTGGAAAAGTGATGAGACATGCCCTAATTTGTACTTAAAAATAAATAAAATATTATTATTTCAAATTATTTAGCAGGAGAAAATTTTGTTTATTATTTCATCGTTCGCTAAATGTGGTCAAGTTTCTTTTTTGTAATATCTCATTAAAAGTAGTCACGCTAAATGTGGTCAAGTTTCTTTTTTGTAATATCTCATTAAAAGTAGCTCATTTCCAAAAAGTAAAAAAATTTACCTTTAAAATACTTATCTCATACTTTTTTCAAACACAACAATTTACTTTTTTTAATCTCCGTATCGAATTCCTTGTGGTCGCATTTAATAGGGCAGAGGGAGTAGTATTTTTTTCTCCATGTCAAAAATAACTTATTGTTATAAAGTTTCACTAATTATTAAAAGGTGTGGTCATAAAATCATTATAAGTTTAAATGTCTCATTAAAATGTCACATTTATAAATAACTCAATAAAAGTCGTACATCTCTGTCTATCAATTTCTTACTCAATTTAACTTTACATTGTCTTAAAAAAGTTTACGCTACGACAAAACTCTCAAATAGTGACACTTGGGTGTAACTATTATGAGTGTCACAAAATTTTAAATGCATGTCACTAAAATTATTAGTAACATTTAATGGTGTAGCTAATTTTGTGTAGTGACACTTTCAAATACATATCACAAATTATTATTTAATTGTTACAATTTTAAATGTCACTAAAAATTTTGTGACGCTCATAATAGTTACACTCATATATAACTATTTGATAATTTTGTTGTAGTGTTACTTCATATATTTCGTTATTTTTGTCATACTTTAATAAATAAAAAATTAATCAAAATATGACATATATAACTAGACAAAGAGAATAACTTAATTTGAAATACATTATATTTTGAATGTAATATGATTCTCACTTAATTTATTACATTTAATTAAATTTTGTATATAAATTAAGATGATCTACTTATAAAAAAATGGGAAAGAAAAATTAGATAAAAAAAATCGGATAAAATTATTATGCAGTAGTCTATGTGGCATGTGTCTCGTTTGGTTTAGTCGAGATTAATTAGTTCAAAATTATCAAAATTTGTATTGGGACAATATTAATTTTGTCATATGGAATAAGTCAAAAACTTACAACTCATGAGTAATTCGATATGGCATTGTCTCGAGATTAAATATCGAGCATAAACCTCCGAACTAAACAACTCATAAAACCAATCTTAAGACTCGTTCACGTGCACCAAACAACCGTGTTAAGTATAGCAACTACTACTTCATTGTTGATGAGGTTGGTGGGTAATTGGGTGTCTTTGTCATTATAAGCAAATATAAAGGGTAATTTTGGTATTTAAGGAACAATAAAGCACATGCTCCATATATAGCAGCCGACAGAATTGTTTTCATCACTAAAATTTAAGGTACACCCCGGCAACGGCGTTTATGTTTTCTTAGTGAAATTTGCGTGCCCAAGGTTAATGCTCAAGGCAATAGGTCTCGAGTTCGAGTCCTTCGTGACGCGGTCATATAATTTAATGTTAATGTAATCCAATTTAAAAAAAAAAAAAAATCTAAGGTACAACTCATGACTGCGTCTATCAAATTCAAATGTTGGTGCTGTCTTTTTTTTTTTTACTTTTTTTTATTTTTTTATTGCGTGTAGATATTTTCTTCAAGGCATTTTTCACGTGGTTGATGCACGTGAGATAATTTTGACTCATAGTGATAGTAACATTAGTTTTTTGTTTAAAATATTATGTTATTGGTTAAATTATACTCCATCTACTTTTTTTTATAACTATTTTATTTAAGTGTTCTATTTATTTTTACAACCTTATTATTTTATTTTCTCACTTTTATAAATGTAGTCATATACTTCATTTTCAAATTATAAAAATTGATCCATTTGTCTCATTATTTTTGGTCTTTAAAGTCAATAAAACATTTACATATTTGGTCAAACAGGGTCAACAATATTGGAATGGAGAGAGTATTAAATAAGGGTAAGATTTTCAAGTTGAACTCGAGTCTAATCATATTAGGTTCGAAATGTTCGTAAATATATTCGAATATGATTTAAACGAGTACAGCTTTGAATAATTCGTGAACTTTGCTAACGAATATGTTCACTAATTTTTAAAACAAGTCGAGTTTCAAATAGTTCGCAAATTTTATATACAAATTAATTCACAAACTTGTCAAACTAATATAAATATATATATATATATTAACTCAAAAATTTAATAAATGAGATTTAACCAACTCGAACTTTAATATTTAATGAACTCAAGACGAATATAAGCCCTAGTTCAAATTCACTATTAAATCTAATAATAAACACTTTGAACTCGAATCAAACTCAAGCTTGATTTTAATTTATAAAATCGAACTTAAGCTTGATTTTCACAACTGAAACTTTCAAATTTTCAAATAAATCGTCTGATAATATTTGATTGAATTCGGATCAATTATAACAATATATTCGTGTGTGATATATGCATATATAATAAAGTTAGTAGGTGTTCATGTACGTGACAATATTTTTGGTAGTACATATAAACAACTTTAGCTAAATTAATTGATTAAAGTAGCTAAGGAAAAATTTACTATCCTAGTGTAGTAATGTTTACATATACCTATTTTGAATGTTTAATTTCCAAATCGTTATGCTCTTGTCTTCACAACTTAATAAAGTATGCATTATTAGCATCATCCATATAGAAAAAAAATAAAATAAAATTTCCCCTTTGTATATATAATATATAATATTATAAGACGACTATTTTCATCACTTTTTAAACCTAAATGGCTTCTTTCAAAATATAAATCTTGAATTGGTTACAATATAACGCAAAATTATCCAAAACAATATAACGCAAAATTATCCAAAACAATATAACGCAAAACCACTAAATACAAATAAATTATTATCCTTAGTCTCTAATTGTTTTCCACTTTCTAAAATTTAATTTTTCATCTTGCGATATTAAGAACATTATGGGATATTTTAAGCATTAATGGTTGGATTTATAAATTTTTATTTACATTTGGATTTACTATGTCTATAAATAAATGGATATTATAATTTAAAGAGAATAAAAAAAATACAAACTTAGTATAAAACTTGAATTCCAAATATGCATCACCAAAATCATTCCAAATTGATTTTAATTAATTATGAGATAATTGGTTGAAGACAAGCCACGATGAACATCCATTTTGTCACACATCATGAATCATCCCTTGAAATTTCAAACTCAAAATTAAATCAAAGATTTTTAAATATCTTATGGGCATATAAATATAATCAATTATTCTAGTTTTAAATAATTATTATTTACAATCGATAATCAAGGCATGTTGGCCGAATCTAAATTCAAGTGGAAAATGATCTTAGCTGACAATGTATTGTGTTGTTTTATAATTTTATACTCATTAAACTATTTTTATAAACACGTGGTTACAACATTAAATATTATTTTCTTCTTACAATATATTAATTAATATATTTGAAGTTGTTATTTGGAGATTAGCTAAGAGTCTTTCTTGAATTTGAATTGAGTTTTTAGATCTTATACTTAATTACCTAAGTTAATTATCATATCGTATCATATCATATCAAAAATAAATTCAACATGCATATACATGAATATAATTTTTATTATTATAATATAAAAATTAATAAATTAATGATCTTTTTTTTAAATAGAACTATGGCATATTTTAGTGGTCACCTACCCCTTTGGAGCACTAAAATAAATTGTTATGATGTGTATAATTTGGTAGTTGGTAACAAACCTACTTTTGTACAACAAACGTGTTAGATTTGTGGATGGCTTATGATTTTTAGGTGGACATTAATATTGAATAATAGATTGTGAATGGACTTTCTCAAAGTTGAGAATTGGAAAGAATTCAAGAATCATTTCCAAAAATATCTAGAAAAATCATACTAACTCATAAGTTTGTGGCTAATTATTATATTAATTCACAAAATATCTATTTTTATCATATTAAATAAAGATGACAATGAAAACAAATGTTAGCCATTTTTTCCATTTAATCACACCATTCTTATCTTAGCAATGTTTGGCATTTGACTTTTGGTTTTTTGCAATTGTGTGCAACTTTCCAAACCTCATCAAAATCAAAATGAAATAAATTTTAAATTGATTGAATTATTCCAAGAAATTGGGCAAGTGATCACTATAAAATTGAATTTTAAAGTTTCTGGAATTTAGGATAAGAAGTAGAGCTTAGTCAACAAATGATTTTGAAAGAGTAATAATTATATACAAATAATAGACTTTCAAGAAGGTAAATAAATTTTAAATATACAAACTTTAAATTATTTTTTAGATTTAGAGTATGTTTGGTATCCAAATTACGATACTCATCTTAGTATAACTACATTATAATTAAAATAATTATACTGACTATAGTGTAGTTATCCTAAGATGAGTATCATATTTGTAATTTGAATACCAAACATAGCTTTAATACGAACTTTCTTTCAATTAATTTTAAAAATACACTAACAAATTTCCTATCAAAGTTACTAATATGTGATAAATTGTATCATATCAAATTCAATTAAGACGAAAATTGGACTTGTATTAAAAATCAAATCACATTAAAAATTCATATATTTTAAAAATTAATTGTTAAATAGAGCAAAACTCGTGTATTTAATGATTTATTTCTCTCAAAAGAAAAGAAGAAACAAGTACTTAATGTATCTTAGCTCAGATATTTTATAAAAATATCTCAACCCCCATTTTAGAATTTATTATTCTTGTCGTATACTATAAATTAATTTTCTTATAAATTAAATTTTTTCAGAAATATCAGTACGCTGAACCAAATGTGACACTATATTTAGATATCTATAAATTATTTCACTTAATTAAAAGCCCTTAATTGAGAAAGTCATAAGATAGCAGCACCAAAGAATATTCATCAAAAGTTGAACTAAAAAGTAGCAACAGATTAAGAGATGATACAAGAAAATGCTTTTATATGCTTAAATGAGCCTAATAACTGGATAGAGTAAGCACACATAAGGCATGGATTGACCCAATTCTTGGAATGCCTAGATCAAGTATATTAGCCAGCAGCCTAACTGCTATCAACACGATATGAAGTCATTAAAGCATATATAAGTTTTGTCCATGTACCAAATTGTGATGGAAGGTTGCTGCATATCGACAATCCAAATAGCTTGCTGCTTCAGTAATAAGGCATGTAGCGTGACGGGCGCCTAAACCTAGGCACCTTGCTGCAGCACACGTATGAAAATTGGTTATTTGTTTTGAGTTTGAATGAACGATAGCTGGTTGGGAAGGAGAGTTAGAAAAGGACCCACCCATAGCCGTAGGGGGAGTAGAAATGTGGGGGTGCATAAGGCCTTCGATATCCATATGCAAGGTAAGGATTGAATCGCCTTGGCCAGAACTGCTTCATTCCAGGAACATTTGTTCTTTTCACCATTACCTGCAGATGAGAAAGAGACAATATGTTGATTCGTAATAAAGCAACATGTGGAACCTACCACCTGATAAAAGAATTTCAGAAAGTATTGTAAATGGAACCTTCAATTGACGCCCGTGTAACTCAGATTCGTTCAGTTGCAGGGCCTTTTCAACAGCTTCTTGCTCAATAAACTCAACATATGCAAAACCTTTTGGCTGCCCAAACTTGTCGGACAAAATTGTAACACGGTTTACAGTTCCACATGATTGGAAATGTTGCTGAACTTCCTCTGGAGTGCAAGCATAATCAACCTTCAACAAAATATTGCAAGTCGGGCAAAGTAATAAGCTATCTGTATTACTGGAGGCAAGCGACAAATAGAGCAATTTCAAAATTTTCAGTTCAACTATGACAACTTATTTCGTTGGGAACAGTAGTACGATATTTCAAGTTATATGCAGATTATCTAAAGAGTATATGACCTTCCTACCAAATACTATGAAGAACAGTCTAAAGCGGGTAAAGAAGCAATACTGTCCTTGCAACATTGCGCGAGGACAGCGTCAGAGAACAACATAGAATACACACACTACACATTATACAATACAAGTTTGGTCATGGCCGGAATCACATGACAAACATGTCTATGCTATATATGTAGAAACCAGAAATTTTCTATTACTTCAATTTTTCAAGTGCATATATGACCACATGAAGTAAATCCAATAGCTCCAATACTATGGTGCCAGTTCTTAGTCCAGAAAGAATGTTGCCATAACTATATATACGACTTCCAGAAAGAACAAGCTCCTTCTTAAGTGGTTCTTTCAAATTGATCTAGGGCAAATTGGGAGAAAGTCAAGTACAACACCTCACCACATCATGTTCTTACAATCAACCAAATCTGAAGCATCAAATCTGCCAGCCCAACCAGCAATCAAATTGGCCCATCAAAATTAGCCAGCTAGTCACCAGCCTCCGCTCTCCAAATGCACCAGAAGGATTTGTGGCAGAAAGCAGGACTCTTGAGGGATATTTCAGGACACAATTACGTTTGATAAATCAAGGGGATTTTCATGCGAGGAACTAGCCTCATCATTATGGCATGAAACCTGAAGATATACTTTCTTTCTCTCTTTTTTCTTTCTCTTTTTCCTTTTTTTCTTTTGATCTTTTGCTTTTTTTCTTTCATCCCCTTTCTTCTGTTTCAAATATTTTCGTTTTTATCATTTTTACTCAGGGATATCACAATATTTTTCCTCTCATAACTTTTAACTTTTTTCTCATCTTGGTTAAGACCTTGATAATTTACATATATACAGGTACCGAGATACTATCAAGAAATCCACTTAAAAGGCAAAAGAACTGCTTTCTCCATCAATATACAAGGCTAAATCCAATGCTTCTCAGGAATATGACCGACCCTGCGATCATAGTCAGAAGCATTAAATACAAAATAAGTCTAAATGTGAATTAAGTATTTTTTAGACAAGATAGAAGAATGATGACAAATCAACACATCACAGAGGCCACTCTCCTAAAGTTGAAAGTTGCATATTATATTACTGCACATCATCAAACTTGAAAGAAGATGAGCAGTGACTTAATATTGTAGAAAACACATCAAGACGAAACAGAAGCATTATAATAATTGTCTTAATTAAAAAAACAAATCCAACGAATCAATAAATCACCCAACCCTATGTCCGAATCCAACCATAGATGTTGATCATCTTCCGAAAACCCCAAATTAAATTCAGCTATGGCTAATTCAAATAATTATAATGGGAAAGGCTATCACTATTTCAAATAAAAATGATAGACAATGGTACTTAAGCTACAAAGTTTGACAAATATCATAAATGAAGTGCATGACCAAAAATATAGTGAGAGAACAGAGATTTAATAGAGATGGGGTGCTGAAAACGAAATCTTCCATCACTTATGCAGTCAAACAAATTAAACCATGGGCTAGAGGTTTATCCCAAACAATTTAACAAGGGGCATGTACTCACATTGCCAACAAAGACAGATCTTGCATCCACCTCCTCCTTGTTTGCCTGAGCTGCAGCAGTACTAGCGGGGTCTACAAAACAACATAAAATGAACATGAAACTAGGATCAGTGTGGTAAATAAAGTTGGATATTGGGCCCAATGCCCCCTAAAAAGACCTTATTAATGGGAGAGGATTCATCATCATGTATTTTGGATCAAACTACCATCCCTAATCAATGTTGGGACAACACAAACTTTAACAATAACAAGAATCTGAAATAAATTCCTAAGTAATTCTAATTATGATTGGTTATATCGATCATCTCCTAGAAACAAAGTAGTTTATAAAACAAACCCACCGAATTCACATTCAAAAGATCTAAATTAGAATAGCACCAAAAAACGTCACCAGTGTTTACAATTCATAAGAATGATTAAATCACATGTATTCTTTATTTCTTCCATTTTTTTCTTTAAAACAAAAAAGTACATTTGAACAAAAAACTACTATTTCAAGAACCAAAATTAGAGAGGAAAAATCACCGGAAAAAATGACAAAGCAGGTTTAAATAATCAAGAAACAAAGAATTCAACAGTCCCTTAAATAGAAATTGGACCTTGAGCAGAACCCATCTCCTTCTCAACTTTGGCCTGCATTTCACGAAGCGCCGCAGCTTCCTCTTCCATCTCCTTCAATCGCTTCTTCATCTCATCCAATTCCTAATAAAAATAGATCCAATAAGGCTAGGCAACATGCAAAAAGCTAACGAATCAAACACAAATTTACGATCTCTTCTATTTCTATTTTGAATTTTATTTGTAAAGATGAAGAATCAATAACAACCTTGGCAGCAGCGTCATCGTCAGCTCCCGCCATGTCGACGTCGGCATCGGCTTCCATCTCGCCTTCGTCTGGTATCTCTGCACCGTACACCTCATGCTCCTCTTCCTCCATCTCTCTCGCACTCACTCACAGAGTGTCGCTTGTTTGTGTGAGAGACTGAGAGTACAAAGGGAAACCTCTGCTGTTGATCAATAATGCTTCATATATAGGCTTCTTTTTATCATGGCCCATATCTAAGCCCAGTGGCCAGTTTTATATACAGGGGACCGTGTACTGAAAAGTAAATTTATCTGTGGACGACCCATTTAGAATATATTCGGCAATAATGATATACTCTTTGTGAACGCGGAAAGTATTCTCTCTTATTACAATCACACAATTGTTAATTTTTATATAATAATTTTTCATGTTTCACTATACAAATAATGGTCCCAAAGTAGAAGGTAAACTGCAAAACATGTTTAGTGCCAAAATAGATCTGCAACGTACCTCCATCCACTAGTGTATTTTCATATTCAGCTGAACATATTTTCTTAGTGTAGTTTGCTAAAAGAATTTAATTTACTTCAATGTTTAAAGAAAAAAAATTCTTTAATGGGAACTAACTCTAAGTTTATAACACGAATGAATTTAAGGAAAAAAAAAGTAGGTAAAAATACGTAGATAGATCATAAATAGAGAATCAAAGAGGCTGGTGCTAAAATGGAGATTGATCAAGAAAATGTACTTGAAATGTATATAATATGCTGATGAAATTCAAATTAAACAATAGCATCTCAAAATCTTTAGGAAACAAAACAGATGGTAAAAAACGGATTCAAGAACATTCTTCCTAGAAGATTCAAAATTATCTCAACTCAGAATTTGTTCTACTAGGACAAGCAAAACAAAGCAGTTAAGCAGGCACTGATGATTTTGTTGCAGCAGAGAGTCTAGAGCGTTTCTTGGCCAAACTCTCGCTTCTCCTCTCCCGCTGTTCCTTCAAACGCGACGCTAGAAGCTTCTGGTAATCGGCAGCCTCTGACTTAGCCTTGGCAATCCTCTTCTTCTTGTCAGCAATTCTAGCTCTCTTCCTCTGCAATGTCAAGGGGGTGACAAGCCTCTGGATTTTAGGAGCTTTGCTCACTTCCTTGCCTGTTACAGTAAATAATATTTCACAATGTAAGATGACTTCATGGTGTGGGAATGCCCGAAAAGAATAAATTGTAGAGTAGAAAACAACTTGCCTGCTTTGGTGGTGAAAGTTCGTCGGTAAGTGTTGACGTACTTCCTCACATCATCATCCTTGTTTAGGTTAAAGAGCTTGCGGATCTTGGAAGCCCTCTTTGGACCTCTCATCCTTGGCTTCTCCGTATCGGTTAGTCCCGGAAGTTCGTTATCACCCTTTTTGACGATCACCAAATTCAAAACAGAGAGGTCAGGGCTAACAATGCACCCACGAACAGACTTCCTACGGCGCTCACCATTTCTTCTTCCATGACCTCGAAAGCAAGGAGTGCCTGTTGGATTAAAAAATTTAGTTCGCATATAAGAGAGACTAGAAACAACTGCATGTAGCAATTTACTATCACCACACACCTCTGTGCAGTAGGAGTCTGACACGTCCAGGTGTCAACACTCCCTGTTTCATGGGAAAACCTTGTTTGTCACACCCTCCCATGATCTTGAAAACGTACCCCTTAAACTCCTGAAATTATCAATTTGACAAGTTAAAACATACAATCAAGAGAAACTCTCATTTCATAATCAAGCTGACAAAGATGAAAAAGGTAACACTTACATCACCCATTGCTTCCCCATTGACCTCCTGTGAGATCCTCTTGTCCCAGAAAGCACGGCTGCAATTACATGCACAAAAATAAGATAATTTATTTTCCCATCACTAGATAATTAGCTTATACAGGCTAGAATCAATTCATACTAATTTCTAGTCCTTGTGATACATTATCTAGCACACTCCCACAGATTGCAATTTCTAGCAGTTAAAGGACTCCAAAAGAGAGTAACTCAGAGTGCAATAACAAACACACTCATACAAACATAACCACAATTATGAAATAGATTATAAAATGCAAAAATGAACACTAAAACATATTCGTAATACTATCCGGAAATGCACGAAAGAGCTGATAATTGATTTCCAAGTAGTGGGTTTCGCAGCATCCTTATCTTTAGTAAATAAGGATAAAAACTAAAGAACGACATAAATTAATAATCCGAGCTGGAATGCAGTGCAACTTCAAAAAGATATAGAAAGGGAACACGAAACCATAGCTATGTAGAAAAAACACAACTTTACTGTCGCAATAGAGTTATAATCAACTATTATCATTTAACACCAGCAAAATTCATCACCATAGAACAAAAATTAAAGCAATCAAATATAAAAACGTACAGCTTAAGATCATCGTCGATCTCGAGCTTCTTCTGGCATCCAGTCGTCGGATTCGCGATGTTGAACTGCAAATTAAGAATAATATATATATATATATATATATATATATGTGCAAAGGTATTAAATTAATCACATAAGGAGCTAGCAAATTCAAGGCTTCAGATTCAGATAGATGGAGAGAGACAGAGAAACCTTCATCTTCAATGAAGCGCAAAGGAAGCAGCGTATACGAGATAGTACCGCCAAAATTAGGGTTTTGCAAAAGCATTAGAAGCTCATTTTATATGGTAATGGGTGAGACTGAGCGATGCCGATGGGTGTATGGGGTTCTATTGGGCTTTTTTCAATATATAAGATACATGGGCTTCTTGGCCCAGTTCATTGCTATTTGCTTCAGTAATAAAACTAGGCCCAGTAAAAGAGCCCAATTCATTAATTATATTATTAATTAATTTCTCCATTAAAAGAAAAGAATAAAACTGCTTCCTCTACTCTCTCCCTCTTTCAGAAAAAGAAAGACCGCAGACTCTCTCTCTCTAAAACTAAAAGAAAAGGAAAAAGAAAATCAAAGTCTCCTCCTCGAATCTGAAATGGCGTCGCCGCGAGAAGAGAGCGTGTACATGGCCAAACTGGCGGAGCAAGCCGAGCGCTACGAGGAGATGGTGGAGTTCATGGAGAAGGTCGTCTGCTCCGTCGACGGCGAAGAGCTCTCGGTGGAGGAGCGCAACCTCCTCTCCGTCGCCTACAAGAACGTCATCGGCGCTCGCCGAGCTTCCTGGAGGATCATCTCCTCCATCGAGCAGAAGGAGGAGAGCCGCGGCAACGAGAGCCACGTCTCCTCCATCAAAACCTACAGATCTAAAATCGAGTCTGAGCTCTCCTCCATTTGCGACGGCATTCTCAAACTTCTCGACACCAAGCTAATCGGATCCGCCTCCAACGGCGATTCTAAGGTCTTTTACTTGAAGATGAAGGGTGATTACCACCGCTACATGGCGGAGTTCAAGACGGGAGCCGAGCGTAAGGAAGCCGCGGAGAACACTCTCTCCGCCTACAAGTCCGCTCAGGTTCTTTTCTTCTTTGACTATGTGACTTGTTAATGAATACTTTCTATTTCTGTCTAATTTCGTTTAAATTGAGGCATTTTTTCATATCTATGTGTGAGAATTTTGGTGCGGTTGTGGCGTGGATCCCTCAAATTCATACCTTTCGAAGTTCTTTTGGTGTATTGTTGCTAATAAGCGCCACTGATCTAACAACTGTATCGTTGAGCTGCATTCGAATTGACTTGACATTCTAGTAATTTGGGGCAGCCGGTGCAGTAATGATTGGTGTCGATTCTTATTGTCAGTTAAATGTTATAGCTGTATCTGAACTCACTCGTTTTGCTTTGTGAATTTGTACCAACTACTCATATTAATTTGTGGTTACCTATCTATTATGCTAAATTATGAAATTCAATATTCAATACACCCCCTAACCTAGGTTCATGATTTGAAGATTTAACTAGTTGACTGAGCATACCTTTGGCCTCTATAGGACATTGCTAATGGTGAACTCGCCCCTACTCATCCAATCCGTCTTGGCCTTGCCCTCAACTTCTCTGTGTTCTACTACGAGATCTTGAACTCTCCAGATCGTGCTTGCAATCTTGCTAAACAGGTGTGTGGTACTTTATCATCCTCTTGTGTTATGCAGACTTTGCTTGTAAGTTGTTAACCTATGCCCATTTATTTGTTCGAAGGCTGATGCGAATCTACTATTTTGCTAGGCTTTTGACGAGGCAATTGCTGAACTGGACACTCTTGGTGAGGAATCTTACAAAGATAGCACCTTGATCATGCAACTTCTCCGCGATAACCTCACGTTGTGGACCTCAGACATGCAGGTTCGTCGGGCTTTCTTCCTTTACATGGTTCGCTCTTTTCTTTTTTGGAGTAAGATAGAGATGCATGTTGCTCCTTCATTGTTCTTTTGCAGGATGATAATGAGGAGATAAAGGAAGCACCTAAGCTCGATAACGAGTAGAAGGACTCTGGTGCCTCTGCTATTTTCTGAAGTATTCTGCTATGTGTCTGGAATCAAGAATTGCTGCTTGTAGTAGTAGCATGTAGTTAGGCTAAATAGTCTCTTTTGCTTATTTGGTGATGTCCCATTTTAAATGGCTTTCTCCTTCATGTGCTTGTGATTCTCATATTTGATAACTTTCTGAATATCGATATTGATGTCTGGTGTCTAGTTTTTGTATGGTTCTTGTTTTCTATCTTTTCACAAAATCAAAAAACCATCTTTGTTTTGATTCATGATTTAAATTCAAATATATTTATGTTGCTCTGTCACATTTCTTCAAGTCTATTCAAGTCAGTATTTATCTTTAGTTACTTCTTTTTACGAAAACAATTTCAATTCTGAATCTCATGATATCTTCCAGTATTTGAAAATTTCGTACTAAATATACATATAAAAATAATTATTAATCATAAAAAAATTATCAAACTTAATCAACAAACAAAAGAATGAAAAAGTATAAGCTTTAGATATGGAATGATCAAAACACCGAGACCAAAATCTAAATATAAAAATTACTCCCACCATCTCACTAAGTTTGATACAATTCTCATATTGGAACCGTCCCACTAAGCCATTTTTAGAATGGTACTCCTTCCGTCCCATTAAACTTGAACACTTTTCTTATTGGGATGTCCCATTAAGCTTGACACATTCCAAAAATAGCAAAAGTTCTCTATTAAAAAAAGTGTAAATCATACCACCTTTATACATTTCACACTACTTTATACACTCTCCTTAATGACTGTACCAAAAAAAAGGTGTCAAGTTTAGTGGGACGGAGTGAGTAAACGTTATCTCTTTAAAAAAGTGTGGACCCTACCAACTTTATTGATCATAAAAGTATAAATTATTGATCATTTTCAATGTGCTTACAAGTTGTGTTTATCCACCAAGTATAGTAGCTTTAGACGTGGTGACATGATTCAATCTTAATATTAGTTTACGGGTTGCTTAGTTAGAAAGTTTATGCTCAATACTTAATTTCAAAATAATGTTATAACTAATCATAGTATAATAAATCTTGATCTATCTCGTGTGACAAAATTAATATCGAGTAATCTCAACCCAACTTAATTTTGAATAATTTGGAATTAACCTAATCTTGATTAATTGAACACCTCTTAATATATATTATCCTATCTATAATGCTAATAGTATCTTTCTTTTGATTGTTGAAGCAGATGATCATTATTATATAGTTATCTTAATTATAGTACAATTATCATGAAATAAATATTAAATCTTATATATCAAACATGGCTTAATCCTTAATTAAGTTAGCAGCACTCATTTAATTTAGCCCATATTTATATATGGGCTTGCTCTCAACGGCATATATATAAGCCCGATATCAATTTAGCCCAGTTAGTTATTCAACACGCTCATCTATTAATTAAATATTGTATTGTGGAATTAAATTAGATTCAATCTTAATTATAACTTTAAATTTATATATTGAATTTTTTTGTCCCATTTGGCAAATTTAGCACAATTAAGACAAATCAAGAAATTTTCACTAATTTTCCATTATGGTTCTTAAGAGTTTCAAAATTACGAACGGAACCATAATATTTCAATTTTTCAAGTTTGAAATTTCGAATCGGGCACCCACATTCGCTCCGATTTTCACCCCTAAATCAAAATTAATATCTTGCAGGTGTAATATGATAAATAAACAATGGCTCCAAAGAAGGTAAACAACTAAACATGATTATTACTATTCTTTTTAGCAGCTGATTTTAAAGAATTCTTCAGTCATTTCACTGAGATTATAACTATGTCGATAACTAAACAAGATTATTTAAAATTACAATGTAGTGTTTAGGATGGATACTACTTTTGAAACACAATTCCATGGGAAATAAATACAACAATAACGAATTTCAAGGAAAAAAGGTATAAAAAAGCAGCTCATAGAACAAGAACAGCAAGTGATTGCTCAAGAAAATATACTAAGAATATATATCATAAGTTGATGAAACTCAAATTAGACAATAGCATCTCAAAAACTTTAAGAAACAAAACAGTTGGTAAAAAACGGGTTCAAGAACATTCTTCATAGAGGATTCAATATTATCTCAACTCATACATAACTAGTTCTGCTTGGACAAGAAGGCATGCATCTCAAAACAAAGCAGTTAAGCAGGAACTGATGATTTTGTTGCAGCAGAGAGTCTAGAGCGTTTCTTGGCCAAACTCTCGCTTCGCCTTTCCCTCTGTTCCTTCAAACGCGACGCAAGAAGCTTCTGGTAATCCGCGGCCTCCGACTTAGCCTTGGCGATCCTCTTCTTCTTGTCAGCAATTCTAGCTCTCTTCCTCTGCAATGTCAATGGGGTCACAAGCCTCTGGATTTTAGGAGCTTTGCTCACTTCCTTGCCTGATACAATAAGTAACAATTCACATTGTAAGATGACATCAAATCAAGGGCATGGCCTAACAAATTAGGATAGAGATATAGAAAACAACTCACCTGCTTTGGTGGTGAACGTTCGTCTGTATGTGTTGACATATTTCCTAACATCATCATCCTTGTTTAAGTTAAACAGCTTGCGAATTTTGGAAGCCCTCTTCGGACCTCTCATCCTTGGCTTCTCGGTATCAGTTAGTCCAGGAAGTTCGTTATCACCCTTTTTGACGATCACCAAATTCAAAACAGAGAGGTCAGGGCTAACAATGCACCCACGAACAGACTTCCTACGGCGCTCACCATTTCTTCTTCCGTGACCACGGAAGCAAGGAGTGCCTGTTGATTTAGAATTTTAGCTCACATATATGAGAGGGGACAATGAACAATTGTGCACAACTATTAACTATCATCACTGACCTCTGTGCAGTAGGAGCCTGACACGGCCAGGAGTCAAAACTCCCTGCTTCATGGGAAAACCTTGTTTGTCACATCCTCCCATGATCTTGAAAACATAACCCTTGAACTCCTGAATTAATCAATTTCATGAGTTAAATCGTATGATAAAGTAATTACTCTATATTGATAACATAGCTGGAATGGATGAAATAGTTAGGATGCATACATCGCCCATTGCTTCTCCATTGACCTCCTGTGAGATCCTCTTGTCCCAGAAAGCACGGCTGCAATTATAAAATGCATATATATAAGAATAAGATGACATATTTTTTCCATCACTTGAATCTTGACATATGGTGTATGCCAGTAATTCATACCAATGTCTAGTCCTAATGAATACATTATCAAAACAAGTCAACATATTACAATCATTAGCACTTATGTGACTCAGAAAAGTAAGCATACCACAGTTCTATAAAAAGCACACACGCATATTTATGTCATAGATTATAAATAAGCAAAATGAACACAAAAAAGCTGCCATATAACTGTCCAGGTTCAAATTCAAAACATCTTACAATACCATCTGGAGATGCACAAAGGAGCTAATGATATACTTCCATGTAGTGGAGTTTGCAGGATACTCGTATTCATTAATATGGGTAAAAACTACAGAGCGACATAAATTAATGAAGCAGAGCTGGAATGGAGTTCAACTTCAAAAAAATATAAAAAACGGAACACGAAATCATCATTAAGTAGTATAAACACAAACTTTACTAGAAATAACACGACCAAACATCATCACGCATAGAACAAAAATTAAATCAATCAAATCTTAAAAAAAACGTACAGCTTAAGATCATCGTCAATCTCGAGCTTCTTCTGGCATCCAGTCGTCGGATTCGCTATGTTGAACTGCAAATTAGGAAATCATATATATATATTAGTGCAAATGTATTAAATTCATCAGATATTCTAATCACATAAGAGATAACAAACTAAAGACTTCAGATTTAGATAGATGGTGAGAGAAAGAGAAACAAACCTTCATCTTCAATGAAGCACAAAGGAAGCAGCGTCGATGGGATACTACGGCTTTGACACGCTCTGCCTCTGATGCAAAATTAGGGTTTTGCAGTATGCGTTAGAAGCTCATTTTGTAAAAGGGTTTTATTGGGCTTAGTGGCCCAGTTCATTTCGATTTGGTCCAGTAAAACTAAGCCCAATACAAGAGCCCAATTCTTTTATTCGAATATTTAAATCCAAATAGTATTTTATTATTAATTAATTTCTCCATTAACAAAAAGAATAAAACTGCTTCCTTTATTTCTCCACTTCCGCGCTCTCTCTCTCTTTCCGAAAGAGAAAACACACAGACTCTCTCTCTAAAAGAAAAGGAAAAAGAAAATCAAAGTCTCCTCCTCGAATCTGAAATGGCGTCGCCGCGAGAGGAGAGCGTGTACATGGCCAAACTGGCGGAGCAGGCCGAGCGCTACGAGGAGATGGTGGAGTTCATGGAGAAGGTCGTCTGCTCCGTCGACGGCGAAGAGCTCTCGGTGGAGGAGCGCAACCTCCTCTCCGTCGCCTACAAGAACGTCATCGGCGCACGCCGTGCTTCCTGGAGGATCATCTCCTCCATCGAGCAGAAGGAGGAAAGCCGCGGCAACGAGAGCCATGTCTCCTCCATCAAAACCTACAGATCTAAGATCGAGTCGGAGCTCTCCTCCATTTGCGACGGCATTCTCAAACTTCTCGACACAAAGCTCATCGGATCCGCCTCCAACGGCGATTCCAAGGTCTTTTACTTGAAGATGAAGGGTGATTACCACCGCTACATGGCGGAGTTCAAGACGGGAGCCGAGCGTAAGGAAGCCGCGGAGAACACTCTCTCCGCCTACAAGTCCGCTCAGGTTCTTTTCTTCTTTGACTATTTGACTTGTTAATGAATACTTTCTATTTCTGTCTAATTTCGTTTAAATTGATGCATTTTTTCATCTCTATGTGTGAGAATGTTGGTGCGGTTGTGGCGTGGATCCCTCAAATTCATGCCTTTCGTAGTTCTTTTCGTGTATTGTTGCTAATAACCGCCACTAATCTAACAAATGTGTCGTTGAGCTATATTCGAATTGACTTCAGGTTTTAGTAATTTGGTGCAGCTGGTGCAGTGAATTTTGGAGTCGATTCTTGCTGTCATTTAAATGTTTTAGCTGTATCTGAACTCACCCTTTTTTATTTGTGAATTTGTACCAACTACTCATATTAATTGGTGGTTACCTATCTATTATGCTAAATTATGAAATTCAATATTCAATACATCCCCCAACCTAAGTTCATGATTTGAAGATTTAACTGGTTGACTGAGCATACATTTGGTTTCCATAGGATATTGCTAATGGTGAACTCGCCCCTACTCATCCAATCCGCCTTGGCCTTGCCCTCAACTTCTCCGTGTTCTACTACGAGATCTTGAACTCTCCAGATCGTGCTTGCAATCTTGCTAAACAGGTGTGTGGGACTTTACTCGTAAAACTTTGTCCTTTCATTTGTTGAAAGGCTGATGCGAATCCAATATTTTGCTAGGCTTTTGACGAAGCAATTGCTGAACTGGACACTCTTGGTGAGGAATCTTACAAAGATAGCACCTTGATCATGCAACTTCTCCGCGACAACCTCACGTTGTGGACTTCGGACATGCAGGTTCGTGGGCTTTCCTCCTTTACATGGTGCTCACTTTTCTTTTTTGGAGTTAGATAGTGATGCATGTTGCTCCTTCCTTGTTCTTTTGCAGGATGATAATGAGGATATAAAGGAAGCACCTAAGCCCGATAATGAGTAGAAGGACTCCGGTGCCTCTTCTATTCTCTGAAGTATTCTGCTATGTGTTCTGGAATCAAGAATTGCTGCTAGTAGTAGTAGCATGTAGTTAGGCTAAATAGTCTCTTTTTCTTATTTGGTGATGTCCCATTTTAGATGGCTTTCTCCTTCATGTGCTTGTGATTCTCATATTTGATAACTTTCTGAATATCGATATTGGTGTCTGGTGTCTTAGTTTTTGTATGGTTCTTGTTTTCTTCTATCTTTTCACAAAATCAAAAAACCATCTTTGCTGTCATTTTGAATTGGGTGTTTTTATTTTTGGATGCGATTGGCATGGGTATCTCTTGCTATGATTCTTGATTTAAAATTCAAATATATTTATGTTGCTCTGTCACATTTTGTCTTCAAGACTTTTCATTCTATATGATCATAAAAAAACTATCAAACTTAACCAACAAATAAAAGATTACAAAAGTATAAGCTTTAGTTATAGAATGATCAAAGCACAGTAAGACCAAAATCTAAATATAAAAAGTAAGAACATACAACCAACACTCTTTGAATTATAAATTATTGATCATTTTCAATTTACTTACCAAGTTATGTCTATTCTAGTTTAGTGTGTTTATAACGTGGTCAGTTGACATGAGTGAATCTCTATATTAGTTTATGAGTTGTTTAGTTAGAAAGTCTATGCCCGATACTTAATCTCAAAATAATGTCATAACTAATAATATGATGATAAATCTTGTTCTATCCCATGTGATAAAATTAATACCCATTAATCTCAATCCTATTAAATCCCTAATAATTTCGAGTTTATCTAATCTCGATGAACTGAACACCCCTTATTATATATTATCATCTCTCTAATGCTAATAGTATATTTCTTTTGAGTGTTGAAGATTATCAGATTATTTTCCCTAATAAACCCTAAAATATAGAAAACTTGATCTTTAAGAGATTTGGCAACACTCATAATACATAAAGTGGAAAAGGATGTCTTCTTCTGTATGGTGAAGAAGTCCCTACCTTGTGCAATGGTGGTAATTGCTAAACCAATGGCTGTTTCCCATAATAAATAAAGTTGACACTTGACACATTTCTTTTTGGCCTTTTTGTCAACAACTTTACAGTTGTGTTTGGAGTAGGCAAGGCAAGGCAAACCTTAGGTGGTGGTAGTCACCATGTGATACTTTTTATTGGTTCTTGACTATACACCAACCTCTATCTATGCCTCCTTTATCATTATATTATCAGCATTTTGATTCCTACTTATCTCTTGACCAAACCAAATATAAATAGGTAGGGTTTGTGTCTATTCACTAGGGTATTTTATCATAAATTTTTGGATACCCTACTTGTATTTTTCGAGTTTTCGAATCTAAATATTTTACGTTTTAGTCATTCGATCTCGAAATTGAACTAGAAGTAACTAATCAATACTTGAAATTTGTGGTGGGCAGTCTATTTGTTTTTTCTGTTAATAATTTGGAGGGCAAAAGAAAGATTATATATGAGGAAATTTTGTGCAGTTTAAGGACAAACCAAATGGCTATAAGGCTATTTGATATTTTTATGAACATTAGTCTGATAAATTAATCTATAATTGAATGCCATAGGGCATGGTGTTGTACAACCCCCTTCAATGGCATTTAAATTCAAATGTACTCAAAACCAAATGCATCTATTATACTTTTATAACAATTCATTTATATAGTTTCACTCAACTGTCGGTCATTACTAATGTGTTAATGTCACGTAAACATAAGAATAGTTATATTTTTAAAAATATATTTGTTATTATTTTATATTGAATATATATTAAATTATACCATAAATAAGCAACAATAATACCAAAACAAGAATTAATAATAATTTATTAAAAATATATTATTTATATACAAAACATATCGCATCATTAACGTACGAGTAATTGTTTTTATTCATTCACATATGATCAGTTGTGCAACGCATGATTGTATGTTGTATAATTTGATTTTTGTGTGGATTTCTACTCTCTTAAGATCTTTTAATGCTCCCTTCATTCACAATATATATATTTTTTACTTATATTACTATTTTGGATCGTCTAAGAATTTTCTGTCTAAAAATTTTCTATCCGATTCTTTTTTGTCATTTTTGGTAAGTGGGTCATTCACTTTATATATACAACATAATTAAATATAATAAATCAAGTGAAATTCAAAATCTACTCAATGCACAATATACTTCAATTCAAATTATTTTTTTAAAGCAAATTAAATTGGATAATAAATTACTAAACGGGTATTAGAAATTGAGGTGGCATAAGAAGGGTTGATATCGAATACGAACCGGAGTTGTTGATCTATTTTGTCTTTGATAGTGAACCTTGGACTTCCTACAACAATTTGAATATTACTTGTTGGGTTTTAAGACAAAGCCCAATTCAGTTTTTGGATTATAATATTATTAAATTTTAGGCCTTGTATATTTTAAATTGTCTTCACTTGAGGTTTACATTCTTTTCTTGTATAGCTTTGTTTTTATTTGTTAACGTATTAGTCATCACATTAAAAGGCTTACAATACTACCAATTCTTTTTATAAACTACAAGAGTTGATAAATTAGGTTGAGATTAGGTAACTTTATAACATATGCAACACTAATTGCACTAAATTTATTTGACAACTAATATATATTAGTATCAATCATACTAAAGTCATAGGTGTCGCATTCGATCCTTTCTTAGCGTGATCTTTAAATTTTATTTATTTACCGATAGGTATTTTTATTATCAATCATTTGGTGTTTATTATTGTAATAAATACTTCATTATATTTATTATTTTCGAGCTTAAAAATTAATAAAATATTCATAACTTCGATCAAATATGACCAAAAATAATGGAATATATCGGGTGACAAAATAAAGCAATCGTGACTCTGTTAATTTCCTGAAATGTCATAAAACGGATTTTCTAGAGATCCCCAATAACCCATCCTCGAATGAATTGCTAAGGATCTGATAAGTCTAACATCAATTCCCACCGACGTGTCAATTGGGCAAATACGATCATAGTGACTAGGATGGATATCTCGTATCCGACAACTAGCAGTTCGCCTTGTTAGTGTTCCGGGATCTAAATAACTCAATTTTCTTATACTAATTTGAGCATCAATTATGTTAATGAGTAAGGCAAGGTGGAAAGGAGATAAGCTAATTAGGCAATGGCATTTGTTAAGAAAGTCTATCTTTATTGATCAATTCCTCAACTCTTCTTTCAAGCATACATCCACTTGTTGTATTTGATAGCATTCTCCCCTCAGAATACAAAATGAAGATTGAATGATCTCTTTAAGTTTTACAACAAAAGAATCAAAGAAAGTAATTAGCAAGCAAGACAACGGATAGAAGAAAGACTACAAAAACCCCCTCTTTATCAGACTGTTTCTTTTCTTTTCTGCTGTACAGTGAAGAAGAATGAGGACAAGAACATGAAGAAGAAGAAGAAGAAGAAGAAAAAGGAGGAGGGAGAGAAATTTTAGAGGTGAGAAGGCTGTGATTGGGTAGTAGGAGTAGTAGACTTGTTCTCAGAGGGCTGAGGAGGAGGCTCCTTCCTATGAATAAAGCTCTTCCTAATAGTAAGCAACCCTCCTACTCTTTGGAACATTGTCTTTGTTCTTCTATGCCCTTGGTTCTTGTCACCTTCGGCATCATCATGCCCTTCCTCACCATTACTGCCCTTGTTTTCATCCTCACCATTGGCATTGGCATTGGCATTGGAAGGTGCCCTAAGCCTGAAGAAGGTGGGCCTTGAGGTAGTCTTGGTTTCCGACTTGGGGGTCTCTGCGGTGGTGTCGAATATCGAGCCCTTGAGGGCCTCCGCCTTCTCGGGGTCTTCGTCGAGGGCCTCGTCGTACTCCTCCTCGTCCTCATCCTCAGCCTCGTCGCGGGTAGCGTCAGTGTCGGGGTCGTTATCGTTGTAGTCGTTGTCGTTGTCGCCGTTGTTGTCGTTGTTGTTGTCGTTCATGAACTTGAGGTCCTCGAGGTCGAAGCTGAAGTCCTTCTTGTGGTGGTCGTCGGCGAACATGACGATGCCGATGGGGTCCTTGTCGGATTCGTCGGCGGAGGCGGCCATGGTGAGCATGCGCTTGAGCTGCTTCACGTGCTCCTGCGCGGCGGCCTCGCTGATGCGGAGTCGCTCGTTCTCCCTGGTGATGAAGTGCAGCGCCTCCTCCTTCTCGGCGAGGCAGTCCTTGAGGACGGAGTTCTCGTCCCTCGCGATCCCCGCCGCCGCCTTCGCCGCGTTCGACTCGTTGATGGCCTGCTTCAGGATGTCGCGGAGCTTGTACGTCTCCTCACGCGCCGCCCGCGTCATGTTCTCCGCCGCCAGCAGCGACTCACTGAGTTTGTGATTCTCGATCTGCGCCAGCGCCCGCTCCTCCTCCGCCCTCTTTATGCAGCTCACAAACCCTATCTCCTTGGCGTTCCACGCGAAGAGCGTCTCCTCCGCCTCCGCCCTCAGCCGCTCCGCCGTGTTGGCGTACAGCTCCGATTCCCCCCTCAGCCGCTCCACCTCCGCCATCAGCAACTCCACCTGCTCCTCCTTCGCGCTCAGCTCCTCCTTCACCATGTTCGCCTCCGTCGCCACCTCCTTCAACGCCATAGCCAGATCCTCCATCGCCTTCGAGCTCTTATCCTCCCCCTCCATCGCGAACTTCCACTCCCTCCTCAACAAATCCATCTCCTCCGCCAAGCTTTCCGCCTTCATCACCGCCCTCCTCTCCGCCTCCTGCGCCCTCACCACCTCCGCCTTCATCCTCGCAAACTCCTTATCATCGTTGCCGCCGCCGCCGCCAACCTCCTTGCTTATATGATTACACAAATCCTCCAATCCATCGATCTTCTCATGCAATGATGCGATCTCGATCTTCGATTCCTCAAGCTCGAACATAGCCGAGTCCAGCTGCCTCGCCATGGCCGCCTCCGACTTCCGCTTCCTCTCCACCTCCGCCTCCAGCTCCTGTATCCTCTTCTTATTCGAAGAGAGTACCAAAGCGGTGTCGTTTTCCCTCTCCCTCACATCTCGAAGCTCCTTCATTAGCCTCCCTAACGACGCATCCTTGCCGGCCTCCTCTTGCCTCGCCTTCCCCAGCTCTGCCTCCAACTTCCCGATCTTCTTCTCCTTGGCCTTCGCCTCCTCCCTCGTCTCCTCCACCGCCTTCTTCAGCCTCTCCACCTCCATCTCCCTCGCTTCTTCCTCCATCTCCCTCGTCTCCTCCTCTTGCATTACTATTCCAACTTCCTTCACTCGCTTCTACACACAACAATTCATAATCTTATATACATATATATATATATACATGCATCAAAATAACCTTAATTAATCCAAACATACATACCTCGGATAAATTCGAAATGGACTTAAGGGCGTCGCCATCAATCTGTGCCACGATGGCATCACCTCTACAAAGCTTCGATGCGAAAAGGGTTTTCGAAAATTTGGAGTGACGACGATTCTTTTGTCCGAAATCCACCGATCCCGACCTAATTAAGAAATCAATTCAAGAAAGAAAAGGAATTACTAAACAAAGAAGAAGGAACAATTTAGTTTGGTATACGATTGAGAATAGTCCGATAAATTCTCCTCAACGCACAATATCAATATTAATTTATATTGATGATCCAAAAACATAGAGCGTGGGTGGGAGTATAGGAGGAGTACAACAAAGACTGCATAACGTACCTCGATCTTGAGCGTATCATGTTTTATGCGTCGACTTCTTTGAAATTTCCGCGGCAGAGAATTTTCCTCCCTATCTTTAGAAAATCAAGAATTGCAAGGATACTTACAACATAGTTTTCCTCGAAATATTTCTAAGTATGTCGATTTTTGTTGACGAATTCTCAAGTTGGGGAAGTTTGTTTTGGCTTTTTGTAACGGCCAAAGTGAATTAAGAACTAATTTCTGGAAGAGAAAGAGCCAGAAAATCGACGTATGGAAAGAGTGGGAGGTTTAGGAATTGGTTGACTTCTTACAATGGTGTGAATCTTGATTGATTGTTATGGTCACCTCACCTGCCTAATAATAATAACAAAATAGGGGCATATTTAGATTTTTAATATAATTTGAATTTGGTGAGATTTTTCGAAGTTTGACATTGTCGAGTGACCGGCCAACACGACGTAGGAAATTGCGCTATTTTTTGTTAGAATGTGCAATTAATTCAGCGGTGAGATTGATCAGGCGATTTTTATATTTAAATAAGGGTGATTTAGTTGAATAGTATTTTAAATTGTTAATTTGGGGAATAACACTTATAAAATAATATTATGTACTATACCTTCCTTTCCCCTCGTTCCATATTATTAGTTTACAGTTTGAATTACAGTCTGAAAAGTTCGGATTGTAACATGTACGGTCAAATTTTTTATTATGATTTTGGATTCATTTGTTGTAGTATATCTTTGTTCTCGATAATTTTGTAAGTCGAATTAGGATGCAGGAAATATTAATAAGAGAGATTATATTTGAGGAGGAGAATCCTGAACGTATATTGGTAAAGAGGAATAACATTGACAAGGATATGAAATGATCAGGCATATAAGGAAGGATTCTTTATATAAATACCTTTTATCAATGAATAGATTTATTGTGTTTCTACAAAAGTCAATTTATTGTCTAGATATTTTACAAATCCGCAGTGTAGAATAAATAAAAATAATACTATAATAGTGTAGTCCAATTAGATATTCACAATTCTACATGCACCGAGTACAAGCATAGAAAAGCTATAAAAATATTATCGCTCAAATGTAACAATCTCACATACAAAGTACAAAAAAAACTACACATACAATTTGAACTATGCAATTGAATGGTAGCTGTAAAAATACAGTTGAAATCTCACTTGAATGAATATTATTTTTTATTAAATGACAAGTACAGCTTAAGGGGGGAATAAACTTGATATAACAAATTTCAGGTGTAAATCATTTTCTAAACAATTTTAAGAGATGGAAAGAAAAGATGAAACACTTAATATGTGACAATTTCAGACAATTAAATGAATTATTAGCTTCAAAGGGACTATAAAATATAGCACATCCATAACGACCACCAAAAAAGGTTTCACAGTCGGATACAAAATAAATATACACAAGTACATAAGAAAACAATTCACTACTTAGAAAGCAGATACAAAATATTGTTCAAATACCAGCACTGCATGACCCTAAATGACTTCACAGGAAAAAACGATAGCAACAGTCAATAATTCTTTCATCCCACAAAACAAAGAATCCCATTATGGCACACGTGCCATCAAGGTTCGGGAAGACAGATTGCCCTAAGCATTAAAACAACAGGTATTACTACCACTACCAGAGTCCAGTACTATCTACTTATATATATGCTTAACAGATAACAAACAGAAGAATTTCACCACCATGTCATAAAACGAAGCACAACCATGCTTAAGCACGCTCGCCCCTGATTCTGCGAGCCAGTTGGATATCTTTGGGCATAATGGTCACACGCTTGGCATGGATGGCACACAAGTTAGTGTCCTCAAAGAGACCCACAAGGTAAGCCTCAGCCGCCTCCTGAAGTGCCAAAACAGCATGGCTCTGGAAACGAAGATCGGTCTGCATCCAACATGCTCCAAAAGTCAAATTTGTAGAAGCATACAAGCAAAATATTTAGATGTTCACAAAAGGTGGATATTAGAATTATCCTCTAACCCACCTTGAAGTCTTGCGCAATTTCACGAACAAGCCTTTGGAAGGGTAACTTCCTGATCAGCAGCTCAGTACTCTTTTGGTACTTTCGAATTTCACTGAGTCAAGACAGTAATGTAATCATCGGCAACCACAAATAAAACTACAAATTGTATTATACTAACAGAACACAAATGGGCTTGTTGGAGCAACACATACACTGGAATACCAATATATGCTCTAAAATGCAACGAAGAAGACTTAAGCATACAGTATTGAACAAATTCAAGACCTTCAGATATTATCTTAACATAACACGAGTTATCGCTCTACCCTTAATTCAAGATGATTGGAAATAAGGCGTCTAGACTAAACTTGTGAACAATAATACATACTCTTCATGGTAATTCATAATCTAAAAGAGAACCACACACATTCCACAAGTGGTGTCATAAAAATTCAAACTTCAAACACCAATAGTCTCAATAATGTTTATATTCAATAGAAGGAAACACTTACCGAAGAGCAACAGTACCAGGACGGTAGCGATGAGGCTTCTTGACTCCACCAGTGGTTGGTGCAGACTTACGAGCAGCCTGTACCATTTACATAAACCTTATCAAAACTAAGGCACAATAAGAAAGCTGATATATAAGGTGCAAGATAATAGATATTCAGTAGTTAACCTTGGTCGCAAGTTGTTTCCTGGGGGCCTTTCCTCCAGTGGACTTACGAGCAGTTTGCTTGGTACGGGCCATCTGTAAGTATATACAATTATTTAAACAGATAATTCCCAAGTAATACAAGTGAGAACACACAGACATGCAAAAACATTACATTTCTTTAGCCACAGCTACCGCTAACAAATCTTGTAAAGACAAATAATCTAACAAAATTAAGATTTGATTGTTGGATATTTTCTATTTCACAATGCAAGCCCTTGGAGATGCCCAATAACACTGCTCTTCAAATTGATATCATAAATAGTCTTCCTAATGTGAGCACGCTGGGAGAACCATGGTTCGAAGATCAAAATTAATCTAATTAACAAGTAATGAATAAAATAATCCAGACTCTTCGCCGAACGACAGATGAATAAAATACTAAGAACACGTATAACATAAATACAGAAGCTTTGAAGTCTTCAAAATGTATTACATTATAATAACATCATAGACCTGGAAACGTAAAGCACGAGATACTATAGCAAATGAAATATGCGGATTTGATTCGATCATCCACCAAATTAAACCAAAATAATTATGAATTCAACATAACAAAGACAAAATGAGATAAAACCCTGATTCACATGTACAGACAGCTTCGTCATAACATAATCCCCATATCTAACACATATTCAAACCCTAGAATCCTAAATCCAAGTTCAACACTAAAAAAACCGAGACAAACCTAATCGATAGATCGAATTACTCAAATAGCAACATAAAACGAGTACAAATCAGGAGAAAGACATTTAAAGCAAAGAAGAGAGCTAACCTCTTACTGCAATGATTCTCGCTCACTATCTCTCTCTCTAAAATCTGGGAAGCGAATGAAAAACTCAAATGGAAGGAGACTCGTTCGTATATATAGGCAGTTAAAAGGATCGTGATCAAGGTGAATCGGACGGTCCAGAACTATTCTCTCTCGCTTCGGCAAACCCACAATCTGACGGTTCTGAGAAGAGATAGTTGTGCTTTCTCCTATTCAATCAACGGCCAAGATGTAATTTAAAGGTCAGACGCGGATCGAGGGTAACATTGTGTTTTCAATAAAAGCAAGCTATGCTATATGAGAATTTTTTATATCGGTAAGAATTTGGTCAAGATTCTGTACACATCCTAAAATTCGCTAATTTTACGATCTCACGCTCTTACGAAATTTCGGGAGTCCCTAATTCTGTAATGGGACAAAATTTAATGCCGGTCGCAAATGCAAGATTTTCAAATGTCTTCAATTTTTTCGAACGGATTCAAAATATATCAAATTTGTTAAAATAAATCTCATAATTGAAAGTGATTATAGAAATTCCAAAATCCATAATTCTCAAAATTTTAAAATTAAATCGTGATTTCAACCCCAAATAATTAAGGATACATGTAGAGAAGGAAATTTTCCAAATCCGAATCTCAAATTTCACTCATACTTTTCATAGTCTTACACTTTTGTAATTAATTTTATTCTTTTTACTTTTTCACATTGTTTATGTGGGACCATATTAGGGATGAAAAATGAAAATTAATCAAGTTTTGGTAAATACATATTGTTTTCTTCTGCTTATTTTAGCACGTTTAAGCTATATTTGGTATCTAATATATAATATTTATTTTAATATAAAATATTTTAAAAATTGTCATTGTTTGGATTTGCATATTCTCGTCAATATTTAATCTTGTCTTCAGTTGGAGTACTGAATTATAAGGGGTGGTTTGGTTTGAATGATAGGATCGATAATATTCAAATGTTTGATTATATAATCACACCAAATTTGGCTTGATTATATAATCAAGCATTTGAGTGATTAAGGGGGCATAAAAATGACTAAATTCATAAGAAGGGGGCGAATTATGAATAGGAAGGAAGAAATTTAAAGTTATTAATCTTGTCTATCCTATCAATCAAACCAAACCACCCTAAATTATAACATCATTGAACAATTTAAAGCTATACCAACTCTCGTTTTACCATCGTTTAGTCATAAAAGTTGAAATAATAGCAGTATTTATAACAATGCATTGCACAATATATATTATATATATATATATATAAACAATGGATTATACTATATTACAATAGAACAGTTAAAATGTGGAATTAATAATAATTAGATTCTGACCTCCTCAAGAAACAGTGTAGAGTGTTCCAGGAAGAACATAATTAGGGTCAAGACCTTCCAAGTCCCATTTCAGAATCTCCAGCTGAAAATAAGTCCATGATCCCCTCAACGTCTTCCACAGCCAAGAATATAATATTTCACCAATTATTTTGAAAACTATTGAATAATCCATAAATAGAAAATCAATAGTTTCACCATCTCTTTATAAACAAGTGTAAATGCATTTTGAATGCATTATAGTACAAGTTATAAGCAATGATTTTGCGTTTAGGTATGAACAAGGTTGACTGCATGCTAAATGAATGTACATTTTGGTAGCGTCCAATCTTTGTGTTGTTTGCGTCTTGGTAGGAAACTAGGACACTTCTTGCATGACAATTGATACGTAAAAGGGTGTCTATTCAGGTCAGGTTGGATGTTCTGTTCGAAATTTGTAGATCTTCGAATTTGAATCGCATATTTCGAGTAGGATATTCAGTTACTGAAAATTACTATAACTAATTCAAATTGTCCGTATTTTTGGATAAGGAATCGGGTAATACCCAGATCCGATATTCCGTTGGATAAGAGAACCCACACCTAACCATAAAACACGAAAATTGAATATTCAGGATACCCGTACCCGATCATGTATTAACCAAAATACTCGATACCCAATTTTCGAATAAACAACACTAAATATACATTTTTTGTATAATAATAAATTAATTATTATTTTACTAAAAAAAATCTAATGTGTCAAGCCTCACCCTCATTACTATTAAGGATAGTTTAATTTTTGATTCTGCTGACTAATTTTTGAATTTAGTTGTGAGCCCATCATTAATCATTTTCAATTGTGTTGAAGTTTATAAGTAGAGGCTCAAATCAACTTAGAATGGGCCGGCCCATCAATAGATAAATTGAGATGATGTTATAAGACACGCAATATCAAATTAAATTTTTCTGCAAGCATAATGCCACATTACATTTTCTTTTTTGAAGTATAGGATTTGTGTTTTTCTTAGCAGTATTTGTTAGTATTTTAAAATTAATATTTCATTTTGATTATAAAAACATTATAACTTTAGTAAAAGTATGTATAAATTAATGAGATACATGAAATATCTCATTCACAAAATTAGAGGAAGACCGTTCTATATCATTCATAATGAGAACGATAGTAGTAGTTAGGGGGAAATGGGCCGGAATTGGATCTGGTTTGATCCAGATCCAAATCTGAAAATTTTGATTTGAGTTCAGATTTGATTCATATTTATTTGATCTTAAAATTCAAGATTCGTGTTTAGATCCATAATATCCGTCGGATCCACGGGTGCGATCCAGATCCATGCATTTTATTTTGTAAAATAAATTATAAAAATATACTAAAATTGATAATAAAATCATGATTGTAATATAAATTAACAACAATAAAGATTGATCAAAATAACACTATAATTTTTACGTAGCACTATAACAATTCAAAATAAGTCATAATTTTTTAAACAATTTTAAAATCATTGATGTGTCAAGAGGAGTTGTAGCGAAATAGATTGCACTTAAAATCAAACTTTAAAATATTTAAGAAAATTTTAGATGTTACACCTACTTTTAACATCATTAACATCTTAAAAAAAAGAAATTTAATAATTAAAAAATATTTAGATTTGAATTGAACGAAATTTAAAATAATGTAAATATTAATATATATATATATATATATGTTGGTCCCGAAACGAGTAAATAAAGATTTTGAAATGCGGAATTTGGTGGTAAACTCGTTTTTATAAAACTCAATCAAAATCAAACTTTCAGTGAATGATAGATAATGAAGGAATAAATACTGAAAGCACATGAAACAACACATAGTTTGGTTTGCGTGGTTCGAAGATAAAAACTTCTACGTCAACGAGTACTCGATGTTAGTCGAGGGTTTCCAAGTTAATGGAGAAATAATAGTCTTACAATGATCAACCACAATGGGTTAGATAGACAATATATCTGATCACTTCTAGCTTCGAACTTAATCTAATGCTAAAACTATTCTTCGGTTACAAAGTAATATCGCTTAATATGAACACTGGAGAATAGAATCTGAAAGCTTGAGTGTTCTAAGAACTTGAGAATTGAGAGCGATAATAGCAAGTGTAGATTGGGTAACCGGTGCTTGTTGAAGCGTGAGAAGTGTCGGGGTATTTATAGAGCTCTCTCAAAAATATAGCCGTTGTGAGATAGAGCTTCTTTTGAATTCTTCTCGTTGGAGTAGTTGACCTTTTTGCCATTTTAGGTGTCTGCAACAAGATCTTCACCTACGAGATCTTTACCAGAAATGATTACATCTATAGCGTAGGTTGAACACTCAGTGTGAGCTTCAGTTTAAACCTTTAGTGGCAAACTTCACTTTTAGAACTTCAGTGGCCTTAAAGGCAGGCCCTTCAATGGCCTTAAAACATGACATTCAGTGGCCTTGAACACGACCTTCAGTGGCCTTGGCCTTAAACATGGCCTTCAGTGACCCTTAAGTGGCCTTTCCTAACTCCTTTTTGATGGTGCCTTCAGTGGCCCTTTAGTGGTTTTTCGCTACACAATTAAGTTTTGAAACCAAATCAAAATATTATAAAATATTCCAAAAATATATATTATAAATAATTAAATAAACGGGTCTATTGGACAGATCTGGAGCGGATATGAGTTTCAAAACGTGAAATTCAAGTTCATTACAGAAAATATAAAAAATTTCAGATCTAGTCTGAATTGATCGAATGTAAAATTTGAAAAATTCAAACTTTAAAAAATGACTGGATGTGCGAATCTAAAAAGGACAAAGGACAGTCCAAGATCCACTACAATCTATAATAGTTGTAATAGACTAACATGTAAATTCTTTCCCGGGAAAAAGTGTTGCAGTCAAAAAAAGCAGTTTTTACATTTTACAATTTACATTTACACCCTTGTAAAATTAATCACTCTTCCCTTCAACTTCCTTTCTTCTTCTCCCCAACCCCACCTGAACTCTGAAACTCCACCGTACCGGCGTACAGCATCTCCCTTTTATTCTCCTTCTTCAGGAGCAACAACCAAACTCCGATCGAATTTTAGCTTTTTTACTTTTTTACATGCTCCAGATTCAATAAAAAATCATCGTCGTCGTCAATTCCATTCACCACCGCAGTACCAGTGCAGCGAGGGAGGTTGATCGTCGGAGAACAGCAAAGTGCTGCACGGTTCCTCCCCAAAAAAATCGTGCTCCTCCATCTTCACCTCCGCCGCCGGCTCATACTCCCACAGCTCCAGACCTACGCCGTTCACCGCCGGGGGAAGCTGATGTGGACTACCCTCGTTCACGATCGCACTCGAATCGCTATCGGAAGGTCCTTCCCCCTCTTTCCTCCCGTCCTCCGGATTCTCCGTCACCGTCACACCGCCGTTTACGGTTTCCGTCACCGTCTTCTCCTCCACGTCATCACCGCCGAGCTTCGATTTCAGCTTGCAGATCTGGTTGTCATTTTCAACACGAGATCGATCGGATTCAGTTACCGCAGCGGATGGAGGAGTAGCGAAATTAATCAATTGAAGCGCACCTCTTCACGGAGAGACTGGTTACGGCGGCGGAGGGCGTCGAATTCGAGGGCGAGGGCGTCGTAGGTGGACTTGAGCGCGGCGTGATCTGCCTCCAACTGCTTCGTCTTCCACCGCGCGCGGCGGTTCTGAAACCACACCGCCACCTGGCGCGGCTGCAGCCCTAACTCCTCAGCCAGCTTCACCTTCCTCTCCACCTCCACCTTCTTCTCCACCTCGAAATCCTTCTCCAGCGCCTTCACTTGCTCCGCGCTCAGCCTCCTCTTCTTCTCCCACACGTGTGACATTTCCCCCTCCTCCATCGCCTCGCACGTGCGTTTCCTCCCTTACTTGTCTTCCTCTCAATTTACTAAAAAGGGCATCAAATTAGAAAAAAAAAAGGGATTAACTCTTTACTATCATAAATCATAAGACAAGAAAACATGGATCAAAATAAGCTAACTACTCATCAATATAAACATACTACTAACAAAGTGCATAATAAGGAATAAATTTGTTCTCTTTTCTTCATTCTTGATTAGTAGTTTGTGGGGTGTGTGTTTTTTGCTTAAAGATTGTGTCTTTTTCAGTTGGGAGTTGCAAGAAATGGCAACCAAACTCCCATGAAAGACAACAATCCCAAGAAGCACAGTTTTGTTACTTTTGTATGCATATAGTAATGCAGCTTGTTTTCCAACACCAAAATCCAATAAGTACAGTAGAAAAAAAGGAAGTCTTGAAAAACCAATTCAAAGAAAGCTTGAAACTTTTATACCCAAAGATACAACAAATCAAAATCTTACACTGTTTTTTTCTTATTCTTACACTACAACCATCTTTCTTCACATGATTGCTCAATCAATTAAAGAAAGAGATATTTGAGTGAAGGGCGTGGTGGTAGATCAGTAGACTGCCTCTATGTTTAAATAAAACTAACCAGGGTTAGAACCTTGGTTGGGATACAACTATGATTAGATTCATGTTGGCAACTTTTGGGATTTAATCTGTCAACAACTGAAATGAACCCCAAATTCAAGACAAATGCAACTTCTTATTGCATGTGCATTAAGGATTAGTTTATTTTTTTTAATATATAGAAAAATAATGTATTTTTCATTAAAGATCTTGTAATATATAAAGAGTCCTTTTTATTTATTTTTTCCTAGGGTTCATGATAAGTGTGTAACATGCATGGCTGTGGAGGATTATGGCAAGTTAAATTAGTATGGAAATTATTGTAAGGAAAATTAAATATAATAATGAAGCTTCTCTATTGGAACATTTGATTAATTTACTATTTTAGTGCATCATAACAAGAAGGGAATGACAAACTACTAAAATACTAGATTCTTGCTATCACATGGTGAGAATTTGGGATCGAGACTTAAGATTTTTTTAATTTTGACATGATCTTTGAATTTTTTGGAAATGAGATCGAGACTGGTATTAACAAATTGGAAAATTTTGGGACTTGGGAGTTTCGAATAACTATCGGGACTATCAATTTTCCAAAATAAAATTTAAAATTCGGAAATTTGGTCCTATTCGGAATTTCGGGATATTTTTTTCGGAAACGTAACTTAAATTTTCTAATTTCGAAATTCAAGAGGCCCGAAATTTCGATCAGAACCAGGACCAAGACCAAAATTTTGATATTTTTCAGGATGGGGATTTCAGGATCGGATCCCGTCCCGATTCTTACATGTTCAACCTAAAATGTGTGTCTAGTTCTCGCAATTGAACGAGGTCTATAGTACGTAGTAAGCTGACCCTAGTCGTATCTCAAGAAAGGCTTAACATGACTTCTTAATCTAAATGCTAGAGATTGAACATAAAAAGGTCTTAAATGTCGTAAACATTCTATTAACATGCAAACGCGTAGATAACTAAAAGCAAAGCGGATAAGTAAAATAAATAACGGGAATCCGGAATAAAGGCTCCAGTATGTGAACATCTACCTCAATCATCTCATGTCACTACTACTCATGCATTCATTTACTAATCTAGAATTCTGAAAAGCTATCTAATTATTAACTTCCGCATTCACAATTAGATAGTGACTCCGACTCTCGTATTAAAGTCACACCATTAAGAATTAAAGACAACAAATGAATACTCGGTTAATGCATTTTCGATTACAACCAAAATTGATTGGATTTGATCCGACATAAGGATTATCTCTCGATCACACCCTACGTCTAATGAATTGCAACGGTGATCAAGTGACACAATTAATAAGTATAATCCAATCAACAAGCATGAGCAATAATAAACACAAACAATAGATTAAGAAATCCACAAACTAATAGAGATCCAACTACCCTGTCCAATCATATAATCATCAAGCAAGAAATCAACATAGATTCATACTGACGACTACACCACGTGGATGGAGCAATTGATCTCCATCTTAATCCGTCTTCCCAGAGGTAAATTACAAGTAAAAGTGATTCCCAAAAGAGTTCTAAGACTAAAAGTTTCTAGTTTTAGGAGAGATATGGGAGATATCCTTCCTCATGCCTTGATTTTCTCTTTAAAACTCGCTGAAAACCGCCAAATTAACGGTCACAGCGACCACTGAGTTGCCAGCGGTCGCTGGGGTGCACTCTCTGCCGCTGCTGCAGCACAGGCTCAGCGACTGTTGGCCTGTGCAAAATACAAAATTTTGAAAAATATAAAATTGAAGCTCGTCTCGATAGGAATTTGTAGCCGCAAATCGATCCAAATTCAAAGTTGTAATGAAGGAGAACGAGCCAAAACAAAATTGTTGCGCAAGACGTAAGAATTTCGCATATGGCCATGCTCTCGCGTTCTTTCTCCTCTCGTCTTCTGCCCGTAACTCCTAGAAAGCTCCCGTCCTTTTCTCGGCTTCGTTCGGCTTAACATCTTCGACATTTCTGGCATCATTTCAACTCACATTAACTTCTTTTTCGTCATCCTACGTTCAAAACAATAACAAACAAAACTCAACATAAACACGCGAACTAAAAGACACCAAACCGACTCCAACTAAAAACTAGACACGACAAAATATGAACAAAAAACAGACATAAAAACGAACTAAATAAACATTACCCCTACTTGATCTGCCATAGCTCAGAAATAAACTTTGCAAGCTAATCAAGTGAAAGTTGTAACTTGCTGAAATAGGCTATAGTCCTTTTTCAGTTTCATCTAATCTTAGTAGGAATATTTAATTTTCAACATGGTTGCTTCACTTTTTTTCTCCAACTGTTGAACCCAAAATCAATTCTATATTTCTAAAATTTAACAATTATTTAATAATAAAATAGGAAAATTGAAAATTGAAAAATAATTGAAGAACAAAATAATGATGATGCAAAAGAGCATGAAAGTCTAGAGGGTCCATATATAGGGATGGAATAAGACAATGCATAGACTTTCATGCCATTTTCATTATATAAATTCAAGACTTTTAATCAGAAAATGAGTATCTTTATAATTAAATAATGCATATGAATGTAGATATTTTTCTCCTATCTACATCATATAACTGACACTCTAAAATATTCCATAGTACAGTTAAAAGTGGTTTGTTTCTTTTCGAACTTAAAATGAGTAATATAAAAGATTAAAAGTGATTAAATCCATACATTTTGAAAAAGTTATTTTTGTCATTTTTTAAATAAGCTAATATTAATAGAATAATTAAAAAAACGCTTTTAATTGTAAATTCATCGTGGGAGTATTTGTCTCGTAATTTTACCGAAAAAATATTAGTATTCTATCGAATACTCGCTCCGTCCCAGTTAACTTGGGACATATACCATTTTGGGTCGTCCCAACTAAGTTGAGGAGTTTCATTTTTAAGAAATCTTTATCACACACAAATTTAAATAATATATATTTTTATCATTACTTTATACATTTTTCAACTCTAAACATACAATATTTAATTATCGTGCTAAAAAAAATGTCTCAACTTAGACGGGATGGAGGGAGTATATATTACCATCTACTCTATAATCTATAAAAAAAGGAAAACAATTAAAAAGTCTCATTAATATATACATTTTTTCTGCACCTAGATCTATAATCTTTGTCTACAAATACTTGAAAGAAGTAGATTGTGCACTTTTGAGAATTAATATGGTTACACATAGGAACAAAATAAGTGTATTAATCATTATGTCCTAATAAGTATGACACAAAATTTTTGGATAATTATTATAAAAAATGTATAAAATAGTGTAAAAGTGATAAAGTTGGTGTAGAATCCACTCCTTTTTAAAAAATAACTTTTAATATTTTAAGAATGAGTCAAGTTTAGTGGAACAGAGGGGAGTATCATTCTTATTTTACTGAGTCTCATGATTGCATACTGTCAAACATGCAAACTTTTCAACTATTCCACCTCGTGCATATATCTCACACACACACTTTTATATATATATATATATATTAATTCAACAGTTCATTTGTCATAATCAAGTCTAGTCTCTAGTAGGGGTGATAATCGAAACGGAATCTGAAAAATACTAAATTTTTGGTATGGTCTCGATCTCGATCGGGATCTCGGGACTCCCGAATTTCAAAATTGAAGAATTTTAAGTCCTGATCCCTTTTCAGATTCTCATGTAAAAATAAATTCTGGTATGAATTCGTCCGCACATATTTGTGGCTTGAAAATGTTTGGATTTATTATCCCTTTTACCTTTGTATAGATATGTTTCCTAGGTCTAGTCCATATATATATAAAATCAAAACTAATTTGCCACTTTCTTCCAATTTTGTCATTCCTCTTTTATTCTATTTACATTATTATCTTTTGACATCTTAATTTTATTTTCTTTTTTCTTCATAATATCAATAATTAATTTATTTAATTCCATTATAAAATTAATTTATTATTTTATTAATTTATATATTTTCTGAAATTATATATATATATATATATAATTATTAGTTATGACATTATAAATGAATAAAAATGTGTATACAAACATAGTTTTATATATCTATATTTTTATTTTTATTTTTATTCAAATTATCAATAATTATTTTTCTTTAATTCCATTTAAATTTATATTTATTATTTTATTAAATTATATATAATAATTTAAAATATGTATATTTTCTATTTTATTCATCTTATTATCTTTTCAGTTCTTTATTTTATTTTAGTATAAATTATGACACTATAAATGAATAAAAAAAATTATATACAAATATAGTTATATTTATTATTTTTAATTTTTTCATATTATCAAAAATTAATTTTATTTAATTCCATTTATAAAATTATATTTATTATTTTCATTATAAATATATAGTAACAAATGTAAATTATTATATTAGTTGATTAGAAATAATACAAATTAATAAATTCATAATGAGGAAATGAATAGTCTCAATTCTCAAATTAATTTAGTTATATTTTACAATTTTTATTTAATTTTTTTGTTATCATAGTTACAACTTTGAATTAAATAAATCATTAGAAACTTAATAAAATTTAAATAAGAAATATATTTTACAGTTGTGCTAAAAAAACTAATTAAATAGTTTGAAGTCGAGTTTCATCTTAAAAATTAGGAAATACGCATCCTAAATTAATTAAGTAATCTTCAAATCGAATAATATCTAATAAGCAAATTTTTATATTTTTGTTACATTAAAAAGATAATCTAATACTCACTTCGTTTTTTAAAAAGATGCATCTTTTGCCATTTTGGTACGTTCCAAATAAACATGCACTTTTTATTTTTGAATATGGTCTCAACTCTCATATTTAATAACTCTTTTTGTGTGTCTCAATCTCTACTATAATTCAAATCAATTAATATATTTTAACATTTAATAATGCATTTGTGTGGTTTCAATCTTTAATACCACCCAATTCAACTATATTTTATTAAAATTCGTATCGCATCATGTATAATAAGAAGATTTTTATTTAGATTGTTTGATTTTTTTAAACATTATCAAAATTATTTGTATTTTAAAATAAAAAATTATATACTAAAAAAGATAATTCTCAATGCGGTAAAAATACTTGTTAAATATAAAAGACACTCCATTAGTTTAGATAATTAAAAAGTCTCATCGTTATAATAATAGTAGTGATAAGTAGGGATGAAATCTGGGCGGATAATATCCGCCCGATCCGAAGCCGTATCCGATCAAATTCGGATTCGAATCCGAAAATTAGTATCCGGTCAAATTCGTATTCGGATCCGGTCAAATTCGGATTCGTATCCGAAAATTTGAATCCGTATCCGGGATCCGATTCGATTACATAATATCCGACCGTATCCGAAATTATCCGTATTTTGTCGGATATTATCCGCATAACAAATACGGATATCCGAATTTTTAAAATATTTATTATTTATATTATATATATATGTGTGTAAAATATTTATTATTTAATAGTTAGTAATATAACTACTTTTTGCCGATTTTGAATTCTCAAATTATATTACAAGATGCATATTTTATTATTGGTAGATACTTGTGTTTAATTATTTAATTTATTTTGTACTTTCTCGATCCTAAAAATTATATATTTTTTTTAATTGATACAATTCTTATAATTTGTATTAGTTCTTTATAAAATATTGTGTCAACAGTTTTTGTATGAAATATATTATCCGATTATATTTATCCGAATCCGATCCGAATCCGATCCGAATCCGTCCCGTGTCCGTATCCCGAATAATCCGAATTCGTATCCGAATCCGGCTTTCCCGTATTCGAATCCGAATCCGAGAAAAAAATATGGGTTAGGATACGGGACAAGCACTATCCGCCCGTATCCGATCCGTTTTCACCCCTAGTGATAAGTTTTATAAGAGCTGTTCCTTTTGACTTTTGAACTAAATCCATATAGCAACAAAAACGTGATATTTAACTTTTTTAGCCTTAATTATCTTTATCACATTACTAATTATTTTAATCAAGAAAAGGCTATTTAATTAGTAGGTATGGATACAAAACTTCAATCACCACTCAATTTAGGGCTACGTGCATGCACAAACACAAAGAGTGGAATGAATCATTTTAATTCATCTCCCATTAAATTAAAAAAGCTTATCATTAAATTCCCAAAATTTTCTTGATGACAACTTTTCTTTTTCCAACAAATAAAAAATGTGAGTTCCCACACACTAGATTATGACACTTAGTATTATAGTTTTGACTTATTAGTCATTGATGAAGGTTGGTTTCATGTGGCCTTTTCCATTTGATAAGTATGTGTAAATATCTTCATGCATTATGCATATTAATGAAACATGAAGCAACAATCATAAACATAAGTCTTGGTTTTAAGAGCATTTCCAATGCAAAAGTTCCGACCGAAGCTAATTGTCTGGAATCCGAATTTGAGTAAGAGCTTTGTATTGGAGAATTAGAAAATTCGAAAGTCAAGCTATCAGACAAAAGTACGGGCTAGCACTAGGGAATCATGTTGGGGGAGCCCGCGTTGAGAAGTGTGAGTTTCTCGAGTTCAAGGCTTCCACCTCCTATTTATAATTTTTTATGTGTGATATTTATTTTTCTCTCTCATTTTTTAATTAAATACGAGAGTTCTGATTTTGGGAATCGCGTGTTATGGTGTTGTCACGAAACTATCAAAATATGATATACCATATCAAAAGATTGCTAATAATTTTAATAAAAAAAAAATAATGAAATCTCCGAATTTGGGAGCTCCATTAGGGATGCTCTAATCCGTCTTGAATGTTAGTTTTAATTATATGTGTTAAAAAGTAATGTTGAAGTGTGATTTATTTATTTTGATAAGTATTGTTAAATGGTTACACATGTGGTGTGGCAGATCATACACTATAAAAAAATAAAAGTTCTGAAAAAGAAAATTAAAACTATATTCTAAAACTAAATCCTAAATAAAAATGTAATAGGATGATTTTCTTTTTGATAAATAACTCATCAATTTTACATTTGTAATAACCTGCATATGTGCCAAATAGATTTATTATACTATGATATTGGCACGTAGGGAGTCAATTTATATAGTTTGTATAATTCAATACAAGTGGAGAGCTATATATTATTCAGAATATTAAAGAACATGCTTCATTTTTCTTGTTTTTAAAATGTTACAATTAATTGAGTTTCAGTTAAAATGTTACAATAGAAAGAATAGTAGCAGCAATAAGCCCATGCCACGACTCAAAATCATGAATCCAGTAAGGATCAACCTAAAAATTACAAGCCCATTTCTAAATTTCATATACTATACCTTGAAAATAAATTTCATTATATTAAAGTTTCAGGAAAGAAAATCCAATTTTTAATCCACTACTAAGTCTTTCATTCACTTGTGACAGCCAATTTGATCACTCTATAAACCCATTATATCACATTATGGGCCAGAAATTCGACATGTGGCAACAAACGGTCAAAACAAGTCCGGCTCAAACCCGGCCAACATCCCGGCTCGATTGTGAGCCGGGCTTGGGATGTATCTTTTGGACCATGTGAAATTCCTTATGGACTTGGTCCCGTGGGCTACTCGAGCCATCTTGACCGATCAAACTGGCTACAAAAATTTAGTAGACTCAGACCAGTCTTGACATGCTCATAAAATTTTAATTATGCTAAAAATACAATTTTCGGATTTGGTTGAATTACATATTTTTCCTTGGCTTGATTGATTTTCGTACCGGTCCAATCTGATCCAATTTTTACAAAAAGTTCAATGGGCTTAGGTCAGATCAACCTGACATGATGTTTTGCCAATTCTAGTACTCCCTCCGTTAAACTTGATATATTCCAAAAATAATAAAAGTTATTTTTTCAAAAAGGTGTGGACCCTACCATATTTATCATTCTTATACTACTTTATACACTATTCTTAATAACTATGTTCAACAGTTTCGTGTCATACTTATTGGGACGAAGTGATTATTAATTAAAGAATGGGATCCACACTATAAATTTCAAAGACCATAGATTTATTTTTAATTATAGCATACTCTTGTGTTAAATCGGTTTATATTAAAATGAGAGTGGAAATTGAACAAACTTGACAAATGCATGCATGATATGGAACAATCTATTAATCCTACTATATATTTCCATTGAGCCAAAAGTGAAATTAAAATCGTGACATTTTATATTTATTAAACTTGTTATATCTCCTTTTCATAAATCTTGATATAGATCTAAAATGCCATGGTAGGTTTGAGTTTAGTACCTAAAGATACTAAGTTTATTTGCATGTTGGTTTTCTTGTTTTTGTTGCTTTCATGAGAAAAAGAGGTTAACCTAATTTAGAACTAGGTCAATCAGTACTTAGACTTAATTAACAACAGAATATATTAATTTAATTTATTACAAAAAAATATAAATATAGATGTCCATGTAAATTAATTTATTTCCCAAGCATGCCTTTTAATAGAGCTATGGATTTAATTAAGAAGAAAATTAAACAAGTGGTAAAGCTTTGTTACACTATAAATATAATGTCGATTGATTATTTAAAGGATGATAGGAACACTGTTTGATTTAATAAATTTTTTTAATAGATCGGTGGAATATTTATAAAAAAAAATGACACTTTTGGGCATTCTGAAAACAACACAAAGCATATAGAAAAAGAAGAATCTTAGTTGCATAAATATAAATTAAAGTTAGTGCTTAATTTACAATTTTGATCAAAATTTGTGATATCTTTTTTCTTACTCCAAGACAATCTATTTTTTTCCTTATTTATGGTTGTTCTTTCACATCTGAAAAAAAAGAAAGAAAGAAAAAGAAGTGATAGTGTTGATCTTGATCGTCTAACTATCATGATAATCTAATATATATATATGTGTGTGTTAGTTTAGATAAGATGAAATTTGTCTCCTTCAATGATTTTATAGGATAAGATATACTCTCTCCCTCCCGCTAAAAGTGGTCATATTTCTTTTTTTGGATTGTCCTATTAAAAGTGGCCACTTTCTTGAAAAAGAAATAATTTTACTTTTAAAATATCTCTCGCCTACTTTTTAATATACAAAACTTTACTTTCTTAATCTCCGTGCCCACTCACTTGTGGCCGCTTTTAACGGTACGAAAGGAGTATATAGGATTGAGTTCTCATAAAAATGACACATAATATAAGAAATATGAAGAATTTTGATGGTCGATTTCTGACCCAAAGGTTCTGAATCTTCTGATTAATTTGGCATTTATATAATTAAATTAAGTGTAAAAATCTGCATTGTTTAAATTATCATGCAAAAAGATAAATTTGTAAAATTACATACACCAACAAACGCAAAAATTAAGGGATTGATATCTAAATTTAAAATTTAAAACTTCCCACTAAAAAAGTAGTGTATATATATACACTAATGAATAGTGAGCAAATTTCGTATCATGTAACTCCAATAACTACCTTAATTCTTTCTTGTTATGTGTTGATATAATCACCAATCTTGTAAAGTTTGTGCCTAAAGTTTTATCTAATTAAAATATTTAGATAATACTTCGATCGATATTATATGAAATTGACTTGACTGAGTTACATTTATCAAATGTGTCTTTTATAATATATACCTAATACGTGATAAATTAAATATTCAAAATTTCCTCATCAAAACTTTTTAAATATGAGAATTAAATGAATTTCTTATTGCATAATAATGACATGACCCTACTATCATTTACCAATTTATTAAATGTTGTGAGAACAAAGTGTTAGCCAGCAATAAAAAATATATATGAATTATTCTAATATTTTATTTGATCATATAATAGTGCATGTTCACTCACTAATCAATAAATTAAGTATGTATAAATTTATTGCATCGTCAATATAGACCAATGGTTTTCCAAAAAGAAATATTTAGATCAGTTAATAATTTCTAAAAAAAACTCACATTTAATCAAAATTTCATTTAATATCGTGTACGTACTCAGTAGGTCTTCAGTTTGAAAATAAAGTCGCTGCCTATAATTTTTTTCTTTTTCGCATTAAAGAAAATTGAAAGCTAATTCAAGTATCAAACTCGAGCTCGACTGAGTTTCATTTTTTCGAGCTTTAGCTTGTTTAAACTCGTTTAATCAAGATAAGTAAAAGTGTAAAATCATACTATATGTTCAATTAGACTCTCAAACCTATCAAGTTCAAACCTATCAAGTTTGAAACAAGCTTGATACGTATTTGAACTCAACTCAAATTAATATCAAGTCGATTTTAAAATTTTCTCGATTCGATCCCTAATAATTCAGGAAGTCAAACTCATACTCGATATATACTGAATAGCTCGAGCTCAAGCTTAATTCGATTAATATCAAATCGATTTCAATTGTTGCTCTACTCAATCCCAAATAATTCCGGAATTATCTCGACTCGCTTACACTGAGGAGGGAAGGAGTAGAAAGAAGAATAGAAAGTGGGGACTGGAAATTGGAAAAATGGTAGCAAATGCCCCCACCTCTACGTAACTGCATTTACTAAACCATTCATTAATTAATCCTTTCAAAAACCACAAGTAAACCCCTCTCCTCTCTCAATCTTCTTCTCCCTTCACTTTCTCCATTTCATTTCATCAAATACATTAACATTCAACACTCCACCACCAAAACAACCCTTCAATTTCTTTGATCATGGCCTTTGATCACAGAAAATTATTATCAAATCATAAGAAGCCTAAATTCACACAAAATTCCGCCATCTACAACGATTGTTACCTGTGCTACGTTTGCCCAGAAAACTGCTACCTAACACCGCCGCCGCCGCCGCCGCCGCAATTCACCCTGCAGCAGCAGCAAAATTCATCGCAAAATAGCATCCCGATAATCCTAATTCTGATGCTCTGCGTTCTCGGAGTTTTATTCCTAGTCCTCTCCTACCTCACCCTTGCACGCTACCGGCGCCGGTCCAACCCGGTCCATCTAGAACCTTACAGGACCTTCCTCGACGAGAATCAAGCCGGCGGAACCGCCCTCGACCACCCGATCTGGTACATCCGCACCGTCGGCCTCCCCCAGTCCGTCATCGACTCCATCGCCTCCTTCCCCTACACTACCTCCGCCGGAATCGCCGACGGAAACTGCGCCGTCTGCCTCAACGACTTCCGCGAGGACGAAACGCTGCGGCTGCTCCCCAAGTGCAGCCACGCCTTCCACCTATCCTGCATCGACACGTGGCTCCTCTCGCACAAAAATTGCCCCGTCTGCCGCGCCCCCGTCCTTCCCCCCGCCGACGCTTCCGCCGCCGTCATTGCACGCGCGAGCCCGGTCGATCCGAGTCCGAGTCGATCTGGATCGGGTCGGGTTGAGGGGAATGAATCTGGGGAAACGGTGAATGGCGATGCGTGGAAAAATGCGGGGGATGGTGAAGTCCGGAGAGTGAGGAGATCGGTTTCGATGGATTTTTCGGATTCTAGCGTTTGTAGAGTGATGAAGAGATCGCTATCGTTCAGTGGGAAGAGATCGGTGAGGAAGAATGCGGAATCGAATTCAGCTGTTGAAGATTGATCTGCAAAAATCATGATTCTGTTTCTGTATCTTCCAGAGTTTTGTTTTGTCTTTAATTTTATTTTTTAACATTTATAGTATTTATTTATTATAATCCATAATATTATTACCAAATATATTTCGGTGCAAAGCAAAGCCAAAGAGTGGTGTAGGAAAGTGTAAATTTGTATATACTATACTATATAGTATTTGGTTTCTAAAATACATTCAATTTCAACATCTGTGTTCTTTTCTTTATTTTTTATTTAAAATATTATTAAAAATTAGAAACATGATTAATTGTGAACAATATTGAAATTGTAAATGAACTCAAAATATATGCAATATACTAATAATAAATTAATTTTTTTTTTCTTAAACTACACATGCATAGCAGCATAAAGATTGAATATGACATATATTATATACAAACTATCAACTTTTCAGAAAATTAATTTACACAATAATCGAAGTCTACGTGGATGATTAAGTGTCGCGATGGTGAGGTGATGTTGTGAATGATAATTAAATAACACCGTCTCATTTACTATGAGATAATGTCGTTTTAGGTTGCGTGTATAATTCAACTATTAAGCATAAATCGATGTCGTTTATGGGCAGGGGAAATTTTCAGTGGAGCGGTGAAATGCGTAGAGATTGAAAAGAATACCAACGACAAAAGCACTATGTTGGGTTGACACTGAAACTGAGAGACGAAAGCTAGGGGAGCAGATAAGATTAGATATCCTATTAATCCTAATCGTAAACGATAGATACTAGGTGTTGTGCATATTGACATGTGCAATGCTATAACTAACGAGTTAAGTATCTCATATGAAGAGTACGTTCGCAATAATGAAACTCAAAGAAATTGACAGGAGCCCGAACAAAAGGTATTTTCTTATAGGCAGATAGAAAAATTCATCTTTTAAAAGGTATCCTCTATTACATTTTTCTTCGGAAAATCTTTAAATTAATTGAGGCAATATCCACCAAGTAGAAACATCCCCACTTTAACAATTAAACCATCCATTTAAATTTCGATCTTTATGTATAATTTCGAATAAATGATATAACATTTTCTAATTTATAACATTTTGTATTTAAAAATATTTCTTATTAATCAATTTCGCAAACTACCACTCCCACTATCTTAAAGTTATTTATAACATTTAATTTAAAATATAGTTAGTATTTTTAATTTTTATGAACAACTATCATAACTTATTTTCAATTTTGATAAATTCCCCCTTTTCTCTTCAAAACTTAGGGTTTTGTTTTATTTGGAATTTTGGAATTGGGAATGTTACTGTGACTATGATTGATATAAATAGATATATATGTGTCACGCCTACAAAGGTTGTGTTCTTAAAATGCAAATATCCTTGTTTTGTTAGGAAATGACATATATACGACATGTCACATTTGGATCTTCTTCCACAATCAATGAGGTTTTATTTCTATTTTTCAATTTTTCTTTTGAAATTGAATAAGTCAGTGATTACTGAATTGAGTCTTCTTCTGATATATCTGTGCAAGTTGGTAAGTAGTTAGCAATTGTTGTAGCAGTAGACATTGCATTTATTGAAACCTATCAAAGTAGATATTGCATTTATTACACAACTTCCTACATTACATTAACCGTGACATACAACCACCAAATAATTAACTCTATATTCGGGTCGGATCGAATATCTTATTCAAAATTTTAAGGTATTTAAATTTTGAAACCGAAAATGCTATATTTTAACTACTCAATTCCCAAATTAAAAGTCCAAGTTGCGACTAAAATATTTTCGGGAGAGTATTCGGACATCAGAATTACGTGAGTTAATAAAATCATTTCATATTTTGAACATTTTCGAATATTTATTGAGTTTTTTTTGGAGTACTGATTTTTTTTTAATATGAACTAAAAATATAACATTATATAATTAATAAAAACGAGTTTCTATCGGTATTACGTGAACATGAAACCCTATATATACAATTGCGAATTCGATTTGAAAATTCAATAACCATATATTTAAGTATTCAAATCTGATCGGATAACGAATGTTACTCGGGACATTAGATACCCGATTTTCGAATAAACACATCTAGTAATCACTTATATTTAAAAATGTATAAGTTAACACTTTTAGTTAAGATTTAATCATTAGAGTTTAATGTTTATTTTGAGATAAGTTCATGGTTCTAATTAATCAAATATATATTAAACTGAAGACAATTTAATTTGATTGTGAGGACTAAAATTAGATGAAAATAAGATATATTTTTATTTATTTTAAAATGATTTATTCACCTTAGGTCGGCAACAAAGTCCTTTACAAATTTCATTTGCATTTGAAAATAGAATTAGGTCACCGTTCCTTTTAAACTTATCCAACAACAATAATAATAATATCACGAGCCATATATGAGACATTACTTGTTGGTTTATGATTTTAAAGAATCTTAATGTCCAATTATTCTATTTGCATTCATAGTTTCAATTAGGTAGTGCGCATTAACTTAATTGAATCAAGAAAATCGACTGAATCGATAGATTTTGGTCAATTTTAGTTTGATTTTTATTAGAAACTACCAAAATCGATCTGTTTTGATCAATCAATTTTTCAATCCGTATATATTATTTGAACGGTCAGTTCTATTAATACTTTCATCTTCAATTCAGTTTTCGATCTAAAAAAAATTGATCGATCGGTCAAATCGATACACATCCGATTTCAATTCATTTTCTTGCTTTAACTAAAAAACTAGTCTGATAGATTTTGAATATGTGCGTGGAAATTGATTAATAACTAATGTAATAAATTGAATATCTGGTGGAAATTGATTTATAACTAATTTGATAATTAATATATTGAACTATTAATCTCGTGTTAATGAGGCAGAGGCACACGGGTCGGAATGCTTTTATTGAAAATGACATCTTAACCCCCATTTTAATATTGTCGGTACGGTATATGTTGAATACATATGATAAATATATTATAATATTATATCATTTTAATGAATACATGCATGTGGCACCTACTTACAATTAGGGTTGTATTTCAACCCAATCAAATAATATTATGCTCCAATTAAACTTGTTTCAAAAATTAAAAGTTCAAATTTAGTTTGTTCTCAATTCGGGTTTTATTAAGGGATAATCGCATGTAAATATATAAATTAACCACTATTTTTGGTATTGCACGTAAATTTTAAAATCTGTCTAATACATTGTTTACCATTTTCTAGTTATTTAATATATCAGGTTGGATTTGGTCGAAATATTGCATATGTGGAACTGAATAACACACATGGACGTACACATTAGCTTAACACACGTCGTTTTTCTTAAGGAAGAAACGACGTCGTTTATAAAGTTGATATGTACGTTCACGCGTGTTATTCGAGTTCACGTATACAATATTTTGACCAAATATAGTCCGGTGTATTAAATAGCTAAAAAGTGGTAGCTGGTGTATTGTGGAGCAGATTTTAAAGTTTATGTGCAATACCATAAATTGTGGTTAGTTTATGTATTTACAAACAATTATCTTTTTATTAAACTATGATCGATTTCAACTTGATAAATAAAAATCAATTTTCGAGCTTATTTATTATTCTGGGAGTGTTTACTGAATAAAATATGATCGATTAGAATTGTCTCTTTTATTGAAATTATTTTAATCTTATCTTTCTAGAATATGAGATATTTATCAAATAGAGTATAATATTTTATTGAAATATTAATCACATACTTTAAAATATATAAATTTTAATCATAGTTAGTAAATATTGGATCAACTTATATTATTTTATCTATTCGGACTTATTATGACTCATCTCATTTAGTAAACGTTTCCTCGTTGCATTGTGGAAAGATGAATGAATAATAAGATATGGGTAGGTTAAAAATCCTTTATTTAATAACTACATTCAAAATAAAAATGGGTTATTTTCTACATTAATATTGTTTTATTCATACTTACACTTTTGTGTAGAAACAATTTATATAATATTAGCTTTTTATGCTTGAAGTTAAATTATTTAAAACAGCAAATACAAAAAAATAAAATGATTATAAGACGAGTTGGGTTGTCCAAATCAATTGGACTCGTATTGTTTCTTCACAAAATATAGATGGGTTGATCTAAAGCCCAAAAATTATTCTATAAATGGGTATTGGTCCTATTGGATTTGCTAAAAAAAAGAACAGCACATATATTTATATTTAATTATATACAATTTTCTAACATAATACAATAATTGTTTTAGGGAATTCCATATGTGATATATATTATTATAATATAGATGGCTCAGTTTTTCATAATTATAAATTTAAATGAAGATTTGTTCAAATTTGACATTTTTATTGATAAGAATCCCATGCAAATTATTCGTTTTCCTGAAATCGATTCAAAAGATAAAATAATTAAATTATTGTCTAGCTAGAGCTTGTTCTAAAGCACATCTCTAGAAAAATTATTGTGGGAAAACGATAAATCAATCAATTCAGAAAAATAATGATTTGTTGACTATATATATTACTCCAAATTTTGAGAATTTTGTAAATTCACTTCCAAATTTCATAACTTCTCAGTGCGCGACTCCCAGACATTAGTACAAGTCGACACCTTCAAATTTTATAACTCTCCGATGCAAGACTTCCGGACAAGAAGTCTCGACTTAGGCTCTTGCACTGAGGATGCTCTTAAAAACTCAAATCGGAGTTATTTGAGCTCATCCTAACTAGCTAGACAAAACAACAAATTATATTTGATTTTGGCTTGTGAACATGTAATTCTATCTTGAACTTGGCTCGTAATATGTTCGATTTGAAGGTTTGAGAGTACGGTCGCTAAATTTTGATGACACAACTAACTGGATGTGTCTGAAATTGGACCGAATCAAATATCATAACAAGAATTAATTTAGAAAAGCTCTTAAAAGACTTTAGTACAATATAATGAAAATGTAGAAATGAAAAATTGAGAAGAGCATAGGAAATGATTAAATCTGCGGCCAAAGCTAGGGCCAAAATTCAAGCACATAGATTAATAAAGGAAAGAGTAGTAGTAATTCACTTTATTTATGCTATTGCTATTTGCTACCCTAATATATAGAGGAATCTGTCACAAACACTTGTCAACTCCTGTCATTAAATTTCAATGCTTGTGCTACAAAATGGCCCCAATTGTTTTTCTAACTTTATTAATTTTTGATGCAAAATTTCAAAACAAGATAAAATAAATCTCATTGTAAAGATACTGGACAGCCTACCTTTCTAGCAAACATGTGAGCAACCTTTTAATATCTCATTGGATTTGGAGCATATATTTTGCTTTTTAGGACAAATGTGATCCTACATAAAAAGTATAATATCTAACTGTTTGAAGTGAAACATAAAGATATCTAACAATTATTTTTAATTTCGCTTCTCAGCGCGATTCAACTCAACTAAATGCTCGATGAAATTAGTATTTTTAACTTGAGACTCAACTAAATGCTCGATGAAAGATTTAATAGAAGGTTTGTGAACATGTTTGTGAAAAAACGAACTCAAACATATTCACAAATTCAACGAGCCAAATATAATTAGGTTTGAACTTGAAATTAGACTTGTTTACCATCGATCGAGTTCCAAACGAACTTTTTCCTGAATAACTCGCAAATGCATAGCTACATTGGTTTACAACATAAAAAGAAAATCAATTGATTACTCCTCCCTCTGTCCCACTAAAAGTGACAACGTTTGACCAAAAAATTCTCATAGATTTGATTAAACGTGAGCACTTTTAGTCAGATGATTCCATGACACATTATTTATTTAATTTTTATTTTTCTACTATATCCGATGTCTAAATGATTGCATGGAATAAAAGATTAATAAACAAGTTACCTAGCTAGGTAAATAGGAGTAATATATGTACACAAAAATTGGGGGAGTGATCCAAGAGTCTAATAATAGCCAAGCCCTATATTCACATGGCTCAGAAATAAAATAATGAATAATCTGTATATGATCAGCTCAGTAAACTCTCATGCAGTCATACTATAGAATAATTAATTACTCCTATTTTCAAAATTTTCATATATCCTAATTGGATTTATATATAAAATTTCGAATTATTTTCATTATTTTAATTAAAAAAATGTAATTTTTATTAAAATATGTGGCATTCTCAAAACACCATACATTTTTAGATCGAAAATTATTTTAATTGCTCGAAATTCAACCAAATGATGGATTTGATACAAGTCGTAAATGCCAAATCAATATACCAAATTAGTAGTAACAATTTTCAATGGTTTGGACAGTTATAATAACAATTACTCCAATATTAAAAATGCCGATCGACAAGAATGGATTGAATGCTAAGAGCAGCCATAGTTATTTAATATTCCAGTTCAAGTTACATGCAATATATAATATTAATTTAATTAAGAGAAATGCGATCGACAATTACAAAATTTAATAATAGTAATTTGGACAAGAGACTGAGAGAGAGATGGTTGCGGCGCTTTGTACCTAAACTAAACTGAGCTATATATATATATATATATATATATTAATTAAGGTAATTAATTAAAGATTAGAGATGTAAACAGCTGGCTTGTCTTGTTGAATAGTTGCAACGATCTGGTGCACTGCGCCTGCAATTTCATTCACTGTGCTCAACTCGCACTCATCTACTACCTGCATTTATTTCCAATTATTTTCATTACTTTCTTCCTATTCAACGACACATGACAATATGCATTATCTATTTTGTCGTCACTTGGAAAAGCTCAATCCTCCATTATTTTTTGCCCCAAAAATCAATAAAACATTCACAATTTTGATCAACATCAAGGGAATATTATTTTGTATAGTTAGTGGGGTTTGTCTAAACAATCCATTCTACAATGGATATTAATGAATAATGAATTACAAATTGAAGTTAGTGAAGAAGATACCTTAACACTGAATGAGTAGAGAACGGATTGATCAAGTGTTGTGACATTAAGGTGTAGGATACTAAGCCCAATAGATTCAAATCCACTCACTATCTTCAACATTTGCCTCGGCATTCTCTTCACTAGTATCTTCACACTTGCATGAGTCTCCACCATCGACACCTCGATTTCCGCGACGCTCGACTGCTTCTCCGTCGGGGTATCCGCAATCGACCTTCTTGAGTATTGCGGGAAAGTGAAGAAATTCGACCACACGTTATCGGAGTCGGCTTCTTGTTGGAGATTGTTGAATTTGTAAGCTTGAAGGAACTGAAGTAGTTGCTCAAGTTCCTTCACGAAATTAATTGCACCACCTACAATTGAGGCTTGATCTCCCTACACATTGAAAAGGATCCAAATATTCTTGAAATTAAATCTTAATTAGCCCTTTTTTTGCTTTAATTTATGACATTATGTGTATTGTGTGTCCCTACTTGCATGTATAAAGAGATGGAGTATCCCAAATTGATGAAACATGTACCCTACCAACCATAAATCATACACAGAAATATATGCATGGGCATATCTGTAATTAACTGCCATGTCAGAAAATTACAGATTAATTAATCAATTATTGATTTTATTTTCTATGATTAAATCAATTTTTAATTAGAGTGAGGGGTTGTATGGTAATTTAGTACCCTTTGAGCGTAGGAGGGAGGCATCAAGGAGCGGAGGACGGCGAGGTAGTCGTTCATTTGGCGGCGGCGATTCCTCTCCACGGCGATATGAGTCATTCTCTGGCTCTCCAGTTCCTCCCTGTTCTTCGACGCCTTGCTCCGGCGCCGCCGCTTGCGCCGGCTCTCCGCCGATGAGGAGGTGGTGCTCTGGCTCTGACCAATCGAAGGCGGCGGAGACTCCCAATCGCAATCAATTACTGGACTCTGTTCTCCAGCAATTACCTTAACATCTTCAACCCCGAATTCGCCTAATTCGGTACTGTAATTGTAATCAATGCAGCCATAGAACAACGGATCTTGCTGGTAGATCACAGTTTCTAGAGCCATTCCTCTCTCTCTCTCTCTCAAGGTTGCAAATGGCTGTGTTTGTGAGGGGAAGGAGACGAAGATGGAGGGTTACAGAAGAAGAGGCGAGTTGCAGCAAATTTAAAGGCTTTATTTTGAGTTTTTCATTTATTTTATTATTAGGAAAATAATTATGTATTATTACTATATTATTCATCTTGTGACAAAGTAAGTCGAAACTGTAACTAATAGTGTGTAAACGAATCGAGTCGAGACGAATATTACGCCTTCAAGTCCGAACTACATTCATATTTGTCAAATTCGAGTTCCATTTCGATTTCGATTTAGGTTAATTAAACAAACACACAATGTATAGTGATTGATCAACCATACGTCAAGTTACAATAAAAATAAGTACTACATTAATCTATTTTTGTTACAAGATTAAAGGGGAAGAGTAAGAAAGAGTGAAAATTGAGCAAATACAAGACATTTTTGTCATCAAGAAATTTGTCGTTTTGCAGAAATAAGGAATTCCTGCAACCAATCTATTATTATCATCACAAGACTAAAAATAAAATAAATACATTTTTATATTATTAATATCAAATTAGTTGATGACGTTATATTTTTTTATATACATATTCAAAAGTTATTTGGTACTACTTATCATTTTGAAAATTTATTTTCACCTGTTTTCCATACATTGAGCTTGCGGATCGCGATAAGGGCTATAAACTTAATTATAATTATTATATAAGTGATTATACAAACTAAAAAATTATAAAAAACAAATAATAGTCAACAACATAATAATATTTAAATTTTATTAATTTTTAAATTTTTTGTATTAAAATACACTCATAATTATTTTTTACATTTTATAGTATGAACAATATAAATCGTATTGAATCGTATCATTCTTACGTAATATTCAATTTTGTTAAACTGTACATACATATAAATTGTATGAACGAATATTACTTCATATCATTCGTACCATTCACACGATTAAATTTAAGTAAAAAAATATTTATGTTAATTCAAATTCAAAATGACCATAATTTAAATATTATTAGGTGGTTATTATTTATCATTTACAATATTTTTTTTACTATCTTATATATATATAATTGCCCAAAAAATATTTTGTTCTTCCTTTTCTATTTCGAATTTTCAATTCTAAAACCCATTACAAAAATATTAGGGCTCAAAATACCCAAAATAATCCATCTTGTAATTTAACAACATTCTTTTTTTTAAAAAATGGCTCAATTTCTAAAATTGCACAAGGTCCCAGTTTTTGCAATAATTCGGGTTGAAGTATTGAACGCGATTTCAGATTTTGTATTCCACAACGGTATTAACATATAGTATGACATTAATAAGATTATAATATGTGACACAATTAAATAATTTAAGATATAAAAAATTAATTTCACAACGGTTTTGGATAAGCTTATAATTAAGGTGTTGTTAATTAATAGTTCACATGCATGCATCTTCTTAATTAATTTCTTCTTCCTCTTCTCTTCTGCAACAACTAATTAAATTGGTTTACAACGTGGAGAAAATTAGACTTTGAGTAAACAATACTTAAAGGTAAAAAAGCCTAGTCTAGTTACTTCCAAACAAATTCAAATGTGTATAATTAATATTTTTATTATTAATAATAATTATTATCATTAGTCGTTACTATTAATTCAAGGTTCCTAAATAGCGTTTGACATCTTGTACATGTAAAGACAAAATGCATATTATTAACTAATCCAGTTGGCCTTGTTTATTATTAATATTTGAGAATTCATAGTAAATCTAGATCATTTTATGCTGTTATTATTATTTTTTAATTTTCCCATAAAACAAAGATAATCATTCTATTTATACGATGCCCTTTTTTTCATGTTTAACTAAACAATATGACATAAAAATTTACTATATTATGTTATGTGAAGGAATAGTTAAAAATACAAATTTATTTTTAAAGTTGGTATAAAAAACTTATTTATTTAAGCGTTCATATCTTTTATTAATCTTTCTTTAAAAAAATTTATGATTATTTTTTGTTCCCTCTTCGACTATGAATAATTATTTAAGGAGTGTTACAATTTAAAAAAAGAGAAAATAATAATTAATCCTGGATTTAAAGAAAGGGTTCCAAATATTTTGCAAGATTGTTCAACTCTTTCAAAGATTTGGTAGCTCAGTCTAATTAGCTTATAAAATGTTATAAAATCTAAACTTGTGACCAAATCATTGATCACATTTAGGCAACATAAATTTCTTAATTAATTTTTTTCATTATTAGTAGACTGGAATTTAAATAGAATTAACATTATTATAAACAGGTACATATACTATTATCTAGATTAATGTTTATAAATTTGTTTTGTTTGTTTGCCTTTTAAATATCTAAAATTGTTAATTCAAAATGAGCTCATCCTAAAACATTTAAAGATACTTTTTTCTTAATTATATAGCACAAATATTTATATTTATTTTAGTTAAATAATGAGGGGTCGGTCCGTGATTGATATGGTAATGTTACATTAGTATATGAGTCACTAATATTAAATTATACCATAATTAATAAATTTTAGTCGTAGAGTTAGAATTAATTAATAAACATTTATAAAAAATTTACTCCCTTCTTAGTTCTTCAATCAGTGTTGTTAACGCTTGAAGTTTACCATTTATAATAAGTAGACTCACCTCATTCAATACATACAATTCAATTAAAAATAATAAAGCACGTGAGACCTAAATTTAACTCAACGCACACACACACATTTCAATTTAAAAATAATAACATACGGATACTCTACTTATTACATTTTACACACAAAGCTAAAATAATATATTAAAACTCGTGTCGAGTCAAAACGTTAATGACATTAGTAAACATATAGAGTATTATTTATTTACATGACACGCCGTATAAATCACAAACACATTAAATTGTGTGGATCGTGAAGTGAGCGCATCGTGAGGTGAGCGGTGATATTTTTCTTTATTTATAACAAATATCTCATTATACCAAATATTATATCTCTTAAATCATATCATATCACATCAAATTAAACAAAGTCTATTTGGATCTTTGTAGAAGCTCCTTGAATATATGAACAAACTTAAAATAAACAATAAGTATTCAAAATGTGTTACTATTCACTATGAAATTACATGTGTCAAACAAGATAATGATTGATTATTAACTTTCATGGTCGACATTAACGTGTATATATATACATATAATTGTCTCTTTTAAATTATGAATTAATTCACAAAAAAATATAAAAAAAACGTATAAATGTTAATCGCAGGTCTAACAGTCAGATTCAGTTCACTCACAGAACTTTCAGAGGTAACAATCAGAGATTAGCCACGAGTCTCCATAGACTATACATTTTCATAGCTGCATCACGGATGACTCAAACTTGAGACTTATTATCTTGGACATTAATCTCACTATTACTATGTCAACACACGCTAGAATTATGATGTTTGATGGTAATAATTAGGTTATGATATGTGGGCTTTTGAATTTTTAAAGCTCAAAAAGTGAAGGCCTTTTACTTAATATTAACAAATATGTTTTGGGCCTTTCCATACCATTATCCAATCCAAAATTTCAAATTGCAATAATTTGCTACAGAACTTCTTCATGGCTAAATACTTTGAATATCTAATATATTTATTGATATATTAATAAGTGACATACAAATTAACGAACTAACTAATAGTGTTAACTAAATGACCATTTTTATTTGAAACTCCAAACAATAAAGAATAAATTATTACTAATTTTCTCAATCCTCAAAGAGGCGATGCAAGGTCTACTTCACATACTCTTCGACAAGACATCAGCAAATACAAAGGGCAACCTTCTTCCTGGGAGACAAAAGATTGGATTCATGTCCTCCCGGAATTGCGTTATCGGAGCCGAGCCAGGAATGGCCGTTAGTGGGCACCCACCACTTTTCACGGTTAGCTTCCACCTCATACGGCTCCTCTAGGGATGGAGGTAGGCCCAGCCCAGACTTGTGCGGTTTATTTTCTCGTTGGGAGGACTTAATGAAGGAAGATGCACATAAGCAAGGAGAAGGGGAAAATGACGGACATATACTAGGACTGGTATAAAGAGTTAATTGCATTCTAAATCCCAACCTCTGAGTTCCTAACTATAATAATGTCACAATTAAAATTAACTAAAATTTAAGTATTTTTAAACTCATTAAAATATTAAATTTTGATGTATGTACCACTATTTTTCATGAATTAATTATTTTCTTTTCTAATATAAGATATGTGAAGTAAGACATCCATTATTGAAAAATTCGAACAAAATAAGTGCGACATAGGGAAAATATTGTTAGTAAAATAAAAAAGATGCCAAAAGTTGTGATTGTATGTATTCAAACTTGATTGGATGAAATCGGCTGGCGTTCCTGCTAAATTCTTCCAATATATCTTTCTTCTCATTTATTTCTCTGTTTTCTTTGAAGAACTTTCCCTTTCTCTTTGATTGTATTATGCATAGAAACAAGCATAAGCTTGATGGCAGTTCTGTTAATGTATTTAATTACATACATATAGAATGTCTGAGTGGAAAGATTGAATCTTGGGCATTGCATTATTCAAGAATTGTGAAAATTGTAGTACATCAGCAGCAACAGCAGCAGCATCTCTTTCTATGCACATACAAACTATGCCGTGTCAGCATGCAAATTGCGCTCCTAGGAATGGAATAATCATGCTCATTCATGGAGATGAGGTGATGGAACCCACTTTTGTTGCATCCCAAATTAACCTTTCTACTCAGTACCTCCTTTCTTGAGTTCCCACTATTCTCAAACACCAAGTTCTCAACTTTCTCCAACATTTATTTACACTTTATAGCCGATCTTAATTTCCTTTTGGCGCAGTAACTTTGGTGGATAGGATTGTTCTTTTCTTGGTGTGTTAAAAAATATTGCTTGTGTAGCTTTCGATACCAGTTGGGTTTTTTTTTTCTTTCTTCTTTTTGTCTTGTTCCTCACTCAAGATTACCTGAGCTATTTAGTGACGCCCTTTTTAAGCATTCCAAATTCCCATGTAGATCTCCAATTTTTAATTGTTCTTACCTCTATTCCATGGGGATCGTTTGAGCCTCAAGTAAAGAATTGCTCGGATTCCCTCTCCCCCCCCTCTCTCTATCTCTCTATTCAAGTTGGCAACTCTCCGTTTTCTCGACTTGTTTGAAGATGGGTGGTACAATTTTCAAGAATTGAAAGAATTGGGCCTTGTTTCTCGATGGAGGTTGCTCTCTCCAAATGGGGTTTCTTGTTTCTACTGTGTTTATCTCTCACATTCTCAGCTGGGTTTTCAGGTTATCTCTTCTCTCCCACTTGCATTCTTGGCTTACTTTCTTCTGGGGTTGCTACTTATTATAATGTTTCAAATTGTTGTCCTTTATTTTCATTTGTATGTGTGGATGAAGTTGAGGGACTGCATGGTAGCTCAAGGGTACGAGGAGTAAATTTGGGTGGATGGTTGGTGATTGAGGGGTGGATTAAGCCTTCTCTCTTTGATGACATTCCCAACAATGACATGCTTGTAAGTTGTTGCTGTCATCATGCTTTGCTTTCTTTCCAGATAACGTGTTTGTGTGTGTGATTAGAACTTAGAAGTTGTTGCCTTGCTCTTCCTTTAACTGATAGGGAGTTGTATGTGTGTGATGATGACTGTGCATACATGTTCTGTTGTTAATAGGTGATTGTTGCATTGTAGGATGGAACAGAGGTGCAACTCAAATCATCGACTACGAACAAGTTTGTCTCAGCAGATAATGGCGGGGGAGGGGCCATTGCTGTTGACAGGGATATTCCTCTTGCGTGGGAGACGTTTCGGGTTAGTTGGTCAGCTCTAGGAAAGGATTTGTTGAAGCTTTGATTATAATCAAAGCCACATTCCTTTGAGAACTGTTCTATATATCCGAATTTCGTTCAGAACTATGCCGTTGTTCATTCTTGGATGTGTCATAATTAAGTAGTATTCAAATGCTTACATACTTCTTTGATGTGCCTTAGTTTTAGTATATTGAAATGTGTGTGATTTATTACCTGCCACGTCGAGGGTATTTCTGTTATACGCAGAATCTTAGTGTTCTTTCTTCGTTTTATTGAGAATCCAATGGGTGATTTCTTGCATTGTATTCCACAGTTTGGACCTGAAACGTAGTTATGTGAAATAGTTTATTGAAGTTGTTGATTATAGCGGATGCGAAGGGAAGGCTGATTAAAACCGTGAACTAGTTTAGAATCGAAAATTTGTAAGAAATGATATGTAGAGAGCAATAACTTAATTCGGTTACTTGTAATCAGTTGTGGAGAGTTTCTGAGTCGATATTCCAATTCCGGACTTCTGGAGGGCAGTTTCTGAGCTGCGGTGGAGACGGAAGTAATGTCACTGCTGAAGCAGAGTTACCCTCTGATACCGAAACTTTTTACTTGGAAAGGAACAATGACAACCGGATTCACGTCAAACTCAAGACTGGAACTTATTTACAGGTATACATTTTAGCCGTAATAACTAGAGCAACTGCTATCCTTCGTGTTTGTTTACATGAAAGATGACGAGAGAATCTCAAACCGTAAATTCTTGGTTGCTGCTACTCTATGCTTCTAGTCTTGTCGTGGTAATGGATAACTATTGGTGTATTTGTATTTGAGCCTCACCCATTACCCGTATTAGTTCTTGATTATGTCGTAATTGTAAGTGGGGAACGGAAAAGCATGATAGTACTATGCCCGTTTGTTTAGGCTTCAAATACCGACCAGCTCACAGCGGACTATCCAGGGACACCAGGCTGGGATGATAATGCTGCGACGTTTGAATTGATAATTACATCAAATAATTTGCATGGTGACTACCAGCTTGCTAACGGATACGGACGTGAAAAGGCACAAGAGGTTTATGAGGTTGGCTCATCCGAGTCTCGGTTCTTTATGATCAAGAAATGCTTTTTTTCCATCACTATGTATATGATATTTATGATATATTTGGTTTTTCGGTTACAATATTCGTTTGTCGTTGCAGAAGCACAGGAACAACTTTATCACAGTAGAAGATTTCAATTTTCTGTATAGGCATGGAATCAATACGGTGAGAATACCCGTTGGGTGGTGGATAGCTTATGATTCCGACCCTCCACATCCTTACGTCGGGGGAAGTTTGCAAGCGCTCGACAATGCGTTTTCTTGGGCACAGTAAGCCTTATTTTTCCCTCGAAGTAACCATATTACTGTACATAGTCTTTGATTCTCGTATTTATTTCACGTGTCTAAATGCTTCGGTTCAGAGAGTACAGCATAAAGTGCATAATCGACCTTCATGCTGCACCCGGCTCCCAGAACGGGATGGAACACAGTTCTAGCAGAGACGGGACGACGGGTTGGCCAACATCATCCGATTATATCTCAAAAACTCTACACGTGATAGATTTTCTTTCTTCAAGGTACAATAGCAAGCTTCCGTTTCACGGATACTCCTTATATCCATATTCGTAAAGGGCTGTCAATCGGTCCAGTGATGGTTAATCGAAAACGAAAAAGTAGTGTTCTATGAACGGGTGCTGAACCTGCCAGTTCTACCAGTTAACTGGTTACTGACCGGTTCGTACATAAAGAGTACTACAAATCTATAATACGTATTGGGTAAATCAAGAACTCACTCATCTGCAGGTACGCAAAGCATCCATCGTTGCTGGGGATCGAGCTATTAAACGAGCCATCTGCTGCCTTTGTTCCACTGGACACCCTAGTTTCATATTATAAGCAAGGATACCAGATAGTTAGGAAATACTCACCCACAGCATATGTCATATTTTGTCAAAGAATCGGGAATGCTGATCCGGTCGAACTCTACCAAGCTAACTTAGGCGATGCAAACACAGTAATCGACTTGCATTACTACAATCTATTCGATGCATTCTTTGTCAACATGAGCTCTACAGACAACATCCAGTATATATACAAGAGCAGGCAAGAACAGTTGCAGGCTCTTAATGGTGTCAACGGACCGCTTATTTTCATCGGTAATCCCCTCGTTCTTGTAAACTTGCTTTTATATATGATATATTCTCTGTGAAAGGTCATAGATAATTGAATAAATGACGGACATGCATGATCGCAGGGGAATGGGTTAATGAGTGGAACGTGACGAGCGGATCTCAAGCCGACTACCAAGATTTTGGACGAGCCCAGTTGGAGGTGTACAACGCTGCCTCATTCGGATGGGCTTATTGGACACTCAAGAATGATCGGAAGCATTGGGATTTCGAGTGGAATGTTCGCAACGACTACCTCCAACTACAACTTGGTACTAATATATCATTAGCTTCAAGAAACCTTAATGTTTGCACTCATTTTGTATGAAATTTGAAGTGCATGCTCATCAATATATATGTATATGTATATATTGTTGCAGGCTGTTCTTCGTTGGATCGAATATCGAGGTCCATGATGTTGCTTGCATGTGCATGCAGCTTCTACTTTCTTCATGGTGTGTAGTGTTGCAACTATGGAAGAATGTATGGCTTCAAGAAGCAGCAGAAGGGGAGGAAAAGGGCTTTCACTATTTTCTCCCTCATTCATTTCTTACCTCTTTCAAAGCCTTGAGGTAACCACTAGAAGCATTTTTTTTCATTGAATACGAGCTCGACTAGACTCGATTTTATTCATTTATGAAAATCATTCTTTCTATTTGAGAGACAGCTCTATTGATCCTCCATTAAATTATCAAATAAATATATATAATTTTTTTAATTATTGATTTATGTTACAACTTGATAAATATTATTGTAAAAGATTTTTGGAATAATGTGATAATTTAACAATATTTATAAAATTATATAGTAATTTATATTAACCTTAAAATAGTAATATTAGAAGGCCGGATTAAGCAAAGTCAATTTTGTAATAAGTCACACTTTTATTTCTTCATTCTGTTCTTATTTCTTTAACGGTAAACTAAAATTTAACAAAATATAGTATCTGAATATCTAAATGTTATCTTTAATAACTGAAATTAATGAATTTGTAGTCATAAGTATATTATAATGAATTCTAAATTGATATATAAATTTGTCTTGGGAACTATCAATCGACATATAAGAATATAAATTTATAATTATTCTTAATCTCCAACTGAGGCTCAATATTCTACTTATGGTGTCCCACATTCAATGTCCTAAAAACAAATTTTAATTTATTTATTTTTCTTAATTTTAAATTTATATGCTTGTAATTTCATTTGTGAATAGTATTATGAGTCATCCAATTCAAAAGAATATGTAATTATTGATTTTTTTTTTTACATTTAATGTCATTTTAAATGATTTTTAGAGTTAATAACTTTAAAAGTAAAGTATATAATTTTTTAAATTTAATTTTTTAAATCATTTTTAATTGCAATTTATTATATTATACTCTCTTTGTTCATTTTATTTGTCTCGTTTACTTATAATAATACATTCGATCAGTTCAATACAAAATGTGACAATTGAAAACGGAGAAATTCCATTTTTTTTTTATATTTACAAGAAATACAACTGAAATAATAATTTTTCTTGTTGGAACTTTGAACGTGAGATACAGAGTTAAGACACTAAATCCTATCCATTATTATTGATATACATCTGATGCAAGTTGTCCAAAATAAATGTAAACGTGGCACTATACCAAATCGATCGCAAGCATTTCAGTTGATTAGAATTTGATGAGTTTATGCAGAATTAGTGTCTTGTTCTCCCTGACCACTTCATCACATGCATCGTTGCCTTCGCCGCCTGCATATTTATTTATTTCACACTCATCACTAACTATTTTATTATGATATATATCCTTTGCAAAAGAAAAAAAAAACTAATGATTTTTAGACTTAAATATATATATAGATAGATAAATATATACCTCCTTTTCCCAGTCACATCTAATTACAATAATGGCAAGTATGAGAGTCTGAACTGCAGTTCCACCAAAAATCATACCAGCCCAGATGCCCTAATTAATATGGAATTAAGACCACATGTTATATTTTATTTTAAAAGCAATGAAAGAATTAAGATTGTGGTAAGAAAGTAGTATAAGATGATGCATTTAATAGCTAAACTACAAAATCAAGAAAAATAAATAAATAATGAGTGAATGAGATGTAAATAAAAACATACCATAACTCCTTGATCAAAAACCCACCCCATCAAAACTCCAAGAGGGACTCCAACCAAATAGTAGCAACCAATGTTTATGTATGCCACGTAGGATTGCCATCCAGATCCAACAGCCACCCCTTCAATTTTTCATAATTCAATTATTCACATAATTATTTAATACTATAATATCTATTTCGTTCAATGTCGACTGAACGAAATTAAACACAATCTATTTTTCTCTGTTTTAATCAAATTAAATACAGTCTGTGTAACATTAGGCCCATTACATTTAATAATGTGTACAGGTATTTAGTGTCCCTTCTGACAGAATTAGATGGTAGACGCACCACTTAATATTTAGTAACATCTTATCATTTAACACGTTTTTGTGTAATAGTAACAGTGATATATATCGGTCTTACCGTTTATGTCTTATTTTGATCAAAATTATGAAAAATTTTTAGTTAAAATATAATATAAATAATGGAATAAATGAAATAGAAATCGAGAGTTAAGATGAATTACCTGAAAGAATTGGTTGAACACTATTGAGAAGAATAGTGAAAGCCAAGAGAAGAGAGAGGTGGCTGACTGCTTCAAGCACAACTTTGCTGGAAGTGAAAATTAGGGCAATTTCATTGTGGAATAGCATTATTAGTAGCCAGAATATTAGGCCAATCACTGCTGATTCACACACTGATACTATTGTTGCAAACTTTGCTCCTTTCCCATTCCCTGCTCCCAATTCATTTGCTACTCTTACTCTGCAATAACAAATTTATTTATTCAAGATTTCAAACCTAGAAAATACTAGTTAATACTAAAAGAAACTGAAAATATATTAATATAAATTAAAAAAGGAGATGGACTTTACCCAGTTCCAGCAAAAAATCCAAGAGGAATCATCATCTCCCATCCATTGATGCTCATGCTGCAGTAATAATACACACAAAATTAAAAAGGTGAATACTATAACAATTACAATTTTATTACTATTAATTACAATACATTACATTTCAAGAAAAATGGCTCCAAAAAGAAAATACTAATTTAACAACTCTATAAATTACGATAAGGCATGGAGTTTTTTTTTTTGGATAGAGAGAGGTAGAGATGGGACAAGAAAGAGATGGCATGATAATATATAAATTAATAAATAATGTTGAAGAGATTGTAGCAATATTGAAAACGAATTGACATATAAGAATAATTCGTATTCAAACTTAAATTGAGACATCTACAGCTACACCTACTTTAATTTGAGAAGAATTAATAATTGAAGCTGACGAAAATTGAAAAGTCTTGTAGTCTATAATTAGTAGTATTATTTATATATAAATAATTAATTGAGTATTATAATTAATGTAATTAATCAAGCTTACCATACAGACAATGCATCAACTGCAATTGTGGCGTTTTTGAGGTTTCCAGTCATCACTATCAGAATCTTGTAATACCAATTCTCCAAACTGCATGCAACTCAAATAATTAGCTTTTAATTGAGATTAATTAATTATTAATTATAAATGGAGAATATCGAAATTTTAGATTATACAAAGATCAACGGTCGAGTTTATCGATACCAGAGCATGACGCCGGAGGAAGCGGAGAGCTTAAGAAACTCCCACAAGCCGGAGAAGGCCTGAGAGGAGAAGCCGGTCCAGGACTCGGGGCAGCCGCCGCAGACAACATAGAGAAACATACCGAGCACGGTGAGCCACCACGACACATTGAGGGTGGCGGCGGTGGCGACGAGGCCGAAGCGGAGGCGGTAGACGAGGAGCCAGCTGAGGAGGATGTGAATGACGAAGGCGCCGAGGTTGACGTAGGCGGTGATGCGGTTCTTGAGCTGGCTCTGGAGGAAGCGCTGGAGGGGGAAGGTGAGGGCGAAGCTGAAGTGGAGGGGGATGAAGGCACGCGCCACCACCCCCGACATCTCCGCCACGTCGTCCGGCTGCCCCAGCAGCTTCAGCACCGGCGTCGCGAAGATGAAGAGCGGCAGCAGCAGCACGCAGCAACCCATTAGCACTATCCAGGATCTCTGTAGGTATATTCCCAGCATGTAGTACTTCTTCGCCCCGAACGCCTGCCCGCACAGCGTCTCCAGCGCGCTCGCCATCCCTAACTGCATCCGTCGTAAACGGAAAGTACGATATTTTTATCATTTTGATCCGTTCACAATCGATCTCATTTATTATTTTATATTTTAAAAAACTAATGAAAAATTTTAGACCCAACCTCTATACTAACAATTTTTATACAATAAATGTAAAAAATAATCATTGATATAAAAAAGTAAATAATCATTGGTACTTTATTTTATTGACTAATAATCTTTGAGTTTGCTATGTGCAAATGACTATTATAGTATAATTTTCAAAATGTAGTAGAAAACAAATTTTAGTAACAAAAATTCAGTGAAGACAAATTTTAGTCATTTTTTGTATGGAAGACATGAATCATTATATATAGAAGGTATCTGGTATGAATGATATAAATGATCCATGCCTTTAATACTAAAAACGAATAAAATTTGTCTGTCACTAAGTTTAATAAAAAGTCTAAAATACATATCATACTTTTTATGTAAGGGAAAAACTAAAAGTTTGGATCTTGATTCAGTATAGTCTTTGTAGGTAGGTAGGTTAAATATATAGTAGGAGTAAGACTTACAAGGAGGCCGAAGTCGAAGCCGACGATGACGTTGGAGGCGATGGACATGGCGGCGAGCTCGAGGTCGCCGAGGTGGCCGGCGAAGGCCTGGGTGATGACGAACATGGTGTAGGAGGTGATCCGGCTGAATATGGCGGGTCCCACCACCCTCCACAGCATCTTCGTCTCCACCCAAACTCTCTTCCTCAGCCTAGGGTTTTCTTCTTCTTCTTCTAAGCAGCACTCTCTGCTCTTTCCTGTCTCCTCTAATAATGGTGATGTAATCATTGTTTCTTCTTCTCCTCCTTCCTTTCTGTTGCTCGACATTCTTGCTTTCTGCTTTCCCTAATCAACACTCTCTCTCACTCTTTCTCTGCGAGTGAGAATGAGGAGAGAGGAGTAGGAGAAATGGAGAATATAGCTTTTGTAATAAATTTGTATATATAGGAGAAGGAGAGATATATAAATTTTGTAGGTTGTCAGTATATATATGAAACCAGTTGTCTTGTAGCCTATGTCGTGTTTTAATTTACTTTTCTTAGGATATATATTCATCTCTATTTTGACCGCTTATAAGCCACACTATGTGTTTGGAATTTGGATAATTATGCCACTCACTCACTAATTAATTCATTCTTAATACACCACAAAATATAAACGTATTTTTCAACTGTCAATATTTCTTATATATATATATACTTGTCGTTAGCATCTACAATGGCGAAACAGACTTCCAATTTGCCACTTCCTTATAAGTTAAACCACATAAATATATACAACTTTTTCTCTGCTCGTGACACGACACGACCATGTATGTTATAATAATAATAAATAATAAAATTTTGATAATTTTTTTTATTAATTTGAGTATGCATTAGCGTTTAGATTATTGTGTACATGCAATTCTTTTTAATTAAGATAAAAACATACTCATTTAATTATGGAAAGTAATAAATTCATTCAAATCTCAATAAGCAAATAAGGAATGGTCAATGTAATGATACATCAACATTCGTAGTAGTTATTCTCTTTTTTAGAAAATGTTTTTTATGGTAATAGTTAATACACAGCGAATCCATAAATGATAATTTAAAATCAATCATGGGCACACTATTATGACAACACTTTGTGAAGAGAGTTTTTATTATTTATAATATAAATGAATAAAAATAGTAAACGTATTTTCAACTGTCAACATTTATTTATATAACATGACTGACTTGGTCTGTTAATAAATGAAGTAATAAATTTTTGATATAAATTTATTATCTTCGCCTCATTTATTTAGACTTATTTGATTAAAAGAGAATTTTTTGGTCAGAGTAAATTTAAATAAATACGATGGAAAGAGTATTATTTTTAATTAAAACTTATTAATTTGAGTATGTGTATGTAATATTACGTGATATTATCACACTAACTACGAGCACGTTAAGTTATTTTCGTAGTGAGTAGAGGAGTGATCCAACATTTTTATATATCTTTTGCGTGTTTGGTTAGATATATACGTACAATTAGTGACTTTAATTTCATATCAATTTAAATAAATTAAACAATATTAATGACGCAAGTATATTGATATTTATGGGTAATGAAAATTTATACCATTATTAATTTATCTTTTGCTATTTTTGCCTATTTTGTTCCCTCAACTAAAGGGGCAAATAATTAAAAAGAAAAAGTGAGGAGAGAAGATGTATGAGTAAGTAGTATTCAATATTATTATGTACTGATCTCTTTCATTAAGTTGTCAAAGTTGTATTGGATTATGAAATTATTATATATATCCAAGGGAATTCAAAAAAGGCAAATTGACCGCTTAATCTGCTAATAGGACAGTAAACGACCTATTCGCGAGCTATTCTTAATTCGGATCGAAAAAAAAAATCATTAGAAGATTGATTCAAAAGTAACCAAGTCGAATTTAAACTTGATTTCAAACTCTATATTTAATCGAGGTGAGCTCGAGCCCTACTATATTTGACTCGTTGAGTTTACAAACATGTTAGAATTCGTTTATTCACGAACATTTAATTGACTATGTTCATGAACCTTTCATTGAGCCCTTAATCAAAGTTTCAATCGGGCATTTAGTTGAGCCTAAACCTAAAATAACTAATTTTCTAAAATAAAAATTTATACGAGCTTATGCTTGAGCCGAGTCTGAATTCGAGCTCGAGCTCAAAAACTATTACTATCAAACAAGCCAGTTTGAGCTAGAATATCAAGCTTTTCACGAGCCAAACTCGAATTTGATAATTACATCTCGAGCTGAACTCGAATAATATATTAAAAGCTTGAATCGAACTTGAACACCCTTATATTTTAAACAAGTCGAGCTTATCAAGATCAAGGAATATGTGTTTTTAATCAACGAATGGAGTTCATTTCTCAAAAGTATTATAAAAAAGAGAATGAAGTTTTTTTAACTAACAGAAGGGAGAAAAAAAAGAGAGTAGTTTTTAGTTAAGGTTTCTCCTGTTTAAGTGCATCAACGTTTTATTGATTTGTAATATGTTGTTCCCATCTAGTACTATTGGTTATGTTTTTCAACACTTCATCTTTTGTTTGGAAATGCTAATAACTTCTCCATGTTCATTTAATTTAAAGTATGATTAACGTTTTATGTTTGTTTTCACATCATGAAGGCATAGTTTCAATTATCATGATAATAAAGAGAAAAAAGTTAATTAGCATAGACAACAACCCATGTATGCGAAATCATTCTTCTTTTGACAATTAATAAAGACAAACTTCTAAACTTTTATACAACTATTGAGTTTGATATATAAAAGTCTACACCAAACAATAATATGGTTCATATGTCTTTTCTTGTCTTAGGAATAAAATATCAAATTGCATTCATAGTGATTATACTCAATTTGGATTCTAGTTATTATCAAATAGTTAAAAATTTGAGATGATTTCTCGCATTGGTTATTCTCCAACTCAAGTTAGGTTGGTTTTTGGTTGATTCAAGATCAACCCATTGTTAAGAAGATTTGTTGGGTCGGATCATCCTTACTTAAACGGGCTTCTTTTTTTTTTATGTCGGACCAACTTAGAATCAGATCTTTCTCAAACACTGTTCAAACTCATCTCGATATTTTAGAATATCTATTTTTAATATTATAATATATGATAATTAATAGATTTAAATATATAATCTTTATCTTCAGCTACCTTTGTATAAATTTATAAAAAGAATCATACAAAACACATCTGAAACTTATCAAGATTAATCTATTTTTGAAATTTATTTTAGACAATCAATGTTAGATTCATTCTAAGACCAGACCCAACTCAAATCAATCACTTCAAAAGTGGTCTCAAATCGAAATGAGTGTAGGGCTTCATTATTGATGACCGGTTCATGCGGCTTTGAACCGAACCGGTCAGATCGACATGAACTATAGGTCTATAACCACTTGTTTGAATTAATTTGGAGTTAAATCTAGTGTAAGAGTGATCTGATCCATCATTCAATTTTTTTCACACACAAAAATATAGAGAAATTTTATTTAATTATGATATCATAATTTGTACAATATTTTAATGCAGGAGAAAATACGGCACCCACTTATGTGGAATTTGGAAAGGTTTGCAAATTAAATAATTAATTTATGAAGAAAGTAAGCTGGTTGGAGACAAGATAGATTTACATAAAACTAAGAGTGGTGACCAAGATTTACATGACCCCATAATGTCTGAATAATCAGTACTATAATAATGAGTTAAAAGTAAAATATGAAAAGGATATGCATAATCTCACGTAAGCAATTGCGAAACCTTATTTGTCACTATGCATAACACTCACTATATATAGACTAATGATTCCGTATAAATCTAAAACTCTAAACTTTTTACATGCAAAATTATTAAATTTCTATAATGTAACTCATTGATTATTTAAATTAGTTTTCTCATAATGAATTATGGAATAGTATGGAAAAATAATCATTTAAAAAAAGAAAGGAATAAATACTCTCTGTTATAACTAAGTGTATGAGAATTTTTTAATTAAATAAGTCTAACTTTAGTGAAACAAATAAAATAATAGATTTTCGATGAAAAATAAAATAGATTTTTTTTAATATATTTCAGACAAAAATATTCTTGTATTTTTATAAACCGAACACACTATTCCGTGAACTCGAGCTCACCACAGTTGTGTATTTATACTAATTATATATCTTAAAAGCAATTTTGAGCAAAAAAAAATAATACTCCCTCTGTTTTAATAAGAATGACACAAAACTTTTGGACATAATTATTAAGGAGAGTGTATAAAATAGTATAAGAGTAATAAAGGTGGTAGGATCCACACTTTTTTAAAGAGATAACTTTTACTATTTTAGAATGTGTCAAGTTTTTAGTGTGACGAAACTGTGTCAACCTTAGTGAGACAAAAGTACTATATATTATTTTTCGAGATTCAACTGATGGGCTGTCGGCCCATTTAGTGAGATGGGTTGTGAATTTGTGATATGATGAATTTTCTTTCTCTTAGCCCATTTAGTAAAACGCCCAAAATCATTCTTCTACCGATCTGCGCCTTGCATTTTTGGAACCCCAAAAAAAATCATACTAACATTTAATTAATTAGATATATGATTAATAATTAAGTAGTCTTAATTATCACTGATTAAATCTGGCTAGCAAAAGTCCCTTTTTATTTATAGATACATTAAAATTTATGTTAATTAGTTAGGAAAAGATAAACTTGAATGGCACAAAAGATTTAAATCATGAGCCCATTTTGTCATTTTATCTTATTATTACAATAAATTAAATATTTACTAATATGCATTGGTGGTTAAAAATCCAAATCTTAATATTATAATTATGAGAATAATAATAATAATAATGTGCACCGATATCATTATTACATTTAAAATATTTGGTAATTGGCATGAATCATGATTGTAAGTATAAGTTTTTGAAGTTACGTTACATCGTACTTTAATCATCAAAGTGCAAACTCGATCTATATTCAAGAAAAAGAAACTCACAGTAGCAATAGCAATAGCAATAATGAATTATGTGAAATTACAATATTTATAGCAAAAGAAAAAAGAAATGGAATGAAGAGTAACAAACAAATATGGACCAAAAGGGTAACACGGAAGTTATTAGTTAATGACTAATAAGCCCCCACCGAAAGGAAGAACAAAATACAGAGACAGTGTACACGTGTACGATTCCCCCTATCCACGTGGCGATCCTACATCAAGGCCACCGCAACAAGCGCCGCCGTGACAGCGGTGGCGCCGAAGGCGGCCCTGCTCACGAAACCGGCGTTGCTTCCGTCGGCGGGAGTCTGATCAGAGGCTGGGCCGGGGGTGGGGGCGGCGGTTCCGGGTGCAGAGGCGGGTGATGCGTTGGGGGATGCGGTGGGGGCGGCGGTGGGGGATACGGTGGGAGCAAGTGAAGGAGATGGGGTGGTTGAAGTAGGCGGCGCCGCCACTGGGGAAACGGTGGGGGCGGCGGTGGGAGAGATTGTTGGAGCGCCCGAGGGTGCTTGCGCCATGCAGGAGGTGGCCACCAGTGCTAAGAGGACAATAAGCTTTAGTGACGATGAAGCCATTGTGTGTTTGTGTGTGTATCTGTATATCTGTGTGTCTGTGTGTGTGAGAGAGAAAGAGAGAGATGGGGCTTTGAGGATGTGGGAAAGAAGTTTGGGAAGTGCAGATATATATAGATATAGAGAGAGAGAGAGATTTAATTAAGAAAATAAAGGAGATAAAGATTCCATGAAAATGATTTAAACACAAAAAAATTACAGACGTGCATATGATGATTGATGATGAAGAAATACACTGTTTTTCTAATTAATAATTAAGTGTAATATTTACTATTTTGACGAAATTTAAATTAATTATTCAAGCAGAAGTGGGATTAATTACTGGGAACATCATAACATATTCAAAACTTATGAAACTAATAAAAAGTCTATTATACTCCCTCCATCTTAGATAGTCTATCTTCGTTTTTACACACAAATTAATATTTTATTTTATTTCTTTTTATTTTATTAAATTTATCTTAATACTTTTAGTTTTTCAATTATAAAATTTGTAAAAAGGAGAAATAAGTCTATATTAATTGAACATCTTAATCGCGAAAGAGGGAATATATTGATATAACTGACCAAATATCAAACTTGTAAAATATATTGAGATGGAGTAGGCATTTAGTTTAAAGGAAATTGAGTAATAGTCATCATCATTCATCACTATATATAATTATATATATCTTTGCTTTTACTACAAGACCTCGTTAGTGCATTAATTTAAGAAAATAAAATAAAAGGCAAATAAAAACTCAAAAGAGAAACTGTTCGTGAGCTGTAGCCTTCAACCTTTTTCTTTCGATCGATCAAGAGGATTACAGCTATATATATATATATATATATATATATATATATATGTGAAAATACCTAAAAGTACCCATTTTTGTAAACCTTCATGTAGTTTTTACCCACTTCCAAATACACATAATAAAACTACCCATTCTCAACCTATTAAAATACACCTTAAATTATTCCTTCCTTAAACCTTCCGTACGAGGCATTGTTTAGACCAGACCCACTATCCGATAAAGGGACTCAGTATTGGGCACGAGTAATATTTCCAGCCAATATACTTCCAGTTTTAGTATAGAAAGCAAAATTTGGTATTTTCATTCCCTTAAAATTTCAATCCCATTCATATATCAGGCCCATCACTCTTCCGTATAAATAAATTCAATATTAATACCAACTATTCATACCTTCTTTGACCAATAAGCTGTCGGGTCGTATCCACCGGAAGTTTTAGGGACCTCGTCCAACCACCAGGAGCACCTTATGGATTCCAGACGCAGACTCCTTCAACAGCTCACAACACAGCCCTCGTTCGTTTCCTACCCGGGGCGTATAAGTATGTTTGTTGGTAAAAATAAGGAAAATATAAATCTAGAAGATGATGAACAAAAGCCCAAATCTTATTAAGGAATTATAAATATATATTACATACTAATTAGATCTCCTTTAGGGAGGAAACTAACTTGTTTAGCTACCTATGGTAGCGGAAAGGAAAACAACTCGCATAAACTATATCGTAATACAATGTTTATTGTTGGAGAGAAGTAAGGAAAATTTTCGATGCCCTTTCCTTTCTCCAAATGCTTGTTTATATAGGAAGCTGGAAGCCTCCTATTCCTTCATTATTGCCTCGGATTCCTTATCTTTTGTTATAATGCTTCTTCACGTGAAGCTGGGTCCTGATAAGGCTGCCGACGCAAACATCTTGTAGTGGTCGGACCCCTTCTTTTGAATTTAGTGGTCCGTCCTTTTAACTTTATTCCACCGACGATTCTTTTTATGGTGGAACATCTTTTTCTTCCACCCACCATTGTCGTTTTCTTTTTGGTGGGTGCTGCTTTATCAGATGCTTTTCTTTTCTGAAAGCATCTTCTGCTTTATCCTCACATGACCGCTTTATTTCTGTCGGCCATTTGTCTTTTTTGGAGGGCCCCTTGGAGTCTTTCCTTTTGGAGGAGTCTTCATTTCCTCATACTCGTTGGCTCGAAACTTCTTCTTATCTGGTTTAGGTAAGAAGCCTTTTCCGAACTCAGGTTCACGTTGGGCTGGACAATCTGAACATATCCTGGACGCCCAATGGCCAACATGAGCCATATTGCAGAATTTGCGATGGGTTTCTTTACTCATCGCCATCTTGTTTTCCCACAGAAGAGTTCTTTTCCTCTCAAAAGCCTCTTCTGCAAACTTGGTTGTCTTCCCTGTCATAGTATTTAACAGGAATGATCCATTCGCTGAGTTCTGAAAGAACTTGAATGGAAACTTGACTTTGTCCATCTCTGTAAGACAGACCCATAATCCCCATGCTCGCCTTGTTGTTATTTGATCATCTGAGATTGCGGCGATCATTGGAATTTCACTAGTTGGTGCCTTGATTTGGTTGAAGGCATCCATTCGGGGTCTTCGTAGCCTTATGTAATGGAAGGCTTCGTGATTCCCCTTTCCTGCAGGTTCTGGGGCTGCACTTATGAAATACAGCTCCAATGTATCACCTCGACAAAGTTGTTCGTTGTTTGCCCAGGTATCATAAACCGCTTCCTGGATCCATCGGGGTAGACCTTTAAGTTCAGGAAACGCTGGGGACGTAGTATAAACTGAGGCAAGGGCCCCAAATTCATACCACTGCTTGACATCTTGGGGTTTTGATCCAGGCAGCATCCATACCCTTGGATATTTCCCCGAGCCATCAATCCTGGTATTACTAGGATTAATACCTACTCTTGTGAGTAATTTCTCCCAGCTCGCTTGATAAGCCTGTTCAGCAGAAGAGAAAATAATCAAATTAGTATTAGACTCAGATTTGCCTGTCATAGGCCTGAGGCTAATCTCTCCCTCTTTTACCCCAGAGGTGGAGGGTTGACATGATGGTTCAGACGGTGAAGTCTTAGCATCATCATTTCCTTGGGCTAGTGGTTCAGACTCCACCAGCTTAGGACTTGCTAGAGGGGTATTTGAATCCCCATCTACCGGTTTAGGTGCCGGAACACGAAACTCTGCTATCTCCAGAGGTTTTCTGGAAGCCCGCAGGATTGGCTTTTCCAGAGCCGACCCTAACTGAGTACTGGTCAGCATACTGGCTCGTATTCTACCAGAGACTTTCGTCTTATCGGTAGCTTGCATCTTCCCCATTTGATCGGCATGGAGAACGCACTCGTCCCATTCCTCCAAGAGCATTTCCAAATTTTCTCGGAGATGCTTTTGGGCTAGCATGATGGATCTAACCTCAGCTAGCTCCATCTCTTGTCAGAAAATCTGCAAGAATATTTTCATGAGATTTTAACACGACAATATCATAAATATAATATTGACATAAAGCTTGCCATCTAAGTAACCTAGCATTTTCAGGTTTTGATGCTATGTTATTTCTTAGGAAAGCTTTAACCTGGGTATTATCAACTTTTAAAGTAAATTTCTTTGCTAATAAAAATAAAGGCCATTTTTTAAAAGCCTTTACTACTGCAAAGAATTCCTTCTCGTTGATATGCCATCTAATGGCCTCATTTTCTGAGAATAAACCACTACAATATCTGCAAGGTTCTTCTCCATAAGGAGTGATCTTCATGAGGACTGCTGCCCACCAATGATCACTCGCATCTGTATAGAGGACCAGATCATCCTCATCCTATGGGATAGAAAGCTTTGGGAGATCTTTACATTCCTCCTTTAGCCTTTTCATTCCATGTCGATGTTCTTCCGTCCATATAAACGGAACATCTTTCTTTAGTAGATTACTAAAGACCTTCCTGTGTTTCGCAAGATCTTTGATAAACATTCCTGCGAAATTAACAACTCCCAGAAAACTCTGAAGTTGTTTCTTCTCTTTTAATGTTTCTGGAAAATCCTGGACCTTCTGCACAATATGATCTTGCAAAGTTATTCCAGACTCATCGATCTCTATTCCCAAAAACTCCATTTTTTTGGGTCGCAATTACTGCCTTCTTCTCTGAAAGCACTAATCCTTCTTTATAACAAACATCTGCAAATAAATCAAGATGTTTGATATGTTCATCCATATCTTTTGATGTTATAAGTATATCATCAATATAGACAAACATAAAAGAAAAATAATCTTTAAAAAGATTATCCATCTTTCTCTGGAAAATCTGGGGAGCATTAGCTAACCCCATTGGCATTACGTTCCAAACGAAATGCCCCTGTGGTGTTGAGAAAGCTGTAAGTTTTTTTTTTGCTTTCTTCCTCCATGCGAATCTGGTAGAAACCTGACTTGCAATCAAACTTTGAGAAGACCTTAGCATTGCGTATGCAGTTAATAAGGTGATCTCTACTTGGAATAAAATATCCATCAAACTCTAGAATATCATTAATCCCTTTGTAATTAATGACAAGTCTAGGTTTACCTCGCTTGATCTCACCATGATTCCTTACCAGAAACCCAGGGCTACTGTAAGGTGAACTAGCCGGCTCGATCAACTTCATATCAAGATGTTCCTTGATAATAATTCTCATATCCTTCTGATCAATTAAGTTCATTAGGATAGGTCTGAATCTCACGAACTCATGCACCCTTTCCGGCTTCACCTTTAAGGTTGCTTTGAGTTGGTTCTTCTCCCACCAGGCCAAAGGATTCTCATTGTAGCATCTCGAGATCTTCCTTTTGACATCGGCAAGGGACACCTGCATTTCAACCCTAATTTCTTTGTTAGAAATCAAAGCTGCTTTAAGGATCTGGATTTCCTCCTCTTGAAGATCATCCTCCCGGATGCAGCTAAGCACTGCTTCGCTAAATCTTCTTTGATCCTTCATCTTTGGATGACGAAGTTTGCCTTCATCATTCATATCACCACGCTTGCTGCGAAAGGCTACGGGAATCTGTCGATTAAACGCCTTCCTCAGTCTCTGAACAATGATTTTATGCTCACAATTGGTTGTGAACACTAATCTTCTTTGCTCATTGTCCTGCGTGTATCGTTTGAACATCTGTAGGAAATTATTTCCTAACAGAACATCAGCTCCCGTATCATGAAAATACATCGGTGGAGTTTTAACCTTATACCAAGGTGTTTGTCCCGCTCCTCCAATTAATATTTCCACTTCTTTTACTCCTTTGGATAAGAGTAAAACTCTTTTAGAGAAATCTCGGCCAGCAATTTGAGGTAAAATATCCTCAACATCTTCTGGGAAAATTCTCCTTCTTGCTGTGCATATGCCTGCACCTGAATCAATATAGGCCGAGAAGTACTCTGCCTTATATTTTTCATATAACACTCCTACTGGAATGTATATCGAGAAAGGACTTGTCATACGATTAGGAGTCGTCTTTCTTCTATCGTAATCATCATCCCTTGGTCCATCGGTTTCCAGGGCTTGAATCTTTCCAAAAAATCCCGCCCTAGAATCAGAACATCTTCTCGTCCTGCTCTGCCTTTAACCTCTACCATAAAACCTCCTAGGTCAAAGGTTCCATTGTAATGGTTAACCTCCGGCTGCTGGAGGTAATATAAGACACTACATGGAAAGTTATTTTCCCATCTTGTAGCATCAAATCTGGTTGTCATCCCTCTCCATCCCTCTGGACATTTCAGATTGACTGAAACTTGAGGATTCCCTGGGAATTGGGGCTGACTTTCTTGGATAAGTTTCCTCCCAAATGGTTGAGATATAATTCTATCTCCTTGGAAGGATAATCTTCCTGAGCTTATCTTAAGACTTTGATCATGTCTTATGACTGGCCTCTCTTGAATTCGAATGTTGACCTCCCTCCTTTGTGGAATCTCCATTCTATCGGGACCAATTGCTGTAGTCACCTTCTTGAAGATATCAGGTATTTCGATAAAAGGCTTTCCTAAGAACAACTCCGTATGATGGGAGTTAGAAAGTGCATACGAAATCTGATATGTTATCGAATAAGGTGTATTCCCCTCATCCAATAACTCCTTCCTCTTGAAGTCCTGATATAGCGTCAGAGCTTTACTGAAACCCGAGTCGTTGAGATTGTATGCAATCTTAGGATATACAAACCCCACAACTTGGCCTGCACAAAGATTCCCCGTGATGGTTCCCATCACCGAATCTTGTAGGTTTCTGATTCTCCTATCACATATGGCTATGTCGATTGGAGCATCAATTCCTGTGAACATCGTGGATTTGAGAACCAGTTGAATTGCCCCAATATGAATCCATCTCATTTTTTCGGCAATTTCTGGTTTCAGTTTCTCCAAATCCTCACGTATGTCGCTTGCTGGAATCAATTGCATCTCCACTTGATTCCCCGTAAACTCGATCGGAAGCGACATCTCTCGTCTAGTGATTCCGTAGACGATATGATGTTTCCTTCTTCCCAAACTGAAATTCCTTAGAACTTCGTCTAGGTTGCTGGCATTAAAACCTTGATACTTCTGAATGTTCAAGGTTTTCTTCATGATTTTGTCGATCAGGTTTGGCGAGATCATCGTTCGACTGGAAAATCCAGTTCGATCCTCTTTCTCCTGATGACAAGACTCAGCTTCAGTCTGAAGATTCTGTAGATCCATCCGAACCTCCATCACTACTAAGAATCTCTTCTTGCTCATATATACTCTCATCTGAGGGTATATCTTCAAACTGGTACACTTGAACCAATTATTGGTAGTATATAGCATCTTCGATGTCTGGAGTAGACTCGAACCTTCGCATGCCTCTCTGCTCGTTATCGGGGCAATTTGTTGAAATATGCCCCTTGGCTCCGCAGGTCCAGCAATTACAATCTTTAAAACTTTCATTAGCTCTGGTATGAGCTTTTCTAAAAGTTTTCTTTGCTGGAGTTCTTGAACTGGATCCTTGGAACGAACCCCTACTTCTGGCTGGTCCGCTTCTTTGTCCAGTTTTGTATGATCTAGCCTTCTGCCTAGACCACATCGTCCTTGGCTTCCAAGATCTTCCTCTTGGATTTCTTTCTTTGGAATAGGGTTGGTACCTATTCTTTCGTCTTTTTGTTATTGATGGCTCGCCTCCAATAACAACTGGAAGATCATTATCTTCACAGTTTAGGTGAGCTGCTTTGTTGATTCTTCGCAGCTTCTTCAGGTTTTTCTGAGCAGTGGCTTGTTGACACCATTCTGAAAGCTTTTGATGTACATAAGACATCCTCTTGGCGATGCTGTCACTGCCCTTGGGGATATAATCTCTTATCATCATCTCCTTCCATGGACTTGGAAATTTTAAGAAGAAAATTTCCTTAGCGATAGTCTCATCAGCTTTTGACTGATGCTGGTAGATCGTAAAGAGCTGAAGAAATTTATTGAGCGCCTTTGGATCCAAAACTGTAAGTCTTAGATTATATAACGCCAATAGATACTTTCTTCTTTTCTCTCTATCGAATCCCTCGTAGTATCCTTCTCCGATGAAATGGTCTTTGAATAGGACACTCATTCTTCGGATAATCTCCGAGTAGGATTCCACCTCGAAGCATTGATTTCTTACTTCGAGGTGTAATCCTTCCCAGGCGATTTTTACTACGCCTGCGAGACTGGTTTCAAGAATCTTAACCAATCCTTCTTTGTTGACGTCGAGAGTAGCTGCTGCAATCCGCATTGCTCCTCCCCACTCGTCGATCACTGATTCTCGATCTTTGAAACTAACTTCATCAAGATCAAGCATTACGCCGTATGGATGGATGGGATCCAGGGTAGCCTTTCCAACCGGTGAATCTTGGATTCGGGGTTGTCTTCTCCTTCTGGTTCTTTCCATCAGTATGGCCTCGTCTGGTACCGTCGAGGTATATGATGGTCCAGCATGGAAATCACGAGCTTCTCTCATGACTTCTTCAGGTGGTGGTGGTACTTGCTGATTTAATGGTACAGCAGCGTTTCCCTCCCTGATGTGCGCCACCTGGTGTTGGTTCATCTTGAGATCAACCACCTTCATATTAGCAAAAGATTCTGCTAACTCTTGTAGATCTTCAAGTCCTATTCTTTCAAGGTTACTCATGATTTTTCACCTTGAAATAATCGTACATATCTTTCCACTTGAGGATCTTTTCCTTTATCCTTCACGGGTAGAGGATATTTTGGCCCTTCGGGGAATAGCATCCGGTTCCTTCTTTCGGGAAGAGATCTGTTCTCCAATTGGCCAACTCGACTCTGAATATCTTGCAAGATGGTTAGGATCTCATCTTGTTGACTTGATATTCTTTTTATCTCCTGGGGTACATTAATTAGGCGGTTGCCATAATTTTGTACCGTCTTCTGGATCTCCCTTAAATCAACCGAGAATTTTGATATATCGGGGTCGATTTCTCGATAGACCGGAGTGACCTCCCTCCTGTCTTGACTCATTAGAAATGGGTTGAATGTCCCATTTCCATTTGCTGGTGTACCTCTCTTTGTAGGGAAAGGTTTGCTGTTTGCAGAGCTTGATATCTGCGCATCATCGTGATGATCCGTGACTGTTCATCCCCGGATACAAGACTATGAAACCTCTCGTCCAACTTGGAAGCCCAAAAGAAAAATCTCTCTTGGTGCTGTCTATTAATAATCTCCAATATTTGGAGAAAATTCCTGTAACCAAAGCATCTCGGACAAGCGTCCGGATCCATATTTTCTTGGAGTCTCCTCCGTTAGGAAATAATTAAATGCAATAAATAAATATAATTCCTTAATAAACCCAGGGCTCTGATACCATTTTTAATGCCTGGTTATTGATTGAAATTTGTCAACTTTGTCAGAAGAATAGGGAATATTTTATCCGTGTTTTTCACAGCATACAGTACAAATCATACCAATCAGTGTATTTAAAAACAACAGTGGCCTTAGAGTGGGTATTTTCTTTATGTACATTTAGTAAATGGGTAAAATCCTCATGCCTCTTTTCAAAAAGTGAGTAATTTTAATTTCCACCCTATATATATATGTTCACAAGTACACATATATAATATATAAATTCAGGTGGTTATATTTTTGTTATTGAAAATAACTCATTTATATTACAAAATTCATCATATCATCATTTCACTTCATACAAATTCTAATAGTAAGGACAGAGTGTTGTGATGGAGAAACTAGATAAAGAGAGGATATGATTAGCTGTATATTATATATATATATTACCAATTCATTTCACATAATTAAATATATAATACTATAATTTATAATTTATTGAGCAAGATAATGTGTATATATTATTAAACTATATATATAATCTTCTTCTTTTTCTTATCAGTAGTGTGGAAAACAACTCGACACCTTCGTGGTTTCCCACAAATTTTTAACATGAAAATATTCTTTTGGATCTTGTATTGGTTGTCATTTATGATTGGCTCGTTATCTTAACCAATGTTTCTATTACCAAAATAATGTTGTTATTGCTAGTTTATTTGTTTAGGTTAACTAATTTAGCTAACCATAAAAACCCAACTTTTCAAAATCAATTACAGATATTTAAATTATATGTAATGTGAAATATCAAATTTATTGCTTATACAGACTAACAAAATAATAACAACAACAATAATAAAGTGTACAATAAGGTGCTCACCAGTCATATTTGAGACTTAACCAACTCGTTCCAGTCTGTCTGTCCGATATTGAACAAATTTTGGTTTAGATAGTTGAGATCCCATTAAATTTAGGCCAAATTCGATGCCCCCAAATTGATCAAAAACCATATGAAATTGGTCCGGCAGACTCAACCATAAAATTTTATGCTAAAAATAGTATTACAATCTTAATAAGTTAATATTTCCAATTTGATTGACTTCAAGACTGATCCAACTTGGGTCGGATCGATCCTATTGTCTTTTGCTAACTTTAGAGGGTGTTTGGCTAAACTTATTTTAAATAGTTTATAAGCTGTAAGTTCTTGCAGCTTATAAGCTATTGCAAGAGTTTTTTTTTATCAGTGAAAAAGATTTATTAATGAAAGAACGAAGGAGAAAAATACAAGGTACCAGAGGTACCACGGTTATAAGTTGGGGTGGAATTACTTATTTTTTAAAGAGCTTAATTTGTCAAACACTTTTAAAAAAATTATAAACTCTTAAACAACTTATAAATTGTTTTAAGTAGCTTGTAAGCTTAGCCAAACCCTCTTCGTCTAAATGAATATAATGACAATGAGATCCATATAAAAGATGGTTTGGGCCTGAGTTCGAATTATCTGGATTAGAAGTTGAGCCCAAGATTTTGTAATTAGTGTAACTCTCTTACATAGACCATCCTCTATAAAGTTAGAGATTAGATATGCATAGCCCTTGTTTCAATTTTCATAGCTATATTGTTAAGATTACATTTAAGTCGTTATGTTTGCATTTCTTAAAAAGTAAAATTTACCAACTTTTTACAAAGTTCAAGATTTCTTGATATAGATGAAAGTTGATGATATTAGTTGAATAATTCGTTAAGAGTTTAATTATAAATTGTGGATGCTTTAATTTAGGTATTTGTTAAGGGGTAATGCTAATGTTCTCGTATTATTCGTTTCTAAACCAACGGAACTATACGTGACTTCTTTGGGACTAAATTTGAAAAAATATTGTTCGGAGCTCGATTCGATAGGAGCTGAGCTCGAACCTAATTTCAATTTGATACTTTTAGCAAGTCGAGCTCAAACTTGATTATGTTTGACTCTTTGTGGTCGCGGACATATTCAAATTCATTTGTCCACGAGCATTTAATCGAGCTTGTTCATGAACTATCTATCGAGCCTTTAAACGAGTAGTAAGTTGAGTCTTAAGCTGAAATAATTAATTTTCTAAAATAAAAATTATACGAGCTCGATCTGAACCCGAACTTGAGCTCAAAAATCTTTAATGAGCCGATATCGAGCACAAACTCGAAAATAATATGATCGAGCTTCCACAAGACGAACTCGATCAAGATAAATACATTTCGAGTCGAGCTCGAATCCTAATATTAGAAATGAGATGAACCGAACCGAACCAATATTGAATTGGATCTCAATTATTTAGGTCCAAATCTATTCAAAATCGGGCACACACACACACTGAAACGAGTTAATTAGGGCTCGTTTGTCTACTCTACTTTATATCTCTATCTGAAAACTAACAATGCCAATCACTACACTCTACTTTAGATTATGTTGGATTGAAAATTTATAAACACAACCTTAAATTTTTTTTGTTTATGAATCAACTCTATTGAATCCCAATCTAACCCATTAAAATTTTAAAAAATTATGAATTGGTTCGTGCCAATTTTTCAAATTCAAATTAAATTGACATTCCTAAATATAACATTTTTTATATAATATCCCGAAAAATAATAGTCTATATTAGGGCTGTCAAAATTTACCGAAAAAACGGTATACCGTACTTACCGTACCGAAAAATACCGTAAAATATCGAATATAAGGTATACCGAAATTTTTGGTAAGGTATCATACCGTACCGAACTTTTAGGTAAGGTAAAGGTATAATTTTTCCAAATACCGAGGTATACCGTCATATACCGTATCGCGGTATATACCAAAAAAATTGGTATATACCGTTATTTTGGTATATATCGATATATATATACACATATATTTATAATATTACATGTACATATATATTCGATTTGAATTATAAGAAAATTGTTTATTCATAAATTATGAATTATAATTAATAAATATGAATGACAAACTACAAAAACATGTGAATTTATTGATAATTAAAAAGATTGAACAATAACTTATATACTACTTATTATCTTAAATAATAACGATAAACTAATATATATATATATATATTGTTACATAACTAAATAATTATGATATAATTAGACGATCTATTAGCTACTAAATATAATATAAGTTGTAATATATAATTAATGAAAATATATTATTATTTTTATAATATATCATACATAAATGATCAAATTAATTATAATTATATGCCTAAATCTAGATGTAATGGCCCGTAAAATTTCTTCTATTAAATTGTGTATCGAAAATCAGGATAACAAAATTTCGTTCTATAACTTGTATTTTGTCAATTAGCTAATTGATATTAGTAGCAATCGTTCCCGTGCACATTATAGTCTTCTAATTAGCGTTTAACATTGTGTAAGTTGTTGTGATGATGTGATTAATTAAAGTATCGAGTTAACTAATTATTCGGTGCGCAATCGATAGTTCAAGTCCGATGAAATATTAAGTTACTTAGAAGAGACTTTAATAATTGGTGGTGTAGTTATATACTACCTCTGTCCCACTAATCTTGGCCCCTTTCATTAAAATAATACACCCATTTGAATAAAGAAGGGGCCAAGCCTGGTGGGACGGAGGGAGTACTATAGAAGGATTTATGTTTAAACCTAGATTAATAAAGGATGTTTTGATAGGAGTTATGGGTTGTATTATCGTTAATTATTGATTAAATTCGTATTAGTGAAGTAGTATATTTACTAAATTGGTGTATTAGTGTTTTGAAAAGATGATATGTATCTAGTTTTATGATTGGAGAATATAGCATATAAAATGGTATTACATAGAATGATATAAATTGCAATAATAAAACCCAAATATATATATGTTCTATGAAATGCAATTTACTTCAAATCATCTGCATGTATAGTACATAATTACAGCATAGATATGTTGGTTACAAAGTCTAAGCTATCGTGCATAAGAGAAATAACATAGTATAGACATAGCTATAGAGCTATAGAGTAAAGGAAAGGAAGAACAATCAAATCTGCTCGGCAAATTTGTTTCCTAAGTAGTTATGGAGAAAACACAACTGTAATGCACCATAGATTTGTAATGCATCAAGTCTACTGAACTGAGTAAAGGAGGCAGACAAATTGAAGGCAAAAGCATGGGGAGCAGCCGAACTGCACTTCTACTCCAACCCTTCCAGAATCATATCTGCACCAAGATATCATCCATTAAGATGTACACAAAAGTCAACACATTCAGAAACATAGCAAAGCACTTGAGTTATAGCTGTAACATAGATCATAGAGTGAGTAAATTAGTGGATGTATATGTTAGAGAACATCAGCTCTACTGCTTATACTTCAGAAAACTCACACGCATCTCTACCTTCCCTAACATACGTTGCAAACAAACCCCAAAAGAAGAAAACACTCTTCCACTTATATTACTTCAACATCCAGTTACTTCCACCCTTCCACGCAGCAGCACTCACTTCCCCAGAAGAGTTCTTAGTCATTTCCAACCCAAGGTTCAGATTTAGAAGCAGTAAAGGTAAGCCTAGTTTCATCTTTTCAGTTTAAGTGTTGGGCCCCAACTGAGACCCTTTACCTTGTTTTATTTTCAAAAACTCAGTTTCTCACTCCCCTAAAGCTGTTACAGAAGCAGTTTATACCCACACCCGAGAAGTCACCCCATTCAGAATTTTCAGAAGTTAAGGTAAACCTAGAACCAACATTCAGTTGTATTTCTGCAGTTTTAGTAATGAGTTAAAACATTTAAGCATGCAAAACCTAGGACTTCAAATAGGTTGCAAACTGAGAGTATATGCTTAGTAGTTTCAGAACATAGAAATAGTTGTGATTAGGTGTGAGTGTACACGGTTAAGACCTCTATTGTTTTCTTAAGTTCAGAAACACTTGATCCATTTTTTTTCTGATTTAAAGCTATTAAGTTCAGAAGTTATAGGCCTAAGAACTTAGAAGGACTGAGAACTTTTAAGTTTTAGTATGTTTGGAAAACTTTCTGCTGATTTAGACATACACTTGAGGCCTTAGACTAAGACTTAAAGGTAAGCATACTGCCCCTTTTAGCAGAATACTTGCTAAACGAAGTAATTAAGTTTAAGCTTCAGTAATTAAGTTATCATACTAAGAAGCTTTTAAAAATCCTTATTGCTTAGGAAACAGCTCATAAATTCCAGAATATATGTATATATGCATGCTGACTCCAGAATAAAACACAAATAATTATACGAATAGCTTCTGATGTTAGAACTAGAACTATTGGTCATCTTATTCTGTTTCCAGAACATGAATAACACTTATTTACCTCCACAAATATGAAATCAACCTAAAAGTATATAATCTCAGTAATTAAAAGACAGAAACTACCTCAGCAGCAACCAAACTTCAGAACTCACCCAGCGTACCACTCAGAACTATATCAGCAACCATTGTGTGTTCCTCAGCCATGAAAGAACCAGATTAAGATCAGAACTCATTTAAAATGTTAAGCGAAACAGAACCTGAAGCTCTTATCTAAACAGAAACTCATTCTAATTCACAACCCCAAATTCAGAATTTAACTAAAGTAATAGCTAGATGTTTTATTCAGGAACTCAAAAGAGCTTTTAACTACGAATAACAAGGGAATTAAAACCTTATTCAAAAAAATCCAAAAATCTGGAATCCCAGAGTATAGCAGAGCATATAAAATTTCCGAAATAAAAACGTGAAAAAGAACATGCATCACAATATAAAATCCAAAACATAAGAACAGAAATTCGAAACCTAAAAGACATACAGAATTCGAAAAGGGAGGTAGGGAAATTCTACCTTGAAGCCACTGAGAAGGAGATTTTTAGCTGTTGCAGCGACCGAAAGAAAAGGGGTAACAGCCGAGGATATCGATTGGAGGGAGAAATTGAAGACAGAGAATTAGAGATGGTAAGATTGTGAAGATTTCAGAAAGATAACTAAAAATCTAAAACTAGAAATTGGAAATTTAGAAGAGAAAGGGGATTACCTCCAGAAGCGGCGAAGAAGAAGGAGACCGAAAGAGAAGAGAGTCGAGCAGTGAGCGAAGCAGCGAGAGTCGAGCAGTGAGCGAAGCAGCGAAGGCGAAGCAGATCGAGAGAGAAGGCGAGAGCAGATAGTAAGAAAGAAGTGAAGCAGATCGTGAAAGAGAGGGAGACAGATCGAGTAATTAGGATTTAGGTTAGTATATGAATCTTAGTGGATTGAAATAAATTGGGCTTAGGTGATGTAGAAGATGGGCCATCAGAATGGGCTATAGGAGAGTAAAGACCAATGGGCCGTGAATTAGTTCTATTGGGCCGAGAAATTGGAAATTCAATCTGGGCTAAAATAATAAACGGGCTGGGTTCGGAATAAAAATCTAATTGATCTGTAAAATACTTGTTTTGACGAATTAATGGTTTCGTTTCATAAACGTGCAGCAAATAATTAAAATTTAAACGAACTAAGATTTAATTCTAAAGAAGTTAATTTAAACTATTTAAATCCTAGATCTTAGATGTTAACTGTTTTGGACAAATTAGTTCCTTAATTAGATTTATTAGATACAATGACCTAGAGGTTATTAAAGCAATTCGGTAAGCTGGTTAGTTATTGAAATCTTTAGGTCCTTTTAAGTTGATTAAAGCACTTGAAACTCGATTTTAGAATCGAGTAAAGATCAGAAAAATTAATGAAATAATAGCATATTATTTCATTTGATTTTAGATACGACAAATTAATACTCACGAAGAGTATTTTTCCTCTTAATTTCGATTAAGGCTCAGCGAAAGAGAAGTTCAGTCGATTTACACCAGATTACTGTTAGACGAAGAAGCAATTCAGGTAGGCTTTCTCTTACAAATAAAATCGCATGCGTTGTACCAAAATTATGATTTTCGTTTTAGAATGCTTAGAATTTCAAATGTTATGAAGTATTGCATTGTCGAAAATGTTTTATATTTTGGTATGATGCGTATCTGTTGATATTAATCGATTTCGGACCTTTAAAGATCTTTATCTTTTGAGGTTAGTGTACACCAGAACCGTGAGTCATTTTAGCGGGTTGGCCGGTTCAGTGTTCGTGGAAAGTGGCCACTTTCCCGACACACAGAATTACAGATATGTTTGATTACTCCAGAACTTAGACTGCGCAGTCGAACTTTTAAGATCACAAGAATTTTAGTGAACATAGGTTCTTTAGTGACAAAATCCCTATGTTGCACTGTATTACTGCAATTGCAAATATATCAGTACGAATGTGATTTCGGCATGTGTTTACTGAGTACTTTCGTACTCAACCCTGCATATATTTATAAATGTGCAGGTTAAGTCGTGATGACAAAGGGGAAGGCTCAGCGGTGGTTTTTGTCGAACTTTTAAATGTTTTTACTCTCGGTGGTTTATATGTCGTCATACATGTAAATCTAGATATTGATCCAGTTTCCGCTGCTAGACTTTGTTCTTAGATCCAAGAACTTATTAGTTATCTATCTTGTTCTCGAACTATGTAATTCAGACTTGTTCTTGTTTTCGTATTTCTGGATGTTGTTATAATCCCTGTTGATTTCGAGCGTTAAGTTTCTCGTTGATATATTGGACTTCGGTCACTCACTTCTAACAAAATCTTCCTTTTGATGTACGCTTCACCTTTTATCCATTTATCAACGTTTTCGTTGTGTTCCATTTTCCGTATTTTTCCCTATTAGTTACGTTTTCCTCGATTTTACTTAGAAAAGTGAAATGGGGACGTGACACTAGATAATTAGTTATATGAAAATACAATAATATAGTTAGTTAATATATTGTAATTAATTATATGATATTAGTGGTTTATTTCATAAATTATGTTATTAAAAAATAATACTTTATGTTTTTTATATGTTAGACCTTGTTTAAGGTGATTTTCATTATAAATAAATTCTGGTATATCGCAAAAAAAAGGTATATCGAATTAAGGTAAGATATACCGAAAGTAAATAAGTTTTGGTATACCGTGTAAGAAAGGTATACCGAAGTAAGGTAAGGTATACCGAAAATAAGGTAAGGTATAAGTATGTAAAAATGTCATACCGAAAGTAAGGTATACCGAACTAAGGTATACCGAAAAGTATGGTAAGGTAACGGTATGAAATTTTTCATACCGAATGTAAAGATAAGGTATAAGGTATGACAATTTTAGTAAGGTATACCATACCGCGACACCCCTAGTCTATATACTCCAAAGTCCATATAATTAGAGAAAACTTTATATTCATGAGTAAGAGTAACGATTAAGTGAGGAATAAGAATAAATGTACCTAAGCCAAAGTGATAAAAGTTTTTGACTATTATTAACACTAGAAATGTATGAAAGGACAACCATATATTTTGACTATCATTAACACTTTTATTTTTTCTTTATCCCTTTTCCCCCATTTCTTTTATTTTTCTTTGTTTTGTCTCATATACTTCATGCCTCTTATTATTTCTGATCTTTTTTTTCTTATTTGATTTTTTTATTATTATTGACCACTTTTATAAATTAGTATGAATCAATATTTTAACATATGACAGATCCACTCAACTTATAACACAAATAATACATTCTTTATTTTTCAAAAAAAGATCAATAATAATTGAATAATAGTGGGAAGGAAGTATAAAACTTTTAAATAACATAACATAGCATGTCTCTTAACGAAGATATTTGGAGTACTATTTGTTTCCTATATTTGAAATTGAAATTGAAATTGGCACCACACATTGGATCGTATATATATTAACTCTAATTTTTCTAAAATTATTACGAATTTGTCTAAGTTTACAACAACTTTGCATGAAAGAAAACAACATTGACTTAAAAAAAGAAGAAATTTTAGCATGAAATGAGAAAATAAGCTTCACAAAGTCAAATAAACTACTCCCTCCGTCCACGAAAAAGCTTCCTAATTTGCCATTTTAGTCCGTTCACAAAAAAGCTTCCTAATTCAACTTTTTATTTATGGAAAGTGGACCCACCACACTCTCTACACACAACTCAATTTAATATAATACATTAAGTGAGACCCAACATCCACTAACTACACACAATACAATTTAAAATACTATATTAAGTGGGACACAAACTCCACTAACTACATATCATCGTTAAAAGTCAAAGCACTACATAAAAACCCGCACCGGTCAAACTAGGAAGCATTTTTGTGGACGGAGGGAGTATTTTAGTGCGACCAAATAATTATAAAAAAAAAATATAATACTCTTTCTGCTTACAATACTTTTTTTTGTTATTTTAGTGTGTGAACAAAAAAAATTATAGTAAATGATTCAACTTCATTCAATAAATACAATTCAATTAAAAATAATAAATTTAATGAGACTCGATACACATTACAATTGGGTGAATTTAAAACTCTAATTACACTAATTTAAAACATATAATTAAAATTCGTATCGAATCAAAAAAAATGTCAAGATTTTTGGCACACGATAGTTATAAATTGAGTATATTACTTTATCACGAGTCAAAAATATGAGATTTAAATACAGTCGCCGCACTCATGTGTTCATTTTCTTTCCCACTTTTAAGTTATCCGGTCACCCCCTCTCCCACTCCCACTCTACGGAAACCGGTATTACCGGTAACCTTTCTTAAATCTGCACATCGCCGCACGCGCCATCCACGCGCTGCCACAATTTATAAGCCGTAATTATTTGTTTTTTAATTTTCCGGAGAGATTTTTCTACTGAAAATGATGGAGCTGCCGAAGAGCAGTAGTACTGCTATCGAAGAAAGCGGCGACGAAATGAAATCAATACCGTTAGATCCGGATCAGAAGGATCCGGCCCCGAAACCTGGACCCGTTCCTGACCCGGTGCCAGATGGAGGCGCGTCAAAGCCAGCGGTTAATGGGAATACTGATGCCCGAGTTCGAGGTAGTACTGGTGATGCAGATTCGAAGGAGAAGAGTGGTGGCGCGGAGGAGAACAGCGTCGATTCTGCGGCGGAGGGCATGAGATCGAAGAAATCGGTGCGGTGGAGCCAGGAACTAGTGATGGAGTCGCCGGCGCCGAGGGATTCCGATCACGGATCCGGCAATCCATACGAAAATTACTCGCCGGCGCCGGCACCAAATGCCACGTCATTCAATTTCAAAGGTGCGGAGTTGATTGGAATTTTCTGATTGGATTTTAGTAGTGTCGATGAGATAGAGGTTGATTGCGTGTTTCACGCTCACGCGTGGTTATATATAGAGGTTTCTGTTACTCTTCTATTAGAATTAGAAATAGAAACCCTGGTATAGCTGCAACAAAGGATTTCTCTATAGGTATATCTCGATTTATTCTGAATTAGTAAGTCTGGCTAGCACGTGCTTTCTGCGTATTTGTTTATCTCTTGCGTGATTGATTTCAGCTGGGTGATCAGAGCTGGTATAAGATTGTATTGAGTGGTGCTATGTAGTAGAAGCTGATTGAATGTTCTATGTTTTGGTTTTTCAGAAACTATGGGTAGCGTGAAGGATGTACTTGGGAGATGGAGGAAGAAAGTCGGAGAAGCAAGCCGAAAGGCTGAGGATTTTGCTGGGAACACTTGGCAGCACTGTAAGCATTTCGTTTGCTGCTACTCCTTTTGTGTTATATTTGTTTGTGTTAGTATATATCATTTACTTCCTTCACACGTTTATGAATGATAAGAACGATGGAATGTTAAGCTGCGGTTTTGATGTCGATTGATTACCTTACATTGTGAGTGGAGGTGCAACGTAGAAGTACGTAAAATCTGATAGATGGCATTTTGTACTTGTAGACATAGCACCAACTCACCAGGTGAAAGCAACTTATTGAAACTGAGGTCTTGGTTTAGGGTATAAAATGTTTGCTTGGCCTAGGCAGAACTGTCTAGTAGCTCATGACTCATTATAGGTTTTGATATCTGGGGGTTCATGTGAACTAAAAACTCTGTGTGAATGCTTATGATCCTCACCACGCTGACAGCATTCCACCAGAATATTATTTGAGATTCTGTAAGAACCAATAATTGTTGTGTCAAGTGAACTGCAAATTCAAGAGTATTTCTTTCTGGGAAGTAGCAACTGTTTTCAAGTTTCTAAAACAGATCACTGCATTAGATGCCACTCGAGGTACCAAAAGTTCACAGTATCCATCTTGTGATCTACTTACCCAGATTTTAACTTTAGTTAGTTTTGAATAGTTTTCTGTAACAAAATGGTGAAATACTAGGTGCTGTACATTAAAAAAGGCATGCATTTTAAAGGTTATTATATAAACTTTACTTTGGTTGGTTTAGTGAAAACAAGCCCAAGCATGGCTGATGCTGCCTTAGGAAGAATTGCACAAGGAACAAAGGTTCTAGCTGAAGGAGGCTATGAAAAAATATTTCGTCAAACATTTGAGACTGTTCCTGAGGAGCAACTAAAAAATTCATTTGCATGTTACTTATCCACATCAGCTGGTCCAGTCATGGGTGTTTTGTATGTCTCGACTGCAAAGCTTGCATTCTGTAGCGACACTCCACTTTCCTATCAAGCTGCTGATAAGACCGAGTGGAGCTATTACAAGGTATCTTTATATTTCTTTCTGGTATTGTGTATGTTTTTGACACATGTAAATGTGATCCTTACGTTAAAATGGGATTTCCTTAGACGCTTTACATGTTTTTGGGGGGTCTCAGATAGGTTGAATATGGACCATTTATTGTATGTGATTCTTGTATTTCTGGTTTTTTCTCTTTTTGGCTCACGTTCCTCAACCCCACATTGAATCTCTAGTTTTTAGAGGGAATTGTTTATCATTAGTTAAGCATGAGAAGCAAATTGATATAACAAAACTATGAGTTGTGTATAAATCTGCATCTCATTCTCATTTGCCATCTTGTATAAATTGATTTATACTACACCCCAGTTCGTTAAGATTGTCAAGTTATCTATTAATCACACAAACTATGTAATTTTTCGTACCTTTACTTCTCACTGTTATTTACAGGTGGTTATCCCATTGCATCAACTAAAAGCCATCAACCCTTCAACAAGTAGAACAAACGCAGCCGAAAAGTATATGCAGGTCATATCTGTCGATAACCATGAATTCTGGTACATGGGATTTTTAAACTATAACGGTGCAGTAGAATGCCTCGAGCAGGCCTTGCTAAGCCGCGACATGCAATCAGTGTAAAATATCTCTCATACCCCTTGCAGAGGAAGGGATCAGCCAACATGGGTTGCACATCAATGAAAGCTGAAGTCGAAAATCAAAGAACTGTGTATTGCATGCTTACACCTTTGTTAAAGATGTCTTGTTTTGTTGCACATTACATTCATAACCGGTGAAAGCATTATCCATCACAGGAAAGGTACGACATGTAAACTGCAGTATTATTGTCTTTGCTTCTGTGCGCAATGTTAATGAGACTGGGATCATAATTTGTGATATGACTATTTCTTACTACTCTGATACATTTACCTATTTCATTACATAGCTTTTTATCAAGTCCAGAACACTAGTTTTGTTTGATTTTACTTATGTTGATGTGAGGGCTCAAGATTTGGCCCAAACTTTGTGAAATTTGTGTCTTGGACCTCAGATCTTTTTCTTTGTGTGGGCTACATATGCAGAGTTCCTCTGACCATTCGGCCTAATTTTGAGGATGGGCTCATAGAATTAACCCTTCACATTCAATATAAATACCCTCTTCATTCACGAAATCGTTACTCAGTTTGATTCGGCATGTATATTAAAGAAGCAGTTTGACCTGGTGTGTATTGTGTATTGAGTGTAGTTTGTTTGGGTGAACTTGATTCATTGTTGTTAAATTGAATTGTTTGTATTGACCGAATGACTTCACTTGCCAAAAAGAATTGAGTTGCAATTTCATGAACATAAAGTAACAAATATGGAAAATGATTATTGTTTCTGCATAACTATTTTACTAAGAAGAGCAAATTATTACTGGTTTATGTATTAGAGGAAGTTTATGAAGAGGAAAGCACCCATACAACAATCAACACTTTCTTTTTCTTCGTATTCCCCTTTTCCCCTTTTTTTAAATACAAATATATGTCACAAATGAATTGGAATGGTAATGAAGAAGTTTCCTTTTGGGTACAATCTTGATGCTGATGAAGGAAACACTAGAGCCTGTCAGCCCAAACATGGCAGCCTTTGCAAGATTTTAGCTTTGTAATAAATGTTGTCTTAGAGGGGACCTTTCTTTCTTTACTAGGGAGGCTCCATTTTATGCTGTAATTTCTATTTCATCTCCTTTTATAAAGGAAAAAAAATTGCATCACATGTACCCAATGATTGATTATCAAGATGGACACAATAAGGCTGATCTAGAAATTCAAACAAGGTATCAAATGCTTCAACTTTACATAATTTATAGTTTGTTTGAGTTGGAGAAATGCCGAATGCATTGAAATATCCGTCCTCAAATAAGTGTCATGTTAGCCTACATTCGAATAATTAAAAGAATTGCATCGAGGGCAATGACAAAAGGAGAAGTGTAGTAAAAAAAATCTATAGAACTATGAAATATTAGTGTATTCAAGCTCTGCTACAGCTCATTTTGAACTTTTGACATGTGTACCAGGGTTCCAGCTCAACTCGACATTTAATTATCGAGTTTGAAGCCAGTTCCATCTCGGCTCGACATATAATTATCCATGCTCACAAATAGGCTCAAGAAAAAATCTCGTGAACAAATAAACTCAATCATATTTGCAAACGTGATGACCCTAACATTGTTGGCTTAAGCTCAATTCGATAAAAGTATCGATCTCGAAATCAAACCCGGTTCAACTGATTTTATATTGAATCGAACTTCAAATAGGTTTTTCGGAGACGAGCCTCAAATAATTTACGAACATTTGTATTGGTTTAAAGATTTAGATAAATAATTCAAATAGCAATGTAAAAATAGGTTTAAATTAATAAAGTATAGCACTTAAATAGGACAAGGCATTATTAGGGGAGCATCCAATACTCCAATTGAAGTAATCAATCTGTTTCTCTGCAACAGTCACATGCTCCAACTGTGCTATGGAATAACAATGCTCAATTTGGTGATATAATTATTTGAAGTAGGCATCATCATTTTTGGTTGGTTTGGATTTAGGAAAGATGCAAAATAAATAAGAAAAAAAGAAGATTATTACTTGTTTGAATATTATAATATATTGTGCTTTCAAAGTGGAAACTCCTACATTATTGAGTGTGACAAGATTAATCTAATATAGTGTATTAGTTCATAGCTCCTTAGAAACAAGCCAATTGTATAAGCTTCATAGTCATTTTATAATCTCTTTTAGCTAATTACACTAAAATAAATAAACACCTCATATGTTAAATCTTTATTTAAAAAGAAAATAAATCCTTATTAATATAAATTTTCAAAAAGAATATGAGTCATTAGATACATAATTGAGTATAATATAATTCATCATTAATGATTATATGTGCAAATTGTATAACTCAACATTCTAGAACGCATGATTCAACTATTGATCAATTTTTAATCCTTTTTTATTTCCATTATGTAATCACTAAAGCATGTTTCCATTAAAGAAAAATAAAATATAATAATAAAGAAAGACCTTCTAAAGAAAAAGCAAAACCCTATGATGATAAGCAAGATTTGGCAAAATCATATTCAGCATTTGCTTCATGTCATGTCAAAGCTTAGCTGTAATGAAATGAGAAAGTTTATTTGAAGGGCCATAAAGAAACAGATGCAATATAGGAGACACATAGTATATATTATGTAGGAAATATTTAAATATTAAAAATGAATTACATTTAAATCTAAATTTTAAAATATTGAGGTAAAGACCCATTATCATCAAATAATATTTTAATGCATAAAATAACAATATTAAACTGGCCAAGTGAAAATCAATATTGATTATCCTCAATTTAGCCACCCCTTTATATTTATAATTAATTAATTAATAATAACAATGAGCACATAATATTTTACTTGCATAATTGATTTTTTTTAAAATAATTTCAACACCATTATTTGATATATATTTTTACAACTTATAAAATTTTAAAAAAATAACAAATAATGAAGGTCATTAAGAAAAATGCTTCAAGAAAAGTGAAATTTATAAGAAAACGAAAAAATTCGAGAGCCAAAGAAAGCCACAACATAAAAAATCAACCTCAAAACACTATAAAAAAAATGCTATAATTTCTCCTTGGATCTTTGTATAGGAAAACTCTATAAAGAATCAATTTCCTATGAAAATTTATAATATTTAAATTTGACCTTACAATATATCTAGTCTAAGATCGACACTAGTTTTATGGGGGCTAGAAATAGGGTTTGAATATTTACACATATCTTTAGCCTTTTAGGACAATTATCCAAGGTTGATCTTAATATTAAGGTACAACAATTTTTTTCTTTACTTGTTTCCCATGAAAAGTAATGTAGTTCAAATTTGAAATGTAATTCTTAAATTCCATACATAAATCAAAGAAAATTAGTACTCTCTATGGAATACTCAACTGCAACCCTATCTCGACACCGCTCAATTTGTTTTCCAGTGATGGCAAGAATCCGTGAAATACTGTTTTTTCTTCTTCTTGTGTTGTTTCTGAATGGCAGTGGAAATCCGCCCTCCTAGGTTTTGATGTCATCTTCCTGACCTCAAGTAGGAAAAGTGACTTTTCTTCATAAAGTTCAGAAAGCGGCTTCGCCTAATGGCCCCTTCGTTCTTGTTGAAATTAATTTAGAAGTAAAGCTGTAAAGATCGGGATCGGGCAAATGTCTCATTTATTTAAACTCGTTTTGATCAAAATTGTGAGAGCTTTTTGGTCAGAATGAGTCTAAACAAATAAGACAAACAGAGTAGTTAAAAACACATCAAACGCCTCAAGAAAAAAGAGAAAGTGAGACGTAGGACTCACCACATCGTGCCCTAGGTCGAACCATTCGGCTCTCTAGCATGATCTCTCTCCATGAAACCCTAACCCGACGAAACTAAGAACCCGATCCAATTCTTGTGAAATCGGGAGTTCCGACCAATAGATATGGGAGGTGTTTGGATGGAGGTTAAGTGGACCCATTAGGGGAGGTTATTACCTATTTGAAGTAGTGTAAGAAATGGAAATGAGAGGCATGCAATTGCCCCCCACTTTAAATATAGGTTTGTGTAGTCACAATCTTGTGTTTCTTTTTCCCGCAATTCTCTCACTTTATGAAACCACGCAAAGAAAAACACTATGCCTTATATGTTTGATCATACATTTGTAAAGTTAGGGCTATGTTTCACTATTGCATGCCCAATCTCAATCATCATGCATGCATGCTTCCTTTTTACTATATTCAACTCACACAAATTAATCCCATTACTAGCATCGCACTTTCAATATTAATTAATTCAAAGATGGACTTCACAAAAAGTGGAGATGACAAGGTAAATAATTGGGTTTAGTGCTATCAATTTTAGGGTTGTTCATTATATGCCTTGCTTCTTGTTTTGTCGGTGATTGAGTCTGTACCTAGGAATTTGATTAGTGATGTCTATTCGTGTGAGGTATTTTATTCGAAATTTTTAGCACTCGAATCCGACTTAGTTATTTTAGGTACTCAAAATTATTTGAGTGATTGTAATTATTTGAAAATTGTCGGGTTATTGTATGGTAATTTGAGTTATCGAGGAACCCTAAATATAATATTATACTCTCACATCCACGGAGAGTGTGCTCATTTCGTTTTTGGAGATGATGTTACAAAAAATTCAATATTTTAAACTTTTCATATATTTTATTTGTTAGATCAATTTCTTTGTTAAACTCATACTTTATAAAAAAAATCTTAAAATTCGTGTCAACTTATTCACAATCACTCTTTGTAAATGAAGGGATAAATAAATATTATATATATATACATATATATTTAGATTACTACTTGAACATGAATTTAGTACTACTCAATCCTGAAAATTCAAACTAGAAATTTCAATTATGAAATTTAGCTAAATATTAGGATAACACACAAACTATTGAGAATAGATACGCACACAATCACAAACAGTAAAGAACACACGAACGTTTAGAAGCGATACGAAACCAAATTTTTTACTATATGATTTTTCGAGTATCATTATAAAGGAGTAAATTACTATTTATAGTTAGCAATACAACTATATCTGTAAAGTTCATTAGGGTTAAAACTAAACTAATAAAGTGGGCCTGAAAAATTCACCTCGAGGGTGGAAGCCCTTCCAACTCAGCGGCGAGTTGGATCGCCGTAATTAGACCTTTACATACAGTTCATTCAGATTCCACACTCCATTCAGATTCCACGCTCCAACACAGACTCAATAGGATATTGAGTATTAACTAAAAATAATCAAAACTCGAGACCCTAATAGAAGAGAAGAGATTATACATTCAATATATATATGTATATGTATGGATTAATAAGAATGGTTAAGATGATTAGGGGATGGGTGTGATGGGAGGGTCATGTAAGAAATTAATAAGAATGGAGTGTGATCGAGCTGAGGGTGGTTTACTTGGAGCTGACAGAAATGTTTGTGAGTGTGTATGTGTCAGAACGTCAACTCAAACATACAAACAAACACACTTCATTTCTTTATTAATTTCTCATTCTAAATTATTATTCTAATTTATTTTTATTTTCTCACAATCCATCCAGTACTTACTCTTCATTAATATGAGTGTTATACTGCAGTAGTGTTGTTGAAGACTGAATTAAGACAACCCAGTTTACAAGTTAAATTTATTTCTTCCCAGAAGCAGGCAGCAAGGATGACGTGTCATTATCATGTCATGACACATTTGATGAAAACTATGTGCTCTTGTCTTGTGTGTATATGAATATGAATGAAATTCAAGTTCATATGCTCAACTACAATTTTAATTAATTCTTACAAAATGAGACACATACATTAGAGACGAAAGGTTCATTAACCACCTGTTAATTCGTTATACGTACTACTTAAGTATCATGGATTTTGTAATAAATTAGTCTTTTTATAATATTATTTCCGATGTTCTTTAGAAATAAAAAAAAAACATACAAAATCAAATGAGAATGATAATAAAATAAAATAATGATATCCATTTCATTTCATGCATACAATTTGTTAATCCAAATCTATTAATGATAATTTTTAATGAAACGCACCAATAAAAAACATGATTAATTTTAAAGAAACGAATGAATATATAATTATGTTAGAGTAAAACAAAAATGGATTGATATGGGACTGTTCCTAAATACTAAAGAATACTAGTAGTAAATAATTAAGGTAAAAAAGAAAGTGTGAAGGCAGTGGATAGCACAGTAACAGTAAAAGAAAAGCCACTGTTACACGTAAACACAGACACCAAAAGACTGCCTTAAATTCACACTCACACCACCTTCTTGTTTTTGTTCTATAATATTCCCCTTCAATTATTACCATATTCGCACACGCGCCGCCACACGCGCCGTCGACCTTTTCACTCATCTATAGTAGTCGTTTTAGCGCGTGATGTAAACGTACTTCTGCTGCTGCTTTGCTGTGGCTCTGCTCTGCCTGCTTGCAGATGTATATATATGTGTTTCACCCAACTCTTACCTTCTCAATTGTTTTTACCGTGGTAAATAAAATAGATAAATATTTTCTCTTAGAACAAAAAATGAAAATAAAAAAATAAAAATGATTGCTCAAGTAATGTGAAATGATGATTGTACGGTCGTACCAACGGTTTGGAAAATGCAAAATCACGCGATAAAATTGGGTGGAAAATCGACATTTAATAATAATATTTTTACCTAAGTAAATATATCTGTTCCAAGTTTTACTCAACAAAGTTAATCTTAATTACAAATATCTCTCTCAATGATTTAGGGTATTTGTTTTGAAATTGGATATTTTTGGTAATATCTCATACTCGATTGAGTTTAGATATCTCAATACTCGATTTTTGAATTTTTGGATCGGTTTCAGTTGTTTAGAATTTTGGATTTTTGTGTTCGGATATAACTCGATAGCCAAATTTTGATTTGATTTATTTATTTTTATATTTATCAATTATATAATTTTATATTTTAAAATATTTCAATATTCAAAATATCTGAACTTGTGAAAGATACTCAATAAGTATTAAAAAATATAAATAATTTTAATTCATTCAGATTTCCAAAATTTTAATTCAAATTCAAATTCCAATTTTATAATATAAAGATTTTAAATTGTCTTCCAATAAAACAAAATAAGAAAGCATATGAGCTCTTTACACACTTGGAAGGATAACTTTTGTGCACTTTCCTTATCTTTATCTTTTACTTCTTTTAAATATTTTTTTCTAGAACATAAAATAAAATAATAACACAAGTGTTATAGGTTGCCGGTTGTCCTAGGTTTTGGGTCAAAATGAAATATTAAAAAATTAGATGAAAATTCCTTATGAATTACTCTACACTTCAAAATTTATATAATTCATTGATATAATTATTAGCATTTCAATATAATGTTTTAGCTTAAGTTGAGCGCATTTAGATAATTTGAATCTATTTGTTCTAAAAATCTATAATCAATCACTTCATTAGTTTCAATTTATATTGAATTAAGTATATTAAAATAATTAAATGAGATTAATAAAGTAGAAGTAGAACGGAAGAAGAATTATATTTCATGTTATGCAAAATCTACGAAGAAATTCAACTGACCAAGAAAAAGGAAAAATAAAAGAACAATAATATACTCTATCCTAAATAAGATATTCATATATGAATTTCGAAACAATTTTTGTATAAAATATAAAATTATTCAACATATATATGAATAGTAGATACGTGTATTAGATTGATTAGTTAATTAATGTCATCAGTGTATTATTTTTTGAAATTACAACCCCATAATTCAGATTAAGATTATGAAATTTTCATTTGTATAATTTAGTTTATTTTTTAGAGGAAAATTACTTTGATTTATTATTACAGCACTGCCCTCATATATATAATTAATTGCCATACATATTATGATTATTTGGTATTATCCTTAAGTAGATAGGTAGACATGTGAAACTAAAAGAATGAGGTGAGCCCCTTACACTAAAATTGATATAAACAATAACTGCATAATGATGTCATATATTAAATGTTTATAATTTTACTCAACCTTGTTATATTATTATTATTATAAATAGTTGATTCCATATAACATAAATTTTAATTGAGGGTGAACAAAATGGTAAATGTACATGACTCATTACTCATAGTCATAAGAACAAATATGGAATTATTAGTAGTAACTAACTAAAAAGCAAATCTCAAAATAAAATAGAAATTAAAAAGGAATATAATTAAAAAAAGAGGAGGAAAATAAATTTGTTAGTGGTTATATATATGGCTGTGATGATGATTAAGGTCTTGAATTTAATAACTTAAGAAAAAGGGGAAAAAGAAAAGAAGAAGAAGAAGAAATGGAGTATGAAGAAGAACAAGAAGAGGAGGAGCAAGAGGGAGAGATCGGGTTGGGTCCGAGTTACGACGACTCGGTCCCTAACTCAACCCCAGCCGACTCGCCCAACCTCAACTCGCGGCCGCCGCCCTCGCTGCTGCGCAAGTGCCGCTACAAGGAGTGCCTTAAAAACCACGCCGTCGGCATCGGCGGCCACGCCGTCGACGGCTGCGGCGAGTTCATCGCCGCCGGGGAGGACGGCTCGCTCGAGTCCCTTCGCTGCGCCGCCTGCAACTGCCACCGCAACTTCCACCGCAAGGAGCCCGACGCCGCAGGCGGCGGCGGCGGCGCGTTCTTCCCCTTCCACCACCAGCAGCAACAGCACCAGCAGCAGCTGTTCCTCACCCACCACGGGCATTTAGGGTACCGCACGCCGAGCGGGTACCTCCACGTGGCGGCGGCGGCGCCCACGCAGCAGAGGGCGGCGCTGCTGGCGCTGCCGTCGAGCTCCGGCGGCGGAGGGTCTCGGGACGAGGCGGACGAGTACAATTACTATTCTAACCCCAGCAGCGGGTCGCAGAAGAAGAGGTTCAGAACGAAATTCACGCAAGAACAGAAGGAGAAGATGCTGAACTTCGCGGAGAGGTTGGGGTGGAAGATTCAGAAACAAGATGAGGAGTTAGTGCAGCACTTCTGTAATGAACTCGCCATTAAAAGACATGTGCTTAAGGTTTGGATGCACAACAACAAGCACACTCTTGGTAAGAAACCTAGCTAAGCTTTAGCTGCTTCAATTATTATTCATCTTAGGTAATGTAATGCCTCTTCAAATTAATTTTACCTTTATCTTCATATATATGTTTGTGTAGTCAGTCCTATGTTGTTGTCTCTCTGCTGTTTGTAATATTAATTAGGTGATGGGAGTATTCTATTTCCTCCCAAATTAAATGTCAACATTCTTGCTACTGTGATGCTTCCTTCTTGAGCTTCTTCAACTAGGGTTTATCCCATTATTGAACTGCCCTCAAATTGTCCATTTGCAAGTTTTAAGTCTTTTTTGACATGTACAAAGTTGGCTTTTCTTGCATGTGAGAACATGGATTGCAGCTCAAGATTTGATGAGTGAGTAATCACTGGCAAATCTTCCTTTGCAAAATGGGGATCTGATTTATTTTTTCAAGAACCAATCTTTACATATGGGAGAAAGAAATTGGGATTCCCCTCCTGAGGGTTTCTTTCTTCCTCTTCAATTAAAAAAACCTCACTCCTGCTGTTTTTTGTCTTTCTTTTTCTTGGGTTTTGTTCTTGGGCAGTTTCTTGATTTCCTTTCCTGGTTAGCTTCCACTTTTGCTTTTTCAAGAAGTGGCATTGAATTCAAAATGCAGAATGGGTTGATGATTGTAAGATGACACTATTACACATCTGATTCTATGTGGTCATCATGTTCAAGATTCCTGCACTGTTTTCTCCATCTCTGCAAGAATTAATTCTTGCACAAAGTTAGCTACCTATTTATATATATGAATAAATAAATCAAGAAGCAAAAGTGTAGTATGATCATAGAAGGGTATGCTGTGCACATTGGGAAGGAAAGAGATGAAGATATATTTCTTTCTTTCTTTCCAATGGCTTCTTTTCTCTATATATATATACCAAAATTTACCCCATTATATATCACTATTATTAATTTCTGATGATGTTTTTGTGTTTGAGGTATGATGCATAGTGCATAGCAAGTTTGATGTTGGAGAAAGCGGGATGAATCCAAACCCTTTTGTTCCCATGTATAAATAAATTCTTACATACCAATCTCTTCTTTTCTTTCCAATATTCCAACACTAGTGTTGTGTGTGTGTAAAGGGAACATGTGGGCACTAGAAATGGAACCAACCGTACACACAAATGCTTGAATTTTCACCAACATATATCAATTGTTTTGCTATTTCACAACATGAATGTATGCTGTTTATTTTACTTCAATTCCCAGAAGAAGAAAAAAGAGTTCTCTCCATTATTTGAGATTCTTTTCTTTTTCTTTATCCAGTAATGGTGTTCACCGTTGAAATGGTCTCCAGTGTGTGAATAGTTATAATTCTAAATTTTATGAAAATATATTTATATTTTTTATATGTACAGTAATTTCATATGATTTAATTGGGTCCAAACTCCTATACTAACCAATTTAAAAAATAATCAACAATATAAAAAATTAACTATTTTATTTAAATTAAAAATGTCCCTCATTATTCAATTTCATTAGGGATACTTGTGTCATCTAATTTATAATATGTATTTATTCATTAAGAAAGAAAAACATACAAAAACACCAAATTTTAGAGCAGTAACAAGGGGCATGGAATGCAAAATGTTTTGTTTGAGAAGTTAAGGAAAGTAATGAAAAATGAATGTGCAATTCAAAAATAGGTGTAAAAAAAGTAAGATGTGTAAGAATTTGTCATTTTGTGTAAGATAAATAATAATAATATAAATAAAAATAAATTTGAAATAAGTGGTGCAATGCAGCCCCATGATAGTCTTCTTTAACCTGCAGCTGCTGCTGCTGCTGCCAACTGCAAATTTGCTGTTGTGGTGATGATTCTGAGTATCACCTAAAGCTGCTTATATCTACATCATAATTTATCATAATTGTGGTCCACTTCATAACCCCCTATTTGCACTCAAATCACTCAAATCATTTTTCTTTTTAAATAGTGAGTAATTCATATGTCCACCTAAATGCAGCAAAGAAGATTTCATGTGGAGTTTAAGAAAGTAAATAGTTGTGTTTTAAAAAAGTAGGAGTTATATATTGTAAAGTTAAATTTTTTTCCTTTTTGAAAAAGGACCACTTTTAATGGGACGGCTCAATATGAAAATGTGATCACATTTAATGGGACTATTAGATTTGTCTCATTATTTTTTGTCCTAAAAATTAATAAAGCTCTTTGATAAAACGAGGCCAACAATACTGGAACAGAAGGAGTAGTATTTATGTTCACCAAAGTTCTTATTCATTTCGTTAACACAAAATGTGTTGTAAATTAATCGGTATAGATTTTTAAAATAATATTTTAAGTGTGTTTCAGTAAAGAAGGGAAACCCACAAAATAGAATATAAGTATTGTTTTGGGTGTTTGAAAGGTCTGTGTTCAAAAAATAAAATATTATTTCATTCATCCCACTAAGTTTGACATACTTTCCTTATTGAGACGTCTCATTAAGGTTAACACATTCCAAAAATAGTAAAATTTATCTTTTTAAAAATGTGTGGATCATACCACTTTTATCACTCTTAGACTACTTTATACATTTTTCTTAATAACCGTGTCGGAAAAAAAATGTCAAACTTAATGGGTTAAATAGAGTACTACATTTTTTGTGGACAACATAAATGGAAAATAAGAATACACTTTTCGTGAATGAACGTAGAGAGTAACGCTTTGCTTGACACAAATAACAATTCGCTTTCGACTTTTTACAGAAGTGTATAGCAAGTAAAGTTTGAGAATCATCTAATTTATTACTATTTCTATTCAACAATTTTGCTCTAATGATGCTAGGATTACAGAGGGTGTATTTTAAGTGATTGTGTTTTAAAGTGTAAAGATCTTTTCTACATGTACTAAAATAACAAAAAGTTAAAAAATTTCGTACACAATTGAAGTATTTATAAATTTCTTCATGTTTAGGAAATTGATGGTTTGCAAGTCTTTTTTTTTCTTTTTCATTTAGTTAGAATCATGATGGTTATTGGTTAATGTTTTAATTGTAAATGTATCTTGACTTGATAAATTATGTAAACTCATTTTTTTCCTCAAAATATATATATATATATATATATATATTCATCATTTTTGGCCCAATATCGGAAGTAGTAAATGAAAAAAGCTACTACCAAATAATTTGAGATTTGGCTCGAAAATAATTTCATTTGAATTTTATTAGCACACAAAAATAACTTGAGCATGATTTTTAGTTTGAACTAGACGATGTTCGGCTCATTAAATTTGCGAACATGTTTTAGCTCGTGTATTTACGAGCATGTTATCTGAGAATATTCCTAACCTTTTAACGAGCTTCAACAGGATCTCAAAAAATTATTAATATGAATATCAAATGATACTTAGTGACTTGAGTTCAAACTTGTAAATACTACTATTATCTAGTAAAGCACAATCCAAATTCAAACTTAATAATTAGATAACGTGTTAAACTCAATCAACATGTCTAAAATTTAAATTGAATTCAAATATCATAATATTTAAACGAGCTAAATTCAAACTCGCTAGTATTCAACTCGACTCGTGTAAAATAGTATGCATACCTAACATCTTGCCAATTTAAATTCATATGTTGCATATAAATATTTTAGTAAAAAATGAAACTAAATGCATAGTGATTATAAATAACCTCAAATAAAATAATTATTTTTTGGGAACCTGTACCAATCAATATATATTTTAATATATACATAAAAATGGTCCTCAACAAGGACCAAATCTTAGTTTGGATTTCTATGTACTCTGTTTGGTTCTCTAAACATATTAAAACCATACCATTTATGGGACTCTACTTAATTATTGCAACACAGCACACGTGCTAATTAGACACTGATTTTATTCAATAATTATAGTTATTATTGACCTAATAATACTATACTTGCAAATAGATCATAATTATATCATTGTAATTGCCTAATATGGAAAATAAACTACTTTCTTACTATTAATGCTCATGTACATTTTCTGATTACTTCAGAACTTTATGTCCTTTTCTTACATATCATATGCTATAGAATCATTTTTATAATATTTAAAAATATACTATCTGATTTCATTATTAATTATTTAATCTTTTTTTATTTATCAGTAATATGTCATCGTTGATGTACACAGTACAAATAAAGTGTATTGGTCCATGCAAAACTGGGCCCATCTTTAAATATAAAGTCACATGGGCCCACTTAGCTTAATAAAGTGGGCCTTGTACTTAAATGAGTCGGGTTCAAGTTTTAACCATATTATTAAATAATCTCGATATTACAATTGTTGAACCTAATAGTAACTAAAACATTCATAATTTTAATTAAACGGGATCAAAAATAATGGGACGAAAAGAGTTAACTTACACAAAGTCACAAATATGTGTTTTACTATGTAAGGTCATCTCATTAAGTTTCAATAACTTCTTGAAAATACTAATGGTTATAATTTCTTCCGAAAATGTGGTATTCTCGTGTTGATTCGATAGGAACATTAAAATTTCATGTCTTGTTCGGATAACTCGTTAACTATAAGTATATTGATTTTACGTATCATTTTATTTTTGACTAGGTTATTGTATCATGTAAAATCATAACTTAATTATTTTTGCGTAATTATTTTAATATGTCAATATGAATGAAATCGTGTTACATATATGCTCTGTTTGAGTTTGTTTATTCTCTTAGAACATTTTTTTTTTATAGTAATAGCAACTATTATATAAGCATGGAGTATTTATAAACTCATAGTCAATCTCAAAATAAATAATTCATGAGAAAAATATAGTCCATCATTATGAAAAATGGACTCAGAGCCCATATTATTTGGGCCCAAAGCCCAATTATATGTGGGTTTTCGATTTTATTTAATTAGCAACTCTAGAAGACAACTTATTGAACAACTATAAATGATAATTTATCACGAGAATTAATGATCTACATTTAGGGTCCATTTGGTATGCATGATATAGTGAGATGTACTAACTTAATCTCACTATATCATGCATTTGGTAGAAAATGGCTTATCTTGGCGGCCCGAGATTATAATCTCGGCCCGCCACTGTAGCTATGGATATGGAGGGATTATAATCCCTCCAACCACTAGGTATTATTTTTATCTCATGTCTACAGTAAAAAGTGCATTAACATCAAAATACCATTATACCCTTTACCTCTCTCCTTCACAATCTACATTGGGCAAGACACCTCACTTATAAATTCGCCATGATATCCACCCATTGTTAAAAAGTAGACATGGGTGATATAATTAAACGTAGAAACCACATTAGCTTTAAGGACATTATGGTATTTGTACTACAAAAAGACTCCTAAAGATTATTTTAATCTTCCCAACCAAATGAGATATTATTTTTATCTCATAGTTGAAATTTCCTACCAAATGAGAGATGAGATTAATTTTATCACCTCAAATCTCATCCCCCAATATTATTTTAATCTCATCTCACTATATCTCATCTCCCCTACCAAATGGACCCTTAATATTTCGACGTTTACTTTCCTTCCAAATTGAATTCCTGACGATATAAACTGTTGAACAGAATTGGATAGCTTGTGACGAATAATTTCAGAAATAAATGATGAACCACATGAATAGGGCTATTAATGAACAGAGCTATTCACGAGCTACTCGAGGCTCGACTCGAAAAAAACTCGTTTGGAACTAGGCTAGTTAGTAAATGAGTCGAGTTCGAGCACAAATTTAAGCTCGATAATTTTATCGAGTCGAGTTCGAGCAAGACATGCTTGATTCGTTATGCTAGCGAATATGTTCAAGCTCGTTTGTTCACGAACAGATTACTCGAGCTAGCTTGCGAGCACTTAATCGAGCCATCAATCAAGTACTTAATCGAGTTGAATGCATAAAAAATTATAGTAAAAGTAAGGATTTGAAAGTATATTAAACGAGTTCGAGCTTGAGCTTGAAAGTATATCAAACGAGTTGAGTTAGAGCTCAATTTCAAAAACAATATCAAATCGAGTAATAGACAAGTCCAGCTCGAGCCGAACTCGATCAGCAGTTCAGAAACTCAAGTCGAGCTCGAGCACTTTAATATATTAAACGAGCCGAGCCGACTAGTATTTGACTCGACTCGGCTATTACACCCCTAGTTATGAATACATCAAAATTTATTGAATGATGAGATAGGAGAATAGTAATTAGAGATGACAAAACAAGTAAGTTCCAATTTTGAGTCAGGATAGTCCTTATTATTTTATTTTATATATAATTTAGACTCCGGACAGGTCCATCAAGAATGTATAAAAGCCCAACAGATTCAGGACTGTGCTTTCAAATCGGGTTAGGTTTTATGCTTTCAAATCCGATCTCGGCCTGAGCTAGCCTTTCACAAAGCCCGACATGATGTTTTGCCACCTCCAAGAGCATTCCCAATGAAGCTCCTATTAGTTTTTTTTGATAATTTTTAGCAACTTTTTTGTTGCTTCATATTTTGAGAGTTTCATAGAATATCTACAGTAGTGGATGACTCCCGAAAATAAGTGCTGAGAATCACACACCCGAGAGACTCACTCCCCAACGCGAGCTCCCAATGGCTCCCTAGTGCGAACCTATGCTCTTTTTTAAGAGTCTCACCTCTGAATTTGTAACTTTCCGAACTCGGATTCTCAAACAGGAAGGCTCGGTTCGAGCACTTGGATTGAGGATGCTCTAATATGGGAGAGAGGGAGACAACTAATGAATGTTGTGTGAGAGAGATTTATTGATTGAGCAACCAAACATGGAAGGGACATTGGGTGTTTATGATTTTTGGATATAAATGCAGTGATAGAGACAAGTGAAGCTAAGATATTGTCAAGTTTAGATATGTCTGTGTGAAGGCAATAATGTTAAGTTTGGATGTGTTTTTTTGTGAAATATAAATGAACTCTTCTCTGCTCACCCCATGCATATATTAGCTGGTTTTTACTATTCATTGCAAATTCTTCAATCATTTATTCTCCAATAATGATAATATTATACCACTACTACTATTATATTTTCATCATTATGTATTGGTGATGTAGTTATGATACTTCTAGGATTTAGTCAATTTATTGCAGGCATGATCTTATCTTGGTATGAATATAAGAGAAAGATATTAAATTAAATTTTTAATTATTTTGTACGCAAAACACCAGGTCGAGCCGATTCGGTTCAAGTCCATTAAAAATTTTCATAGAAATCGAATCAAGTTGTACTGACCAATTATTAGAACCAAAAAATTATTCAAATTGGTCCGAGCTCATCAAACTTTTAATCAATTTGAGCGGTCAAGATAGGTCATAAGTCAATCAAACTTCAATCATGTAACTCAGACATGTCGAGCAAGTCTGGTCGGACTCGTTTTGCTAGCTCTAATACAATATATATTAAATAATGTAGCTCTAATAAATAAAGTGTGAAATCCTACAAAATTAAATAATGGGACATTATTAAATATGGATACCTAGAAAAGTTAATTAAATTAGTTACCTAGTCCCCACACTGCACACCCTAGGCTTCATATGCTGCAGAAAATCATTAATTAATTAGTAACTTGTTTATTTCAGAAATGTGAATAAATAAAAGTCGAAAAGAAATTGCAGGCGTTGACTGGTCAAAATAAAAAGTTATGTCGACCTGGGCCTGGCCCACTTGGCCCATTTCCGATCCCCAAAAGGAACATTGTAATCATTTCGCACCAAAACCACTCAAAACGACATCGTTGTCTTGTCTTTTCACAATATTACTCCCTTCGTCTCAACTAGCTATTTCTTTTCGGGCCATCTCAACTAGCTTGAGTCATTTTCTTTTTAAAAATTTTTTATTACACACACAAATTTAAATAATATATATTTTTATCATCACGTTATAATTTAAACATAAATTCAACATACACTCTTCAACTCCTTAATTCTCGTGCAAAAAAGAAGTGTCTCAAGCTAGTTGGGACGGATGGAGTATATTTTATTATTTTCATATTTCAGTAACATAGTTTAGTACTTTTCAATTTTGCTATAATAGATATATTAAAATAATTTTAATTATATGAAAACATATTATATATATATATATATTCATTTACTCATATAAAAGTAAAGCTAAAAACGATCATTATTTACTTTTATAGATCAAGTGTGTATAAATTTTGGCTCATATAAAAAAGTATATTTTATATGGTGATACTAATTTATTTATTAGTAGAAATATATTGTTAAATTTTGTACTAATTATGTGATGGTAATGTATTAAAATTAAAACACATTAATTCTTTAAAATCCCACTTGCAAATTTCCCTACCTCTATAAATAGATTTTTCTAATCGATTTTACTTATTTTATGAGTTAAAAAATCTTCATAATTTTGAATGATTGATTTTTGATTGCGAATTTGAATTTTTAACATGTTAAGGATTCAATAATAAAATAATCATAAAATTAAACATAATCATTAGAAAATTACACATAGATTCAATTGCAACAGTATCATGTGATTAATGAATTTAATTATGTAATAATAAACACAATATAAACTTGAGAATCTTTCTTTTATTTTCTACCTTTTCTTTAAATAAATGCAAAGGGAAAAAAACATACCGTTCCCAAGAATAAATAATAACAAAAAGAAAAAAGAAAATAATTAATCTCCATTTCTAAGGCTCTTACTCTCCTCTCTATATCTTCAATAATAACAACAAAAGCCCTTCTAATGTTTGCTTTCTCACCACCCTTTTTAGCATTTGTTTTCATGCTCAAAGCATGGCATCTCTCTCCTCTCCTCTCTCTTTTTCTTTACATATAAATGCAGCTAAACTTTTCAATGCCACGCCAAAAATCTCATTGACCAAAACTTTGGAGTGATTGTGGAGTGTGTTTGTGTGTGACTTGACATTATATAGGCAGGCTCAAGAGGCACCATCTTTGGGAGTTTCTTGATCCAATTTCCTCCTTTTAGTGACAGAGGAAGTGGGAGAAGATCGTGCTGATCTCTCCTCACTTTTATAGCTGAAGCATGCAGCTTCCAACACCCCGTTCGGACTACATGGCACCGATGATAACGACAACGATGATGATGATGCGTAGCCCGTGCTACTTCTACTACTACCTGCACTCGTGCTGGTGGCTGTGGTTGATGTGGTCACACTAATGGATATCAAATCTTGAATCAGCTCTAAGCATTTCACCACTCTCCCCTGCAACAACCAACCCCACAATCTCTTAAATAAAGCACATCATGATCAAGCAATGAAGAAAAGCATAGCAATGGATGTGTTATTAAGAGTGGGGGACCTAATGCTATTTACTGCTCACTACCTTCTCCTGAATGAAAGTAGACAGTGCCTTATCAACATCCACTGCTCCTTCTGAGACGTACAAAGCCACGGCTGCGCCAATCTCCGACCCCTTGAACTCCAAGAAGTCAATGCCTGCATTCAATTTCCAACCACAGTTTTCTCAGAACAGTTGTGCCTCATTTCTACACACACTATCAATAAATTCACACCAGTTTCAGGACCTTTGATCGTGCTTGTGATGATCTGCATCGATCTTGCGATCAATGGCCCTACTGGGATTCGAGCATCGTTTATTTTTCGTAGGTAGAACTCTACGAAGTTGAAGGGGGTGTAAGGCTTAATGTGCCAGTTTAAGTAGCTAATAACTAACATCTCCATTCTTTGTATGGTTTTTGCCACAAACAAGAACTTAGGCTCTCCTGCCTAAATTACCAACAAACATCATTATAATGAGTCCAGATCATTCGTCACGGACAAGATGAAGCTACGTTTCAATATATTTCACCTGCAAATCGACTAGAGAAGGTACGTCGACCTCATCCATTTTGGCTGCCAATGACAAGCAAGACACTGCAATCAATTGAATCACCCAATCTTTACCTTTCTGTTGATGCCAAGAGAAAGAGTCAATCAGCATTACAAGCTGAATTAAACAAAATGCAATCAAAGGAATGAAATCATGCTTCTTGTTACTCATTTTTAATCACATACAGGGAGGCTATACATCGACAGAAATCGATCGAAGTAATTCATAGCCAAATATAAGCAAAACTCTCCAAATCTGTGATGAGCACAAGCCTGCAAAGCACAAACAGATTATCAAAATGGCTACAAAAGTAATGTTCTTCATAAATTTAGATTATCAATCTAAACATTATATCTTGATCAAGAAACCTAAAAATCAATCAGATTAGTCCCAATAATTTTTTTTAAAAGACTAAACCTTGAGCATCCAATCAAGGGCTTCCCTTCTCAAACTCAAATCCAACTCCCCACTCCTCAACCTCATGAGATAATCATTTCTAGGCAAATGCACCATTTCCCTCTCCAACATCCAAACAATGCATTCTTCGCTGAGAAATGGCAAGGGAATCAATGAGTCCAAATCTGATCTGCTACCGCCCTTTCCACCATTGGCTTGAGAGATTTGATCATTGGAAATTTCAAGAAAATCACCATCACCATCATCATGAAAGCAGAAGCTTTTGGTTTCTTCATCGCAGAGGAGCAGGTCTGCCGCTGCCCCACATTCAAGGCCCTTGTTTTCACCCATTGAAATAATTGGGCTTGGAGTTATCATCCAAGAACTCGTAAAGATTGGATTTTTATGGGGCTTATTGGCTTCTTTATGCATGAAAAGATTGGCATTTTGCTTCTGCCATCTCTGTGAGGCTTTCTGTGAGGACCAGAGAGAGAGAGACAAAGGAATGGAGGGAGAGTGTGCTTATAGAGAGAGAAAGAGTGGTGCTGAACAGAGTGTGGTGTGGAGGAAGAGAGGTTTATGTAGCAATGAATATTTGTCTTTAGGGTAAAGGTGAGGAAGTGTGAGGGAAAGAAAGGAAGAAAGAAAGACTCAGAATTCTCTTACACGGAAGAAGACAAAAGAAAATGGGAAATTTGAAAACATTAATTATATATTTGGAGAAAATTTATCGATGGAATTGTAGCACTAAATGAAATTCAATAAGATTTTGGCAATGCATATCTATATTGAAATAAAATCAATTTTTTTCCCTTTCATTCAATGGTGAATAGATGGAAAAGAATTGTCAAATTAGGAAAAATTGATATTGCGTATTGTTAATTTTTAATTTTGAAATTGTTTGTTTATTATTCATGTAAATGTTAAATGCTTCAATGAATTGGTGTTCAGAGTAATATTTGGAATCGAACTATAGTCGATTGTTTCAAATAAATATAATCGTATAATCGTATAATTCGTTCGGTTTCAGTATTATTTTAATAATTTTGACATCAAATTCAATTATATCTATTATATTGAATACTTAAATATAATTAGCACTTACAATTCAACAAAAATTATATTTAACCTTATAAATTAATGTATATTATTAGAGATTCTGAGGTTCAAAACTTGAACAGACGATTAAATAATCAGAATAATAAAACTGTGAAAATAATCTGATAACAGTTGAAACCGTAACAGTAACTATTAACACTTTCACTTACATATATTATATAGATAAAGGAAAATAAAATAAAATGTAGAGTTTTTTGAAGTCTACACCCCCTAATAATTAATCTGCTGTTTTTGGTAAACAGCATAAGTCAGTCATATTGGAATTAACTACTCAATTAAGGGAAATAATAAATTATGCCGAATTATAAATTTATTAGTTTTGCAACTTTGAGTTCAATATTTGTTGATATATTAATATTAGTAATAAGATCGCTTTGATTTCCGATATCTTTTTCTTTTTTATTCTTTACACAAAAATGAAAATTGTAAAAATGCTGATTATTGAAATTATTAAAATTCATGCATCGATCATATTTGTTATCTAGAAAAAAGTGGCAAATCATGATTGTGTTGTATTTCAAAAGTCTGGTTTATTTTAATTCCTTCTGATAAATGAGATTATTTATTATTTAATAGTATTACATTTTTTTTATTATATTAACAACGTCATGATAAATGATATTATATATTTTACATGTTAAAATATTACTTATCACGATCTTATTAATATAATAGGAGATGACACGTTATTAAAAAATTTGCCCAAACTTTACTACTCCCTCTTGAGCAAAAGGACACAACAACAACAACAATATTAGATGAATTCAGGGATGATTTTTGAGTAGCAGTTGAAAACTTGAATGGTTTATTACCACAAAATTCTAGAACTTGTCATAATATAAAAATTGAGGCATCGTAAACAAAACGTTGTCTACACAAAGAAAGTATTTTAGTGTGAGAAGTGAAGAAAAACAAAACTATATATATTAAAAAATTTATAATACAGTCATTAATTCAACAAGAGTAGGATGCACATAACATAATCAGTAACTTCATCAATCATCAGCAACGACAAGTGTGAGAGAAAATAATGTTTCACAGAAACAAATGAAAAATCACATGTTAGAGTGGAAGAAAATTCAAAGAGAGCTTAGGATACTGATAAGTGGAATCTTGCTTGGGTTAAGACAACAAAGCTTGCATATATGTAAAGAAACATGCATGCTATGCTTCCTCTACTTCCAATACATTCTTTAAAGAGAGGGGAATGACACCAAAAATTTATGGTTAGACCAAATTAATCCCACTTCAAGAAGCAGCCTTCTCTGGTCCACTTTCAGCTAATCTAATCAAGAATTTTTGGGTTTTGGGAGGTGGGTTTACACACACGCATGTGTGTGTCAGTGTGTGTATGAATACATATATATTTAGGGTGAAAATTAATAATACCCATTTTACACATGTAGCATGTACAATATACCCAAAAGTTAAATGTATATGTCAAAAATATCCACTTTATTAAAGTTGGAGAAGACAACCACCGTTGGAGAAGAAGCAAGGTGTGGACCATCGGAGAAGACCACCACCGTTGGAGAAGACCACCAGCAGCTTTACCACCACCAACCGTGGCCTCTCACACCACAACCGCTGCCTCTCACACCACACCGTTGGAGAAGAACCAACCACCGGCGGGCCTCCCTCCTCTGCACAGCACCTCCTCTGCTGGTGGTTGATGGTGAAGCTGCTTTATGCTACAACCAGTGGTGGTGGCTGCCCTCTGCACTACAAAAAAAACCCATTCTGGCGACGGAAAAATCCGTCGTTAGCCCTCGAAATCCGTCGTCCCGGGGGCTTAGCGACGGACTGGCGACGGATTTTTTCCGTCTGCATTTTGATCGTCGTTAGCCCCCCGGACGACGGAAAACACAGTCCGTCGTTAGCTAACGACGGACTGACGACGGAATTTATCCGTCGTTAGCCACGACGGACTAAAATCCGTCGTCAGAAACTGCCGGAGACTGTTGACGGCGCCGGAAAGCTAACGACGGATTAAATCCGTCGTTAGTGGCGACGGACTGCAGTCCGTCGCCCACTACCGTTGACCGTTGACCTAGCGACGGACTGCAGTCCATCGCCAGGTAAGATTTTTTTTTTTATTTTAATAATTAATTTTCTTTTTTTTATTATTCATTACCTAAAACGTGTCATAACACACAATACAAACATAATCCAACATTGAACAATAATTTAAAATTGAACCAATCAAATGAAATTCAAAATGCACGCGGATTTCATATAATGAACAAAATAAATATTTGTATCAGTAACATCCCACGACAAACCAAAAAATAAAATAATAGTAAATGTATCAGTAGCATCTACGAATCGTAGTCATCATCAGGAGGAAACTGGGGAGGGGGATCAGACGGGGGAGGCTGATAAGAGGGAAAGAAGGGTGCACCTCCCTGCTGAGACTGCATCCAGCGCATCATCTCGGCATGCTGAGCCTGCATGACCGCCATCTGCTCAGCCAATCTCTGCTGCTGAGCAAGGTACTCACGGCGCTCGCGATCCTGCTCCTCGACTCGGCGCCGCAGCTCCTCGACCTCGTCTCTGGATGGGCGTGATGCGGACGAGGATCCCCCGAATCTGGAAGCTCTCAAGGCCTTCGCCGCGCCTCCCGTGCCGAACAGCCTCTTCTTCTTGTCCGGGCCGCCAAGAACCTCCAGATACAGCTCGTTGATGTCGACTGCATCGTGGTCCCCCTCGGGTAGCTGGGCCCGCTCCTCGTCAGCACGGCGAAACACCTCAGTCTGCATGCATGTAAACGAGAAATGAACATTTGTTAGTATATATACATATTATAAATATTGAAAATCTAATACATATATATATATTAGATTTAAATTAAAACTTACCGCTATCGCCTCAGATTTCGGATCGGTGTATGTCCCGTCCGCGTATCGATGCTCGTCCAGGAAGGAGTCGAACATGCACGAAATCGGAGCTACTCCCCGCTCACGACCCTATGCATCAGATCACAATGGAATCGTGTCATTGAAACATGTGTATATGAATTAAAATTGTACCACATACTTACCATTATTATTTAAAATATATTATTACGTACCTTCTCCTCAGCTCGTTGCATGACCGACTTGGCCCCTCCCCTATGCTTGATAGGACCAGTACCCGGTCCCTGAGGCTCAGACAACCGGTTGCGCCTCGCTGACTGGGATTTGGCCACAACATCATCCCGGGACCAGTACGCGAGCCAACCCATCCACACATCATCAGTCCACCATCCAGGCTTCCCACCTCTGGGTGGCGGATCATTCCTCCTCCTCTTGATCCCGCAGATATAATCCTTATATCTCTCCCGAATCTTATTATACCATAACTCCCGAATCTTGGCATCGAGTGCCGGTTCCCAAGTAAATTTTTTCTAGCATTGAAAATGTATGTTAGAAATTGTAGTTATAAGTTATAATTAAGAATGAGTTTGAAAGTTTTAGTAAATTTTCGAACCTTAAACTCCTCCCAATATCGCTGTCTCACGTCCTCAGGCGTGAGCTTCCAACTGTAGCCAGTCGGGTTGGGAACTATCTTAAATAGTTCCCAAATGTAATCTGCCGGGTCGGCATGCGGGTAAAATCCCCTGCATAATTAATTTAAGAATGATTTATGTTAGATTTTGGAATAACTAATTAAATAATTGTCAAAATTGAAGATGTGGTTGCATTTACGTACCCCAACTCACTCACAGAAAGAACAACGTCTCCTGTGGGTCTACGCTCCAACTGACCATCACCGTCAGAGCCAGAAGACGGACCGCCTATGTGTATGCCACCAATATGGTGGCTGAGACCGCCGGTCCCGGACTCATATCCAGAGGATGAGCCCGGGGAACTACCCCGTCCATGGGATAGCTGTGATCGGCGTGTACCCCTACCACGAGGGGTCCCCACATCCTCTCGCCGAGAGTAAGACATCTATTATGTTGAAAATAAATAGATAAATAAGATTCATGATAGACATATCACGTATACATAGAATGTTTATATTGAACTTATAACATGTTGCATTTATAATTAATAACTTGAAATTCGAATGTGTTAAGTTTTCTACACAAAGTGTTAAGGAGAATCCTCTTCATCGTTATCATTTTCATCTTCCTCATCCTCATCTTCATAGTCATCCTCCTCATCTTCATCTTCTTCTTCGTCATCTGATGCTTCATCTCATGAAATCACCACAACATAATATTACACATATTGGGAGAAGATCCTTAAGACATAATCAAAATCTATCCCAAAGGGAGAAGATCCTTAAGAAATTAATTATGTCTATCCCAATGTCATAATATATATATATATATATAAATACAACATTAATCTAAATTAAGATAATTAATAATCTTAAACAAACTTGACCTAAACAGTTTATTACGTCTAACCAAATATATTTAATTACCTAATTATTTACATATAATTAACCTAAGTAATTAAATAAGTACATTATTATAATTTTATTACCTTTCACCGAAGTAGAGAGCGCCGGAGCGGCAAAAGGCGGCTCGGAAAGGCTGAGAGAGGAGTCGGGAGACGACAGGCGTAATTGACGAAACCCTAATTAAACAATTTAAACATATAATTAAACTAACGCTCAATTAACAAATTAACTAATACTAATTAAATAATTAAGTAAACATATTAAGTTAATCTAATTAACTAATTAAATTAAACAATTACCTTTCACGAAGGAGGCGACGCCGAAGGGAACCGTCTGGAAGGCAGCAAAAGGCGAAAGGCGGGTCCTAAACAAATTTAATTAAAGTAATTACATTCTAATTAACATATACTAATTAACAATTAAATTAAACTAATTAACAATCTAAACTAATTAGATAATTAAACTAACTATCTTATATATACTAATTAACAATCTAAACTAATTAAACTATGTTTTATATACTAACTATCTTATATATACTAATTAACTATCTTATATATACTAATTAGCAATCTAAACTATCTTATATATACTAATTAAATAATTAAACTAACTATCTTATATATACTAGTTGGGAACGTCTATCTTATATATATATATACACTAATTAACAATCTAAACTAATTAAGTAATTAAACTAACTAAATTAATAACTTATTAAACAATTAAATTAATTAATTAAAGCTATATTAATTAACTTTCTCAACTAATTAAATAATTAACTATAAAATTAACTTATTTAAACAATTATAACACTAAATAATTATTCAAACTTATAACGCTAATTAATTCAAGAAAGCCAATTAAACATAATCAATTATTCAAACTTATAACCTTACTTAATTCAACCATAATTAATTACACATAATTATCAAATTAACTATAAATGACATTAACTAATTAACAATTAAATTAAAGCAAATAAAGTAATTAAACCTAGATAGCTATATAATATATTAATTAACAATATAAACTATAATTACATAATTAACAATTAAAATACCTAAATAAACCATAACCTAATTAATTAATCTAATTAAACACTAAACCAAAGCTAATTAATTAATCTAATTAAACCTTAAACCATAACCTAAATAATTAATCTAATTAACTAATTAAACAATTAAACTAATTAAACAATTAACACAATAAAAACAATAACCTATATAGTATTACTTAACAATATAAACAAATTAAACAATAAATTAACCTATTTCAACAATTTAACTAATTAAGTAAATTCATATAATTAAAAATCAATTAATACTAATTTAAATAACTAAACTAATTAAATTAAAAAATACTTAAAATTTTAATTAAACTAATTAAATAATGAAACTATTTAATTACACTTACTATTTAATTACACCTATATATACTAATTAACACATAATTAAACACTCATACTTATAAAATTATCAAACAATTAACAATTCACACTAATTAAACAATTAACTAAATTTCACAATAATTTAACAATTAACCACAATTAACACTAATTTAAACATTATCAAATAATTAATCAAAATTAGCAAATAATTAACAAAATACAAAAAAAAATTAAACGTGACATACCTGGGGAGGGCGGCAGGAGCAGGGCGGGGGGAGGGCGGCGGCGGCCGGAGCAGGGCGGGAGAGGGGGGCAGCGGTCAAAGCTTCAAAAAAACGGGCCAAATTTCAAAAAAATGATAGAAATAGAAAGAGGGGAAGGAAGATGGAAGGATTCGACTTACATTACGCAATTACAATGGTTGGAAGGTCAGATCGCCGGAGAATGCGCCGGTGGGGGGAAAATTAGTGTTGCAGCGTCTGATTTTCGCGAAAGGAGGGGGAGACTGATTTAAAGGGCTGGACGACGGACTGGACGACGGACCAGTCCGTCGCCAGCAATAAAAATAAAAAAAAAAAATTTAAAAATACTAACGACGGACTGGTCCGTCGTCCAGTCCGTCGTTAGGTTTGGCGCCATCAAACGCGCCAAAAATTGGTCGCCAGTCCGTCGCCAGTCCGTCGTTAGCTGAGTCCGTCGCCAGTCCGTCGCCAGAAGACGACGGAAATCCAATCCGTCGTCCAGTCCGTCGCCATTTTAACATTTTTTTGTAGTGCTGCTGGGTGGTGATGGTGAAGCTGCTTTATGCTACAACCACCCACTGTTGGAATCTCTGAAACTTTCTCCAGATTAAAGAAGCAAGGAAAGGTGCGTATTCAGTTTTCTTTTCACTCCCCCAATGTTTTCCTATTTTGTTTACATAATGTAGTTCTATATGATGTTGCAATGAAGTTTTTGTTACAACCGGTGGCAGAAGTGCATCCACCGGTGGTGATGCCAACAACCAGTTGCAGCATTCTAAAATATTTTGACCACCGGTTGTAGTATTTTTACATATGATATAATATTGTGATTGTGAAACAGTGACAACCGGTGGCCAAGTATCAATGAATAGCAGCTACCGGTGGTGGACCCTACCACCGGTGGTTGCTATTCGTTGATACTTGGCCACCGGTTGTTGCATGTGTATGCTTGTATATATTTTTAAATGTCAAAACAATAATTATGTTATGATTGCATGAACTTTTCTTTGTTTTTTAAAAAAGTGGGTATTTCTTACATGTGTTTATAGCTTTTGGTTAGTTTTAACATGTAATAATTTAAAATTGGGTATTTTTACACATTATCACATATATTTATATAGGTATTTATAATGATATTCTTGTTGCATTGCAACTTTCAATGAATCCACCCACTTCCCATACAAACACACACACAAACACATATAATGATATATTATGTTGAGCAATGAGGAATACCAAGTTGGAAATATGAGAAGTTAATTATTTGGTATAAAGAAACCCACATTATAAATTGGGATGATTTACTAGAATAAGAGATGTTAAGCCCTATATAGATAAATGGTGAGATCTTTCTGGCTTGCTAAAAGTTTAAATACCTATTTTTATAAATAAATAAAAAATACTCCCTTCGTCCCATTAAGCATGACATCTTTTTTTTCCGTGACCATCGTTCTATCCATCACCAATCTTGTGCGATTTGATATTAACATGAAAACTGAATGAATGATTATAAAAGTCGAGCTCGAGTGATTGAAAACCGAATCTACTTATGTTTTGAGTTTGATCGGATTGAGATTGCATGAACGAGAGAAACACGTGGTAGTGGTTAGTGTGTAGTCTTGTGATCCGTTTTTAAGCATTCATGATGAATTTGATTGTTGTTGCATAATTGAACTTGTTTCTCATTTTGAAATCTCCGTATCGTTTTGAGCCTAGACTTGCTTGAAGATAAGCAAGACATTGTGTGTGGGGGGTTGTTTTATCCATTTTCAGTCTCGTTTCTCTCGCAAATTAGTCAATAATGTCACTTGTTATCGTTCGATTTGATGCGTTTGTTTTCCATATGTTGCATTATAGGTAAAGATCGACACACGGAGTTAACAAGACTCAAGAAGAGAAACGAGGACGAAATAGGATGAAAAGAAGAAGAAAAAAAGCGTGGCTCGAGCAGAGAGTGAGCCTAGCGGCCGCTACCACTGGCTCGAAGGTGCTGGCCATGACAGAACTTGGGGCTAGCGACCGCTAGCACCTAGCGGCCGTTGGCCCCTGAAACCAAAGACAGGACAGAACGTGGGGCTAGCGGCCGCTAGCCCCCACGAAGGTGTTTCAAAACAGAATATGGAGGTAGCGAGCGCTGCCCCTAGTGATCGCTGGCCAGACGGATTCCTCCCCCATATATAGTACACGCGTGATTCTATTGTATAAGCTATCATTCTAGGGTTTTAGACCACGAGAGAAAACACTATTTTAGAATTTTACATTCCGTAGTACGTTCTTTAATTTCGCATTATGGATTCGTTCGTAATTCAAACTCGGAGACCTTTTTCTAATACATTGATTTCCCATTTTAATTTGTGAGGTCTTATCGCTTTCTTGTTTATTTTATGTTTTCATTTCTTGTTACTTCCCTCGTGATTAATCTCAAATTACTGATTCACAATCTTCCATTCATGTTAATCAATCAATTGAAGCAAGTCAAGATTTCATTCCTTTAATTCTTCGTTTTTAAACTTATGATTTAACTGCTTTCTTAATTTTCGCCTAGATAATTCGTTCTCCTATTCCTTTAATTTCACTTGCCTAGGTAACTAATTAATTTAGTTAATAATCATTCAATCCCCTATTATTTAATTGTAACAACGTAGATGAAGCTCTGTTTAGTCTTCCTTGAGAATACGACTAGGATTAACTTATTAATTTATAATGATCTCGTTCTCTTGCGAGTAACTTAATAAAAAAAGCTAAAACAAATTTTGGTGCCGTTGTCGGGGAAGGTTTTAGACATTTATTTGCGTTGTGTTATATTTTTTTTTCCTTTGCTCCCACAAGGTACGTTTGATCTTTGTTGGTTTTGTGTATGCTAGGACACTCGAAGCTTGGGACAAGAGTTGGTGCCCTTTGTCGACAATATCAATAGAAGAGAAGGTGTACTTGATGAGCGATACAAGTATTAATCTATAATGATCTCGTTCTTTTGCGAGTAACATAAAATAAGTTAAAACAAATTTTGGCGCCGTTGCCTGGGGTTCTGTATTGTATTGTATAAGTCAAGCTCTGGGTTCTATATTGCATTCCCTCAAAGGGGATAGCGACCGCTAGCCCTGCGCGCTGCCTGTCCAACAATAGCGCTAGGGTAGCGCCCGCTATCACCAGCGATCGCTACCCTACCCCTTCTTCCCTTTTATTCACGGTTTTCTTCCCAAACTTCTCCTTCTCCTGCCCGGCGCCCACCTCCCCAAATTCTCAAATTTCCCATCACTTTCCTCCATCTCCAATCCCAATCATCCTTCCCCAACTCCTTCATCATCCACATCAACCATCCTTTTCAATCAATTTTCAACCACATCAACTCCTCCATCTTCTAAATCCCTAAGATCCCCAATTCCAATTTATTCCACCTTCTTTCACCCAATTCCACCATTCTTTTCCGTCTCCGGCCACCACTACACCACCATCGCTTTCCAGCCGCCGCCCTTCCAGTCATCTTCTCCAGCGAATTTTTTCCGGCAACCTCCATCTCTCCCATACTCACCTTCCATGGCTCGTACCAAGACTTGTGTCGGCGAGCTCGTACCAAACGGCACCGGAGGACCTCCAACACGAGTACAACTGCCCTTTACGCTTCGAGACACACTTGGAAGAGCAATTTTACGAGAGGTGGAACCGACATGAGGTAACTCCACCCCACAATCTCGATTGGAATTTGTTGGCTAATTTGTGTTGTGTAAATGAGATTGAGCGTTATTTAGATGTCTTGGGTTTCGCATGTCTAACAAATGCTCTATTGTTCTCACGCATGAATTTTTGTCAACTCTTGAGGTTCCCGCTGATCTTACATATTGTTCGTTTAGATTGCGGGAGGTTCCCCGCCGTTTGTCTACTTCTCAATTGTGCATGATCATGGATTTTCATGGTAAGAATGTGGGGGTCAAGCCCCACCAACCCATTTCAATCCAAATGCCACATGAATTTCTCTTACGGGATTCCATAACTAGCAATCCGGTGGGATGTCGGCGGGGTTTGTCAGGGACAACATGCTCAGCATATTGCACAAGTTCCTCTCTTATGCCATCAACGGCAAGGAGCAGGGGAACAAGGTCAATCATGCGGAGCTTTTCCTCCTATAGAGCGCTGTCCAGGGCACTCGGGTCTGTGCCGGCTACTATATATTCTTAACACGTTTAAGAATATGCTAGCCACAGTCCGTTACCATGCCACTCTGTCCTTGGTGATCTCTGCTATCGTCCGACACTTTGAGGTGTTTGATCCAGAGCGCCTCGACCCTGCTGACACCATCTACTGCACACGGATTGACATGTCTGAGCTCAAGCAGGCTCGAATTTGCACCAGTGACTATAAGTGGCAATCGTCCACAGTTCGTCGTTGTGTGATTAATCACACGAATGAGCTCGCCGTAGCGGCAGTTGATCCTCCACGACGCCCCACAAATACTGGAGGAGGATGAGTACGATGCCCCGATGCCGGATGCTTTCCCCGCCGGTCAGTCTTCAGGTCAAGCTGGCCATCATCCGACCATTACCACTATGGTGCATGTTCTTCTTCCACCAGCAATATGGACCAACTCAACTCCCAGTTCCAGGCTCTGAGCATTGACTTCGGTGCCTTTCGCTCCGATTTCAACTCATTCCGCCGGGACTTCACGACATTCTCCCAAGATTTTGGGACATATGCTAACGAGGCGCGTACTTTCTACCACGACTTTGGAGAGTACAGCGCCTCGATAATTCAAAGTCAGCAGCGGGTTAGCGACACCCATGATCTCATGGCCGAGCAGGCTCGCCTATGGAGGTTATCTCAGGAACAGTTGGCTCTACAGTATCAGCAGGTTGTCGAGAACAACCGTCAGAAGGTCGAGCTCAATGCTCAGTGGTTGAGCTGCGCCCTGTATGCTCAGTGGGCCGGACACACAAAAAGCAAAACAAAAGGAAAGCATACTAAACAGCAGTGAGAAGTCACTGCTGATCCGGCGACGGCGGTGGATGATCATACAGGGCCCAGCTCGACCACTAAGCATTGAGCTCGGCCATCTGACGGTTGTTCTCGACAACCTGCTGATACTGTAGAGTCGACTGCTCCTGAGATAACCTCCATAGGCAAGCCTGCTCGGCCATGAGATCATGGGTGTCGTTCACCCGCTTCTCGATCCGCTGCTAACTTTGAACCATCGAGGCGTTGTACTCTCCAAAGTCGTGGTAGAAATTACGCGCCTCGTCAGCATATGTCCCAAAATCTTGGGAGAATATCGTGAAGTCCTGGCGGAAGGACTTGAAGTCAGTGCTCAGAGCCTGGAACTGGGAGCTGAACTGGTCCATGTTACCAGTGGAAGAAGAACCGGCACCATATTGGTAATGGCCGGATGATGGCCAGCTTGATCTGAATATTGACCGGCGGGGAAAGCATCTGGCATAGGGGCATCGTACTCATCCTCCTCCGGTATCTGTGGGGCGTCTTTGGGAGGTGGAGGATCAGCTGCTGCTACGACGAGCTCAATCGTGTGATTAATCACACGACGGCGGACTGTGGATGGTTGCCACCAATAGTCACTGGTGCAAATCCGAGCCTGCTTGAGCTCAGACATGTCAATCCGTGTGCAGTAGATGGTGTCAGCAGGGTCGAGGCGCTCTGGATCGAACACCTCGAAGTGTCGCCCGATAGCAGAGATCACCAAGGACAGAGTGGCGTGATATCGGACTGTGGCTAGCATATTCTTAAACTTGTTAAGAATATAGTAGCCGGCACAGACCTGAGTGCCCTGGACAACGCTCTGTAGGAGGAAAAGTTCGGCATGATTGACCTTGTTCCCCTGCTCCTTGCTGGTGATGGCATAAGAGAGAAACTTGTGCAATATGTTGAGCACGTTGTCCCTGATAAACCCCGCCGGTATCCCACCGGATTGCCAGTTATGAAATCCTGTAAGAGAAATCCATGTGGCATTTGGATTGAAATGGGTTGGTGGGGCTTGACCCCCACATTCTTACCATGGAAATCCATGATCATGCACAATTGAGAAATCGACAAACGGCGGGGGACCCCCGCAATCTAAACGAATAATATGTAAGATCAGCGGGAACCTCAAGAGTTGACAAAAATTCATGCGTGAGAACAATAAAGCATTTGTTAGACATGCGAGCATATTTCTTTAAACCCAAGACATCTAAATAACGCTCAATCTCATTTACACAACGCAAATTAGCCAACAAATTTCAATCGAGAGTGTGAGGTGGAGTTACCTCATGTCAGTTCTACCTCTCGTAAAATTGCCCTTCCAAGTGTGTCTCGAGGCGGAAAGGGCAATTGTACTCGTGTTGGAGGTCCTCGAGTGCCTCCGGTGCCGGTTGGGACGAGCTCACCGGCACGAGTCTTGGTACGAGCCATGGAAGGTGAGTATGGTAGAGATGGAGGTCGCCGGAAAAAATTCACTGGAGAAGATGACCGAAAGGGCGGCGGCTGGAAAGCGATGGTGGTGTTGTGGTGGCCGGAGACGGGAAAAGAATGGTGGAATTGGGTGAAAGAAGGTGGAATAAATTGGAATTGGGGATCTTAGGGATTTAGAAGATGGAAGAGTTGATGTGGTTGAAAATTGATTGAAAAGGATGGTTGATGTGGATGATGATGGAGTTGGGGAAGGATGATTGGGATTGGAGATGGAGGAAAGTGATGGGAAATTTGAGAATTTGGGGAGGTGGGCGCCGGGTAGGAGATGGAGAAGTTTGGGAAGAAAAACGTGAATAAAAAAGAATAAGGGGTAAGGTTTCGCTAGGGTAGCGATCGCTGGGGGTAGCGGGCGCTACCCTAGCGCTATTGTTGGACAGGCAATGTGCAGGGCTAGTGGCCGCTAGGGGATAGCGGTCGCTATCCCCTCTGAGGGAATGCAATACAGAACCCAGGGCTTGAATACATAACCCAGGGCAACGGCGCCAACATTTGTTTTAACTTATTTTGTTAAGTTACTCGCAAGAGAACGAGATCATTATAGATTAATATTTGTATCGCTCCTCAAGTACACCTTCTCTTCTATTGATATTGTTGACAAGGGCACCAACTCTTGTCTCAAACTTCAGCGTCCTAGCATATACAAAACCAACAAAGATCAAATGTACCTTGTGGGAGCAAAAGAATAAAGAAAAGAAAAAAAAATATAACACAACGCAAATAAATGTCTAAAGCCTTCCCCGACAACGGCGCCAAAATTTGTATTAACTTATTTTATCAAATGAGAGTGTATAAAGTAGTGTGTAAGAGTGATAAAGTTGGTAGGATCCACATCTTTTTGAAGAGATAATTTTTACTATTTATGGGATGTGCCAAGCTTTTAGTGAGACGTCCCAATAAGAAAAGTGTACCATGTTTAGTGGGACGGAGGGAGTACATATTAAAAAAAAGATGAAATTTACCCATTTTATAAAATAAAATATAAAAATCACTCCCTGCAACCATAAAAAATTGCTGGTGTGCTCTTATATTTCATTCATTAAATACTTTGAGTTATATGAACACATCACAAAATTTTCTAATGTGAAAAATTCTTATCTTTAATTTTAAATAAGTATTTTTTATCATTACTTTATAAAAATGAGTAATTTTAACCATTAACTTTCTACCATTTATATTTGAGGACGCAGTCAAATTTACTGATTTTGGTAATAAGATTCCAAAAAGAAAAGGCTTAATTTATTTGATTTTGGGACATTGTTTCGTCTGTTTTGGAGATGTATTTTGTCTGAATTGTAGTATTTGGGAAGATAGATGAGATGACAGATGAAAGCGAAAGGAGGAACAAATATATAAAGAATATGTTCGTAAGATTGAAATTTATCTTAGTTTAACTTCAGAAATACTATGCAAGTAGTTGCAATGAAAAGGGATAAAAATAATTTACAAATCCAATCTTTTGCAACTTTTATATTGAAAAAGGTCTATGGAGCCAGAAAGAAAAAAAGGGTGTGATGTTAGTCACATATAAATAAACACAAATCTTTGGCAACTACTTGCATAAGAGCAACCTTTGCATATTTTTATAACTACAAAAATAAATTGAATGCAACATCACTGATCGTTGGGCTTCGCCTTGTAACCTTGGGGACATGAAATCATCCCTGCACTTGTTCAAACTTCTAAGTTTATTGCATTTGGGCAGATGTAATCAAAAGTAAAGCCCTAAGTAAAGAATATTGTAGTATAACAGTTAATCCGAACTATTTACCATCAGCGTGGTTGTTACCTCTTGCCTTCTGATAAAACTGTGAATTGGGAGTAAAATCAAAAGCCATATAACTATGCCATTTTCATATTCTGGCTCAGTAGCAAAGGTTTGTGTGGAAAGGTTATAGTAATAGCTGAAGATAAAGAAGCCAACATGGCATCTAGACACGAGGGAGAATCACCTAAAGGGCGACAACCGAACTGATCCATTTACTTTCTTCCTAAGAAGCACTACAAAGGGAGTGTTGAACAATCCATACCACGATACACATTACAATTTTGAAAGACCTCCTATATAGGCAAACAATAGACTGATTATGACATTCAAGCCCACCTCCTTGAGGAGAAGACATAGCCAATGGCTTAAACCTCGTCGATCTGGTCCTGCAAACCCCGGGGAAAAGAAGAGGGAGAACCAAGTTAGTTGATGTATATCAGGTGGTCTCTTTGAAAATCTTACTAAAACAAGTGTCAGATATTCAAGAGAAATAGAGTAAGGGGGGGAGAGCGAGAGTTCTAAGCAAAATTTTCTATTTGTGCAGAAATTGCAGAGCATAAAGTGGTAATGTGATTGGTTATGTTTCGTTGTTTCTAATAGCTAGAAAGTAAGGCATTCAGGCAAGTTGTTTGAAAACTAAGAGCATATAATATGTCCACCTATTTGAAAAGCGAGAAAGGAAAATCTTTAATTAAATCCTTTCGCAAACCGTGCACATAAAAATTAGAAGTTGGACCAAATTAGCATCAGCTGCAGACAATTTAACATTATTTCTTATCTTTATCAATGAAACAGGATTCTATATTGCTGAATGGAGAAGCTGGCAATTTTCAACTACTTTAAGAGTAATAAGAAAAGCAAACTTGACTATGACAATCCCAAAAACATTTTATATTGCTTGAGAATTAGATGAGCATTGAAGGTACAAGCAATAGCCTTCTTTACTTTACATTTCCTGTTTATAATAGTAAAGTTTAAAGGTATGTGGTTTCTAAAAGATTAAGATAAACTATATGTTCCTGAGAAAAACGTTGTAAACAGAAGAAGATTCTGACTTAAAAAAACTGATAGAAGATAAAAAAGAAGGCATGCTTCAAGGACAACATTGTAAGCAACTAAAAAGAAGATGCAGAAGAGAAATTGATAGGGTAAAATGAAACTAAAACCTCAAGTCACATTTTCATTTACAAATAAAAGAACTTGGGATATTATAAGAAGCATGAAAATTCAACAAAACAAATTATAAGAGCTGAACTTAATAATAGTAATCTATCTTCCCTCATTTTCAACATGGCAACTACTTCTACAGTTCTACCTAATAAGGAAATGGTATTCTCATGTGTATAATCATTAAGCATAGTTGTTCCTACCTGCATATCTGATGTCCAGAGAGTAAGATTGTCTCTCAGAAGTTGCATGATAAGAGTGCTGTCCTTGTAGGACTCTTCACCCAAAGTGTCCAACTCAGCAATAGCTTCCTCAAAAGCCTGCACATCAGGAATTAAGTTACATAGTATCAAGAGCAAAAGATGATTTTCTAACAAGATCAACAACTAGACAACCGGCAATTGATTAATGGACAATCGTGTCTAAATCAGGATCAGAAAGGCAGTCACAATCGGCAGTTTCAGGTAACACCGTAACAGAAACAATTAATGAAATGAGTAGCGGTTCTTAATCTGCCAAGCATCATCATTATAGATCTATTGTCTAGTATAATCCCTTAATCCTTTTAAACTCGTAGCCATGAAATGGAATTAATTTTACTAGTCTGTGATGTCAAAATCGCATAAATCCAGAAAATTCCCAATACATCTCTTGTATAAAATAAACAAACATTATCATATTCTAATATTAGTCAAACCAGTGTGGACTGAGATCTTATATTTGACTTTGTCACAACAAAAGAAGAATAGAAATATAAATAATATATCATCAAATTGTAAGAAGGATGTGCAAAGCTAGTCAAGATACTATTTATTAGTCAACTTAAGACTGCCCCATTTGTAACAATAGGCCACTTCTTAGACATAAGACTGTAAGAGTAAAGAAAGCCAGGAAACTTGTGATGAACTATTCAGCTAACCTGTTTGGCCATATCGCAAGCTTTCTCTGATGAATTCAGAATTTCGTAGTAAAACACGGAGAAGTTCAGAGCCAAGCCCAACCGTATAGGATGGGTGGGAGCAAGATCAGCTAGTGCAATATCCTGGTTAAATTGATCAAACGATCAGCAAGAATAGTAAATAACATATGTATAAGGTTACAGAAGAGCTCCACTATGAACTTGTAATATTACACATAATTCACTTCCAGATAATAATAATAATAAAGCTAAACTTCCGATATCAGATTCTTTCATAAGCTTGACTAGAAAAAAACCGAATAGGATTTCAGCTGACATACCTGAGCGGCTTTGTAAGAGATCATAGTATTCTCAGCTGCCTCCTTCCGCTCATCGTCGACCTTAAACTCGGCGAGGTAGCGATGGTAATCGCCCTTCATCTTCAAGTAGAAGATCTTCGACTCACTCGACACTGCCGACGGGATCAAATGGTTCTCGAGTAGCTTGAGAATGCCGGCGCAAACTTGCGAGAGCTCCGCCTCGACTTTAGATCTGTAGTCCTTGACGAGTGCGACGTGTTCGTCGTTCTTTCGCCCCTCCTCCTTCTGCTCTATTGAGCTGATGATGCGCCACGCCGCTCGGACCGAGCCGATGACGTTCTTGTAGGCGACGGAAAGGAGGTTGCGCTCCTCGACGGAGAGCTCGGTGCCGGCGGAGGATACGACGAGGCTGTCCATGAATTGAACCATCTCCTCGTAGCGCTCGGCCTGCTCTGCAAGCTTCGCCTTGTAGAGGTACTGTTCTCTGGTCAAAGCCATCGGAGAAGGAAGAATGGGGATTTTGAGATTTGTGTGCAGATTTTGGGGGAAGAAGATATTGTAATGTATGGAGATTTTCTTTTTTGACGCTATTTATATTTTTCGCAGTAAAGTATAAAATGTAGGGTCAATTATTTTTTACTATTTTAAAAATAATTAAGAATTAAATATAATTGATTTTATACTGTATTAATTAAAATTAATTTTTTGATAGTCACATTGCTACAAAATTTTAAAATAATTAATTTATATTTAATTTTAATTAACACATTAAATTACTAATTATCTCATTCGTTCTGCTAAAATGGATCATGTTTATTTATTGAACTGTTTCATTAAAATTGTCGCTTTCCAAACAAAATAGTTTTACTTTTAAAATAATCGCTCTTACTTTTGTTTGTTAAAACACAACACTCATGAGTTTATTATCCTAGGTCGTAACAAGTTGATAGAATTCCCTTTGTTACGTTCCCATGTCTCCCGTGTGGGAACATGGAGGCGAAAAGGAAAGAAAGAGAGGGATGGGTTTATCTCATTTTGACATAGCGAGCCTCAATCCCAACGGGGGCTCGCACGACGGGCTATTAGTTCAGTGGTAGAGTGCGCCCCTGATAATTGTGTCGTTGTGCTTAAGCTATGAGGACTCTCAGCCGCATGGATAGTTTAACGTGTTCATCGGCACCTGACCGTAAGATGTGGATCATCCAAAGCATATTAGCATGGCGTACTCCTCTTATCTGAGACCGATTTCTTGTGATCGTATTTAGCGTGATGAAAAATATTAATCTTACTTGAAAACAAGTCAATATGAACATTCTAACTGCAATTGTCCATTTACTTGTCATTTCCTTATTAAGTTATAAACACCAATTTTGGAAAGCCTTCCCCACCAAATCCCATAGTCTATTTTGGATATGATCCAACTAATTATATCAATACATATTTATGTGGCTTTTTAACTCATTTATTGCCCAAATGAATTGTGTTGTAGTACATGTTTTGAAACTCACTTTGCCACTTAAAAATTTGATTGTGCTAGATTGCTAGTACGTGACTTTGTCAATTTAAGAATAAATTAAGGCTTTCCCGTATATTTTCCATCGTCCATCAATATTTGTTATGTAATTTATTTTCAGTTCGTCTACCAATATTTGTTACACTTTAAATTTTTTATTTATAATATACACATTTTAATTTAAAAATAATAATAAATAAAATCATACTTCACTAACTACACTAGTTCATCAAAAACACTACATTAAAACACGTGTTGTATCAAATTTTAACAAACACTTATGAACGAAAGTAATACTATTTGGGAGGAACCGCTAAATCCCTCGTCCGACTCCACTGACGATGAATCATGTTGGTCCGTTATTTTGTCAAGATATGAAATAACTGTCATTTTAGTTATGCTCTCATTGCTCTATAAAATTAAACCATAGTTAGTCGCCGAAAATGTCGAAATATCAACAACCTGACTAAACCGGCCAATGAACAAAATGTCACAAGTTTATACATAATAGTATAAAATATATACACATGCCGACATTTCAAACATATAAATAATCGTGCATAGTATACGAAATTATCCAAACTAATTAAAATTATTTTACATTTTCAAATAATTTCATATTATCATGCATTAAGATATTGAAAACTTTTAAATTAAAATAATTATCTAATGAATACTAAAAAAAATAAAATTAAAAAAATACCCGAATTCGAAGAATTCGAAAAACCCTAAAGTCTATAATTTCGGTCATGTTTAAATAACCGAAACTAAACTGAATATCCGAAAATTGAAAACCTTATTTATAGGCACCATCTTAAATTCAATTTAAGAAATATTGATAATTAATTGAAAGCTCATATACTTTACAGAAAATATCATGATATTAGTTTTGAACACACACAAAAAAAAACATATATATATATATATATATATATATGGAAGATGCAAAATAAAAATGGTTTCGAGACTAAAAATAAATTTTGATTGTTAAATTATTTAGATCAATGATACAAATTAAAAGATAATTTTAGTACGTATCTGATATAAAATGTTTCATCTCTAAAATGGAAATTTGTTATTGTTTCTAACTAGAGTTTATTAGTTAGGTATAGTTTAATTATATTTATTAGATAAAAAATATGGATGGTTCAGACACAAACAGATTTATTTTTATTATACTCATATATATATATATTTTTTTGCAAAAGGCTGTGTATTCATTTATTATCAAAACTAAAGCGCTGCTTAAATTTCCCAACGTCGAAAGAATCCGTAGCAGTGGGTGAGAAACAGAATGACCAGTACATGGACTCGACTCCACCTATTGCACGCGCCGCCGTCTTCTATGCTCTTCCGCCGCCGCAATTTTCCCGAAGGTACTATTTCTTAGGCTGGATATACGTTTCTCTTGTCAATTTACATTTCACATCCGTATTACCGTTTCCACATGCTCCTGCTGGTTTTTCAGTTGTCAATTTTATTCCTGCAAAAAAACTGCTTCCGGTGATGTGCTTCTGCCAGCAATTGCAGACGGCAACCTATGAAATTGTCAATGGAAGCTATGTCCCCACTGGCAATACCAAACAAGCTAGCAAAGTTGAGGTATTTATTATATATTGGGGAGATGGTTTATAGTTTAATTGAAGATAATTCTTGAAAAGGATCATTGGCGGCCATTTTCTTAATAATAGTTGGGATACTGATTGATAATATGGAGGCTTGATTTTTATATGTCATCTGGTTTTCAGGATAAAGTGGTGAAGGCACTTGAAGCAGTTGGAGCATTTCAGAAGCTTCCCATGGTGATGCCGTCGGTTGATGTTTTCTTTTCAGCATTGAAGAAGGCTAAGAGGGTTTCAGCTACAAAGGGTAATCATGTCGAAGTGTCTCTTTTTCTAGAGGAAGCACTATCGAAATGTCTGTTTTAAACTTAGCTAATAGTATAATTTCTCCGTAGGCATTGCCAATATCGCAAAGCGTGAAAGAAATAGAGGTGCGAAACAACTCGACGCCTTGATGAAGGTAATATTTTATTGTAAATTTCAGTGTTAAAATGCTCGTCTTCTCATGTGTAGAAAAAACATAGCTCAGTATTCTGCCCGTTATTAAATTCAGGAGCTTGCGGTTCCTTTGAGGAAGTACACAGAGGAATTCCCTGAAAGAAGAAGCTTGCACCCGTATGAAAGATCTCTAGTTGAGTTGACTCTTGGAGATGGAAACTATGAAGAGGTAGATACCATAGCAATATTTTCCTGCTGACATATGGTGACCGTCACACAATTTAAGCTTAACAGGTCATGGTATTTTGGTATACCTCCTAGTTATATTTTTCTCTGAATGCTGCCTTCCTGTTATGTCACTATGACTTGTTCGAGATTAATACTTTAATGTTGGTCAGTGCTATCTTTGTTTCTTCATTGGCCTCCCCACTCACTCATCGACCTTCATTATTAATGCCTCCCCATTATATTTTTGTCATCTACTATGAATGCCTATTGCTATCAATCTAAAGATGTCATACGAGTATTCCTGGATCAGAAGTTGTATGCCGATAAGTTCTTCATTGTATAATCTCCTCATGATTGACAGGTGTTGAGAAAGGTTAATAACCTACGGAAGCGAGTGGTGTCAGTTGGAAAAGAACACGCCTCTCTGTGTGCCAAGGTAGTAAGTTGGTTTAATCATCTGCCTCCATTATTAGCTTAAGTGAGTGATGTTTTATACGTATTGTTCATTGAACTGATGGTTGAATCCATTAGCTGTTTACTCCTTATCTTGATATTGATATACTTTTTGTAATAATTTCACTTAGTTAGTATGAAGAAATAATTGTTCCTTTGACAACGAGTAATATCTTTCATTTACTATCAGCATAATTCTGAGAACTTGCTAGAGGATATTATATGAGGATTCATCATTCTGTAGCAGGATTTATTTTGTAATATCTTTTATTAGGATTTACATTTTGCTTTTGGGTATGCGATATCACAAATTAACTTGCCTGTTGAATATTTTTTGTAATCTTTGGCAGTCGGTCACAAAGCGTGAAGCTGAGGAGCGACTGAGTGAGGCTAGTATTACTATTCTACATACAGGAGATTACTTTAATATGGATCCTTAGCTCATCAGTTATTTGTCTTGCCTGCAGGGAATGAAGAAAATTGAAGAAATATTCAATCATGAAGGCAAAGCTGTGGATGAATTATTAAATATTGCCAAGGTAAAGTGCCTTGTTCACAACAGATGAATGCATTGGATATGCATTTTAAAAAATTTAAATAATCAATGCGATGCAAAAACAAGATCACTGTGTTTTATACTCCATCCGTCCGCCAAATCAGCACATACATTTGGGCGGCACAAGTTTAAGGAAAGGTGGTAGTGTACCATGTTGTTTATTGCTAGTGGAGATTGGTTCCCACATTTAGTGGTGTTAAGTAATTTCCTGGTGGGCCATGGATGGTAGAATAGATAAATATAGGGGACGGAGGGGATATTTTTTTAACCCTAGTTGCTCAGAGAGGATAATACTTGGGTGTTTGTGTGAGACGTAACACATATACTTGATCGGATGAAAATATGGCTTCAGTTGTTTTCTGATGTCATCTTTCTAGTTGTTATCAAGCAGACCATGTGATTGTGTAACTGATTCTTATATTATCTGCCATATTAATTTTATGAAGTAGACTTAAGTATTATCCATCAGTTTTCATGATGGCAGAAAGTGCTAATTCCTTGGTGTTAAGAGGTGCATTTAAGCAAGTTTCTGACACATTGCATGCAGACATTGCGGGCAATGCCAGTTGTCGATCTGGAAACACCTACCCTGTGCCTTGTTGGGGCACCAAATGTAGGAAAATCATCTTTGGTTCGTCTGCTATCTACGGGAAAGCCTGAGGTATGTACTATGGACAACCAAATTTCACATTGTATCCAAAATAATTCAACACTTTGTCGTCTCTGTTAATGTGAATTGACTTTAAACTTGGTTACTGAGACATAGGATAAAATAGTGGTATTTCTTGTTTTGTCCCTAAGAAAATCTCTGACAGCAATCTTGTAGGAGTATTATTTAAGCTGCTAGACCTGATTTCTCTTACTTTTTGTATTTAGATCCACTGCACATGTTTGTAAGAATATTATTCTCAACATAGATTTCTGTATGCAAATCCATAATTTATATTGAATGAAGAATTTTCATCTTTTGATGCTCCACTTGTCCAGAATTTTAGGTATTAATCTTTTCAACTCTGATAATGTTGGCCTGGAAAGCTAAAACTAAAGAACGGTAGTTCATAATTTCATAAAACTCTATTTGAAAGAAACATACATTGCAGAAACTGCAGAAACTTTAGAGCTAACTTATATTATCTGCTGTATAAGCACAGAAGGTATTATTTAGGAAATGACTTTATGCCTTATACTCTTTCTTTCACTTTTCAGTTTCACGTTTCTTTCTTGACAAGTTGTGCTTTGATGCCCTTTTCTGAAAAGAATTGGCAGTATGCCATATGGTACTGATTATTGTTGCTCAAATGGTCCAGATCTGCAATTATCCATTCACTACGAGAGGAATTCTGATGGGTCACATTCATTTGAGCTATCAGAATTTTCAGGTTGATGTTGATTGTTTCCACAGATTTACACTACTGCAAAGTTTCTTCATTGTCTTAGATCTTTAGCTGTTATTTGTTTCAGGTTACAGATACCCCAGGTCTATTACAGAGAAATGATGGTGAGAGACGTTCTTTCATCTTGACTGACTGTTGCTTGCAGTTGCATACATGCAAAGAGAATAGTACTTCTGCAATGCACACATGCATGCATGTATTATGTTTTTGCTCGTAGTCATGTACTTTTTTTTTAACAATAATGCATGCATGCATGTATTATGTTTCTGCAGAGGTAAAACGAGAGAGCAATAAAACACTGAATGCTACCCATCATGTGAGAACTGACTGGTGGAAAATATTTAGAATAGATTTATCTTGCTCTGTCATTTGTTTCGGATAAGATTGTTTGCTTTTGTTACTTTAAACACAGTTATGCATTTTAACTATTGGTGAACGTGTTTACCTTGTTTGGACATGCAGAGGATAGAAATAATTTGGAAAAGTTGACACTTGCTGTCCTTTCTCATTTGCCCACTGCTGTACTCTATGTTCATGATCTCTCTGGAGAATGTGGGACCTCACCTTCAGATCAGGTATTCACCTACGTTTTGGATTACAAGCTCTCAAAGTTATGATAAATAATACATATATAGACAAGTGACTTGTTCACTTGTTACCTGGTTTTACTCTTTGGTCTGAATCTGGTAATTTCACTCTTAGTTCATAGTGTGCCAGGGGTTATTGAGTTTTTCAGCCCTTCCTTTATCTCTATATGACTGAAGTGGATTAAATACATGGAAAAGGCAGTATTTCCTTTTCAGTATAATTCAACTTTAGCCTTTAAGAAAACAAGACTGCTGACAGTTGTGACTGAACCACACCTTGTGTCATTCTAATTCACTATGCTTAGCAATTTTTTGCTCAATCAACATGTGACTAGTGCTATATGAATGATCTCAAAACTTGTGAACTCCATTATTGCCAACTTTCTGGTCAGCAATTGATATCAACAAAAAAGAAAAAGATGGAAATAAGATTTTTTTCTGAGTGCTTTTGATTATCTGGAACATTTAGTACGAGGCGCTAATTATGCATTTATGTTACTCTCTAGAAAAGCTTCAATGGAGACCATTATGCTTCTATTGGTTATAAGCTTGTACTTCCTTCTTTATCTTTGTAATTGAGAAGAATTCTTTTGTTGGGTGGAACAGTTTACCATTTACAAGGAAATTAAAGAGAGGTTTGCGGATCATCTTTGGCTTGATGTTGTGTCTAAGGCTGATCTGCTAAGTGATTCTCCGGTGGTCTTCATCACAGAAGATAGTAATGCTGATAGTTTTGAACTAGCAAACTATCGGAGAAGGGGACCTGATGGAGCTATGCATGTATCTGTCAAGAATGAATTGGTTATCGAAAAGGTTTGCCCTTAAGCACTCTTGAAATGAACTTGCCTGATTTGAAGAGATACGAGTAAACCCATTGGGGTATATTCTACTCGTCATTCTTTTGCAAAAAATGAAATCCATTAATTGTTCATGGGTGGACATTATTACCCAATAAAGTGGCATTCACAATCTTTGGCAATCCTAGAGGAAAATCTGATATGAACGGTTATGATACACTTTGATATGTATATTCTTGCATCTCACTTTGTTAAACCGAAGGTATATGATGCTTGTGTCTTATGCAGTTGAGGACTAAAGTGCATGAACTACTAGTGACCCAGTCAGAGAGAATAAAAAGCTGCAAAAGCAATGAAGAAGGTCATGAAGCTGTATGACGATGCATCCCGCTACGCACAATAGGTAAGTTGATTTCATGATTTTCGATCTGTTACTTTCTGGTTTCAGCATCACATCCCTGCCTTTTTCCAGCAGTACTGAGAAGAGTATGCCTTTGAAATGCTGAGACAAAGGCTGGCTAGCAAGGTGATACGACGACCATTTGTGTTGATGCTAAATCGTGCTGATCTGTTTCAACATGGCTAGGCAGCCCAATTACCCCCTCGGAGGATCACGAAATGTTGCACACCGGGTAAATTTGCTCTTCTATTTGCAGAAGCGGCTATCTGCTTCCATATAATAGTCTTCCCCAAGCTTATTAAACTTTCCCATGCCATCTGAAGATGAATCTCCTCTCCTTAGTCTTGATGATACCACAATGTAATGTAATTGGTTGTTGATCATGTAATAGGTCTTTGCACAACTGAAACCCATAATTTATATTGTTTGTCAAGATTGTACCTTTTCTAATCTTCATTTTATTCTTGTGTCGCACATTCATGAAATGATTTATAAAGTAGTATCGACTTCAACAATGTATTAGAAAGTAGGGATAAGAGAGAAATGAAAGAAGAAACTATATTTTCTATTCGATTATATTAAATTAAATTACAAATTCATGTCATGAAGAATTCGAATTCGAAATTTATTAAATTGAGCATTAACCTCTTACCAGTATACTAATAATCTTTATTTGATAAAGTATTGCCTCTTTCTGCTGCACAACAATACTTCCAAACAAAAGAAAGAAAAAGAAACAGTAAAAGTAATAATATATGTTTCAAAAAGAAAAAAGAAAAAGAGATGATTTAGGCGTGTTTAACCTAAGTAGCGACAATGGGGTATTAATTAATTATATAAAGCCCTACTTCACTTCCATCCTTGATCCAAACAATGGAGCTTTGCGCAGCTAAAACCGTCTCCAAATTTCGCCACCGCTGCTTTTCTCCCACCAGCATTCGATTTCAACCCCTCCTCCGCCGCCAAGCCTATTTTCCGGTGCCCCACAGTCAAACCGTCTCTGGCTTTGGTAATTTTTTGTTTTTATGTTTTAAGTTTTACACCGACTTGTTGTTGTCGATTGATTTTAGGGTTATATATATATGGTTGATGTAAATAACGGTTACCGAATATCTATAATGAGTTCTGTTTGTGTATGTGTGGATCTCCTGTCATTTTTAAATCATATAGCATGAATTTCAGTTGATTGTTGGTGAATTTGCATCATTAGCTGTTTTGATTTATGTGCTAACTGTGTATTGTCGTTCCGCAGGGTTGCAGTATCGCAGGAATTCATCTCTGAGGTCAACGACATCGGAGGATATCTCAACTGACAAAACGGGGTATTCGGAAGATGATGAGCCGAAGACAGTCGATGATACTCAGCTATTTGAAAATAAAGAAGATGACGAGACTCAGCCTAACATGGAGCTACAAGACGGTTCATTGTTTGAGAATCCGCTGAAACTGTTTGAGTCATTGGGGGATTTCAATATAAAGGTGCACTCCTCTATACTTTTATGCAAGACTTAATTTTGGAAGGGTTCGACTGATTTCACATCATATTCTACAATGTGTCTTTGATTTAGTTTAAGGGTGTTTAAGCATGTGCAATTAGCATGATTGTTGATTTTGAGCTTTTAATTTCATAGTTATGCTTATGCTGCCATACATGCCAGTAGTATACTTATTTAAGTTTCTATAGGTTCAATTCTTAGAACATAATGTAAAGAGTTTTCTGCATTCTTTCGTAGACTTGGTTGCTATGATGAGTATATTCAGTTCTGAGAGCTTGAAAATGCTTGGTGAAAACATCGACTAACATGTCGATTCTGAGCGGTTACCTGAGCAACCTCTTGGGTTCTATTTCTGGTGTTCATAGTCTATGTGCTTCTGTTGTATATTGATTTGTACTGAATTTTCTGTTCTTTCAGATTTTATATTATTTATAGATGCATGTCTTTTCTAACTAGTTGTGGCAAAATGCATTAAATTTAATAATATGTTGTGCTTCTAAAACTGTTCAAGAAGTACTGGGACATTGCACACATTTAAGTCAGCTGAACTATTTTACATACTGTGATAAATACTAGATATAATATAACAAGCTAACAACAGTTAGTTGGTTCACGTGGTTAAAGAGAGATGGCCGCTTAAATTTTCTCCACTTCAAAATATTGTAACCAAAAGTCTATATGGAGTAAATAAGGATATATATAGCTATCCCAAAATAATAAATACTAACTTCTAAAAGCATATGAAGTTTTACTATGATAAATTGATAATGCTTTATTGATACCGTCTCTTGATATATTAAACCCACCCGTATCATCTAAGCTTCTGCCTCTTATTTGAGATCTCCGTTAATTCTTTTAGTTGATTCAAAATTATCTTTGTAATATCTCAAACTATTATGCTGCCCATTAAAGGAAAATTTTCATTTTTGATAATAAGAGCTGTTTTTTGTAATCTGCCCTTGTTTTCAACTATGCTAAACAAAGAGTATGCTCATTGCTCAGTTTATTGAAAAATTGTGGAATGTCCTTATGAGATAGTCTGGAAGTCGTCCAGGGTTCTTATGCTTTTTTAGCATTAATGTCCTTAATGCCTTGTATGTTCAAAACTGAAAAGATCTGATTGGGAAAAAAAATGAACTTATCTAGAATTCTGATGTACAATATATGAGAGATACAAGATGCAGGTTCGTAGATACTTTGGAACCATAAAGAAATATCAGTTTGATATGAAAATAAATGAGATGATGACCATATGAAAAGAGAACAACCGAATATAATTTGATTCCCCATCTTCGCTTCTGGTTGATAGTCATAATCTGATAAAATCTTCAACACTGACCAATGTGAATAATTCAATTGATCGGCAATTAATATTAACTTTGTATTTCTTAGTTCTGATATTTGTAATCTGATTTCAGCTAGAGTACGAGGAAATATATCCATATCTCGCTTTTGGTAGTGGTGGTGCAGTTGCACTTTGGGTAGTAGTTGCTATCGTAGATGCCATTGATTCAATCCCAGTGGTGAGCACCCATTTTCCATTCACATTTCCATCTCCACCTCATATGTGCTGGCCTTGCTTTTACTAAACACAACATATCGGCAATCTAATTACAGTTACCCAAAGCCTTGGAACTTGTTGGCCTTGGCTACACTCTATGGTTCAGCTCTCGATATCTAATTCTAAAGGTATGCTACTAGGTAATCCGATCCAATCAATTTCTCTTCCATCCCCTTACGTTTAATATACCAAATTATCATTGGTTTACAGAAAAATAGGGAAGAGCTTTTCGCTAGAGTTGAACATCTTAAGCAGCAAGTCCTTGGATCGAAAGACGACCAGTACTGAAGGTGGTATCATCCTTTGACCATAATAATGTACTTGAAACATGTATTGTGTTGAAATTGATTCTGTGTGGTGAAAATGAGTGACAGTAGTTGCACATGTATAAGCTTTCACAATTTCTTTTAACACAATGCTGGTTTCAGATCAAGTTTGTGTTTGTTTTTTCTTTTGTTCTTTCCTATTTCTGTAGGGTAATAGTGGTAAAAGGAAGGTGTTATTTGTGGCATCAAATTAAAAAAAAGATTCAAACACTTTGACATTGTGGAATTTCCATTGTCGAGTTGATCAGTAGTAGGTAAGATTAGTTTATGATCTAAGAGGGAAAATGAAGAAACATAATGAGTAGTTTAATTTTATGATCGAGCTATTTAAAAAATATTTATATCATTAAATCAAGCACAAATTATTTGTTCGTAGCTTAGGTATGTATAGTATACAAGTAAAATGCAGTATAAATATTGTTGATATTATAATTCTAAGCAATTTAGATATTTTATGTTGCATTTTTGTGTGACATCTATGATTTCCAATGATTAATGATGTACAATATATATCCTTTTTAAAAATTAAAGATTGATCCTTTTGTTGAAGCTTCAAACTTACGATTATTTTTCATACATGTCTGTAAATTTTTAAATTTGTAACTATTTCTTCAAAAGAACGACAATTTATTTGGTATCGAAAATTGCTTAAGAAATATAAATTGTCGTAAAATCCAATTATGAGAATTGGATTTGTGTCAATTTAAATTTGGAATAGAATTGTTACGAAGTGAACTTAATTTTTCCAATTGACTTTTATTAATTAATGTAATGGCTGAACTTTCTACTCCTGTATATAAATTTCCAGTTATATTTTACCGCAAATAAAACAATAAAATGTTTAATTAACACGAATGAAATAAAATTATAACGGACACAAAAATTCCAAGATTGAAAATACATTTTTATTGTTTAATTATATTTATAATATTCTAAAATTTAATCCAAAATTATTAAAATTAAGGATGTTTTCTTTACATTTTTTTATCTATGAACAGATATATTTATTAAGTTAATTAATTGTATTAAATTTATTAAAGTAATTAAATTCCCAACAATTTGTAAATCCTTATAGCTCGGAGATTTCCAGCAGAAGCCCGGCCCGATCCGATAATACGAACTCTGTGATGAAAACCTACATATAAGTTGAAAACCCGGTTAGCCCGAGTTTTTTCTTGAACAAAGTTTAAAAGGTTCAAATTTTTTCAAGTTCAATCCGATCCAAAACTTAGATGAGTGGGTCAAGTTCGACTCATTTTACAACTTCAGTCCCAACTCATGTATCCATTCTATTGTTTTCAATACAGTTATTGTTCTTTCTCAATATACATTATATTGTTTTCAACATATTTATTCCATTTGTTTTTTTTAATAATACTCCATTGTCTCAATATGTCTCCCAAATTCCTATCTAAAGATGCTTTTCTTAATGATTAAGCCAAAAAATCAATAAAAAGCAAATAAATAAATGAAAACAAAGGCACTGTCACTAGATTACAGTAAGTAGTAGTAAAGTCACAGCACAGCCAGCAGGCTCCCAATTCCACATTAGGTCCAACATCCATAATGCACTTTGTCCCTCCACTAATTTCTTTACTCCCCAATTCTCTTTTCTTTAATCAAAAGTGTTAGCACTGATTAAATACTATATATTTCTTAGGCTCCAAATTCTTAATTAAATCCCAAAAATAATACTCACTTTGTACACTAACAAAAACAGACAATCGAAGAAGGCGGTGGCACTAAATTTGCCGTTACAGTAGTCGAAAGATTCAAACTCCACATCATCTTCACGTTACCACCCACGATTTTATAATTCTTCATTGTTTAACGTTGCCTCTCTTCAATTCAGCGAGACATATAAGGAAAAAGATATAATCTTGATTGACTATTTGTAATCTTTAATTCGGATTTACCTTTTCTTGAAAGTTATATACGTATAAAATTTAAGATGCGAGATGGGTTTTGTGAAATATTAGAATTATATATTTATGGTAGACAGAGAGAGAAAATGGGGATGGATTCTTGAAAATAAAAGCGAAGGAGAGTTGATTTTTTTATTTGTTTACTCTGTGAAAAGTGGACTTCTTCGTCCACCTCCTTTACTTGATTTGCACACTGTGAGTGAGTTGTGAGCTGGTTTTTGTTTTGGTAGCTTTCATTTGTAAGATGATGCGGCAATTCTTGAAATGAGCAGAATGAGGGGCTTTCTGTAATTGTTGACACAGTCCATCTCTTTCAGTAGATTTGCTCATTGTAAGTATTGAGCCCTCTTTCATGGTATTTACATACTTCCCTTGTAAGATTATATGGCAAATTTTACTAAAGGTGGATCTGGATATCGTGGTTATTTATTGTGATATCCTGCCACATTGTCTCAAATTTGATTTATTTTTTTCTGGAAAGTTTGTTTTCTCGGAACGAGATAGTAAAATTGGTTTTCTTTGACAAAAGTGGTATAGTGTGAAAGTGGCTGCTTCCTAGTGGACTTAACACTCTGTTGCTGCTGAAACCGCTCTTGGTGAAACAGTTTTAAAGAGAAGAGCTTCGAAGCGTAAATCCTGCTGCAAGATCAACTTTTCTCTTTCTTTTCCGTTCAGATTTTGGTACGTTGGATTCAAGATTGTCTATGATTGGGAAATCTAAGATCTTTTTGTGGTTTGTGAGTGTATGCGTGAGTTGGTGGGTGGGGTATTGGGTTTTATGTGCTTGCTGTTATACTTTTTAGTTATCGGTGGCGTTTCCCCCAAATTCTGATTTTTTCTTGCACTTTATTATGTATGCAATGCTGTCCGCATTTAACTATCGTTTCTTTTGCTACTTATGGCTCTGAAATTCAGCACTTGAATTTAGCTCTTGAGGTGTGAATTTTGTGATGTAGTACTAATGTAGGGTTTCCAATGTGGTGTTTAGGGGTAAAGTTTGTATCTGATGTTAAATCAGAAATTACAATCTGATCCGGTTGGAGGATTGAGACACCGAGGTCTCAACTCCGGTATGCCGTCTGTTTCCAAGTTTCGGAGCGGGTACATGCCTTCAGGAGTGACTGCTAACTTATCGGAGTCTGATATGGATACCTGCTCCGACTCTGATGGAGAATGCTATGGTGCTCGTTATTCCCCTGAAGCATCGCCGCAGGACGACAAAATCCCCAATGGTAGTGCAAAACATAATGTTTTTATGGACAGGCGCAGTGGTAATGCTAGTGGGATTGGTAGCTATTTAGAAAGACTGGGAGGGCGAGGTGGTGGGTATTCAGCTGCACACCGTGGTTTTGCTGAAGATGATGAATCATCAGTGCATTCAGAGTTGAGTTCTACTCCACCTTGGCGCAAAAATGGAACTGTACTTGAGAAAAAATTGAAGGTGGGCACCGATTTCTCTGGCATCAATTTGCGGTCAAATGTGGAGACAACTAGACAGGTTAGGACTTGCACTTTATATCCATGCTTGCTAAAATATTTTCGCAGTTTATGTTCCTTGTTCTTCTAAGGACCCTATCAGGGCTCTAGGCACCCTTCTTTTCCCTGCCTAACCTTCTCAGGCTGCAAGTGCTATCCCTAGTGTGCTGCTCTCTTTGTAGTAATCACCTTTTAGGACATTGTCTACATTATTTGATATCAAGCAAACTAAGTATTTGGCACTTCTGTTTTTTCTTCTTTAGATATTTTTGGGTTACTCTAATGTTGGAGAACCAAAGTATTAACCTAATTATGACTGAATTACAAATGCTGTAGATACTACTAATTGCTTCTTGTGCCTTTAGAAAATAGTTTTAGCATTGCCAAACCAGAACTTCATGTTGCTTGCTTGCTATTAGATTTTGGTAACTTCGACCGTTTGACTGCTGATTTGCTTAAGTTTTTATGCAATTTCTCATGTTACTTGTGGTACTGCAATTTTCCCTATGCAGAAACATATTGATGACGATATCCCGAGTGCGCCACCGCTCAGTGGCTTTTCTGCTGCCAATCAAGTCTCTGAAAGACTTCCAAATTCTAGAGCTGATGCTAAATCTTCCTTAAGAACATCAGGTGGTTCTTCAACTAAGGTTGAATCTAGCATGAATAAGAGCATGGACATTGGTGATACAAAAATTAATACTGCTGAAGCATCTGTAAGGTATATATTTGGAAATTTATACAGCACATCTCTCCCATTTCACTACATAATGTAGTGTCTTGTAGATTGCCATTTTGTGGATTACCCAAGGTAGTCTTTTTTTTTTTTCACAGGGCTGCTGCAGTGTCCTCTCATCCTGTACCTGCTAAATATCCTACATTTCATGCAAGGTAAAATATAATTAATTCATGTGTTCCTTGATATAAATTCTTGTTGTATAACTCCTCCGCTTTGTACTTCTCCAATATATTTCTTATGAGTTGTGAAGCAACCAGGTGTTAATCCAAATAATTAATGTTGATCTTCTGCAGTGGACTTGGTTACTGGTATGGTGTTCTCTCCTATGATGCATGTGTTAGGCTTTGTCTTCACTCCTGGGCCAAGGGCTGCATGGAAGCTCCTGCCTTTTTGGAAAATGAATGTGCATTGCTGCGGGATGCTTTCGGGTAATTACTATTATTTCCCTTTTTTATGTCATTGTTTTTTCTCATAATTACTGTTATTTCCCTTTAGCTGTCTATATCCTTCAGAGGTGCTGCTCTCGGTATCAAATGAAAAGGCTGAAACTGGCATTTGAATATACATCTATTTTCATTGACCTTTTACTAGATATAGTTACTTGTGGAATTACATTGCCAAAGAGAATCCCAAGTTACAGATTTATTTACTAAACTTGTATTGTAATAATAAACCAAGGAATGAGTGTTTTTGGTAACGGATGCTGCAGTCTGATCTTTGTTTGAAAAGGCCTTCGCTCTAAGATTGATTAATTTCTCTTCAAACAAGAATTGTAACTATTCTTGAATTGTTAATACTTGCGCTTGTGATCTACAGTAATTTGTCTTTTCCTATTTTTAGGTTGAGACATATACTGTTGCAGTCAGAGGATGAACTTCTGAGAAAACAGAATACAGAGCTTGTTACCGAAGGAGCTTCTGTGAAGGCCAAAAAAACTATTGGCAAAATTAAAATTCAAGGTCCCTACCTACATTGTTATCATAGAAAAAGTTATTTGACTGATTTGAGTGGTTGAACTTTATAATGTTTATGGTGCATAACACCTTCCCAAAACTGCTTATTTTGCAGTACGTAGAGTGAGAATGGGGCTGGATGCACCTACTGGTTGTACATTTGCATCTCTGAAGTCAACATCTATTGTGAAGATGGATGCTCTTCAGCTTCGGTTGTCCAATGTAAAATCTGTCCTCTCTGCTGAGAGGAAGGCATTACGTAGAGAACGTGTAACCCCAGTCATGCATGTTAGCGGTTCTTTATTACAGCAAAGCATGACATATATTGTAGTTGGAACTCGTCGGTATTTGAAAGAAGTGCCTGAGTTCATCAAAGTTGGATGCAATGCATGGCGGAGCAGTTCATCATCTTATGAAGAGGTGCAAGGTATGTTCTCTGGGTAGGAAACTCTTCATCTTATTGAGTTTCATCTCAATTTTGTTGAATGAAGTTTTATTAATTCATATTTTATTACAGAATCGTACTCCTGTTTATTGAGATTGAAAAGTTCTCCTGAAGAAGACGCAGTACGAATGCAGCCAGGATCCGGTGAAACTCGCGTGTTGTACGTGCAGTTTTTACTTTCTCCATTTTTACTTTCTAATAATATGGGATGCATGGATTAGTGAATTTACCTTCTACTGCTTACAGTTTGCCAGATGGACTTGGAGATGATCTGGTAATTGAAGTCCACGATTCAAAGGGAAAATATTGTGGCGATGCAGTTCTTCAGGTGGCTGATATTCCTGATGAATCGGTATTGATAACAACTTCTGGATCTTCACTTTGAATTTTGTTACTTATACCAACTGGTCTATTATAATGACTGAACTGGTTGATTTCTCAATGAACTTAATGCAGGGTGAGAAGCTTCGGTCTTGTGTTATATACAGTGAACCCGAGCATGAGCAAGTTGGGAAATTGCAGTTGTGCATTAATTACTCTACTACACATGATGAAAATAGTCACAAGGTATCTGTTGCTTAAGTGATTAAAGTACTCTGCTCTCATTTTGTTTGGAGGAAGTTTTTTCTGATATCCTCCCCTACTTGAATGAATTAAGAATAACAATCTGTATCCGTTGCACTTTTTCTTTTGTCCCAATATGCTTCTTTGATAGCAAACTGTAAGAGATGCCTTGTTCCTCGTTAGATTTTATTTATACATTTTATGCTGCATTGAACCAATGCAGAGTCCTTTTGAGTTGTCAGGTCTTTGTTTAATCAGTGGGATTTCTTTTACCTGCCATGCATGTATACATTTTCCTTTGTAACTTCATTGACCTCCGTTTCTTTATTGAAAAGTGTACATCTGTTGCGGAGACCATTGCCTATGACTGTTGTTTGGAGACTGCAATGAAAGTCCAACAGTTTCAGCAAAGGAACTTACTACTCCACGGATCGTGGAAGTGGTTGGTGACTGAGTTTGCTTCCTATTTTGGAGTTTCTGATGCATACACAAAGCTTAGGTACGACACTGGTGTATTGAGGGAATACCATATTACCAGACTTCCCTCAATTTAACCGATTCACTTGACTTAATTATGTTCTCCTAGGTATCTTTCATATGTTATGGATGTTGCGACACCAACTGCAGACTGTCTAGATTTGGTGCATGAGTTGCTGCTACCTGTGGTAATCAAAGGCAAAACTAAGCACACATTAAGTCACCAAGAGGTAGTTGGAGTATTTGTAGTTTTTTTTACTTGAGCGTTATATGCATTTTCGAAACAATATCTTGCATGTATCTGAACTTCGAATTTTCTCTGTTTTGACTCGATCTGAAGGTTGATCATGTACATTGATCTAGCTTAATTTTGTATATTGTCCGTCTTTCCATCAATTATTAGGTTCGTATTTTGGGAGAAGTCTCTGATGAAGTTGATGAGATACTTACTTTGGTGTTCGAGAATTACAAGTCACTTGATGAATCTTCACCCTCTGGCATAGCGGATGTGTTTGGACCTGCTACTGGTGTTGCAGCACCTGCTCTGACACCTGCTTTGAAACTTTACAAGCTTTTGCACGACATACTTTCTCCTGAAGCACAGTCGAAGTTGTGTCGATATTTCCAGGTATGAATGTTTCTGAAGCTCGACCTTTTGTCCTCAACGAACAACACTAATCTAGTTGAGAAATTCATTTTGCAGAATGCCACAAAGAAGAGGTCTCGAAGGCATTTGTCAGAAACAGATGAGTTCGTCTCCAGCAGCACAGAAAACATATTGATGGATCCATTGGCGTTATCCACTGCTTATAGGAAAATGAAATCACTTTGTTTGAATGTCCGAAATGAGATTCTGACCGATATTCAAATCCACAAGCAAGATCTTCTTCCCAGGTAAATTTTCCTTTTTTTGAAGAAGGCCCTTTTTCTCTGCTTTGAGATGCCAATTTGATCCCTTTCTTGTGGTTTATGCAGTTTTATAGATCTTCCAAATCTTTCATCATCCATATACAGCACAGAACTCTTCAGTAGGTTAAGGGCATTCCTCGTTGCATGTCCACCTGCAGGACCAACACCACCGGTTGTAGAACTTGTTCTGGCGACTTCTGATTTTCAAAGGGATTTTGCCTTGTGGAATATCAGGTACTGCATAGCCCGTAGTCTTTACAAGCTTCGAGATGTCACTTTGTAATTATTACATATTCACTTTCTTGCAGTCCTATCAAAGGTGGCTTTGATGCTAAAGAGTTGTTTCACGTGCATATAACCCGTTGGATCCAAGAGAAGCGTCTCACTTTACTTGAATTTTGCAAGTTTGACAAGGTACGTTCTATGGGGTATTGCAAATCTTTGATTTTAATTTGTTAGTGGCTTAGAGTTTCTTCTGTTCGGAAACTGACAAACGTGTCGATATCTGCATCTTATGCATAAAATCTGAGCGACTTCATTCTAACAAGAGCAAAGATGACAGGTGAAGTTTTCCGGCCTACCAACACAACACTCAACAACTTCTTTCGTTGATGACGTCTACGAGAGATTAAAGGGGACACTTGCCGAATATGATGTCATAATAAGTCGCTGGCCGGAATACACGTTTACATTGGAAAACGTAAGCACTAATCAACTGAACTAGCATTCTATAAGGATTCTTTAGCCTTACCTTCTCTAAGTCACTTCCGTTCTCTCGTCTTATGCATTGCTTTATGTATGAAAAGACCATAGCAGAGGTCGAGAAGGCAGTGGTGGAGAGCTTGGAGAAGCAGTACGCTGAAGTTTTATCTCCATTGAAAGAGAACACGATGCCAATGAAATTCGGTCTCAAATATGTCCAGAAATTTGCAAAGGGACATGGCTGCCCTTACAATGTCACCAGTGATGTAAATGAATTTCCATATAAGTACGTAATATGCGCTCCTTTCAACGTCGTTGTCCAAGCTAATCTTTTATCTTGCTCTTTTTTTCAGTTGGGAGTTCTGTTGAATTCAATGAAAAGATTGCTAGATGTTCTTCGTCCCCAGATAGAAGCACAAGTGAAGGCATGGGGTTCTTGCATTCCGGAAAGCGGGCATATGGCCCCTGGAGACTGTCTCAGTGAGGTGACTGTCATGATTAGATCGAAATTTAGAGCTTACGTGCAAGCGGTCGTCGACAAACTGGTTGAAAATGTGAGTATGTTACTATTACTTAAGCATGTTGCATTCCATCTTCAAATTATCTTGTTACAAGTTACCAGTAGTGTTACATTTTCAAAGGTTAATGATTCTAATTAGGGCTGTAAATAAGCCGAGCTGAGTATTGAACCGAATGCTACTCGTCTCGGTTCGTTTAGAATATAGGGTGCTCGAGCTCGGCTCAAGCTTTTGACCTGTCGAAATGTAATTATCGAGTTCGATTGTTCGAGTCTGACTTGTGAGATGCTCGATAATATTATTTTCAAGGTCGGCTCATTTAATATTTATATTATTGGTTTTCGAGCTTGAGTTCGGGCTCGAACTTGAACTTGAGCTTGTATAAATTTTTAATTTTAAAAAATTATTTATTTTAGCTTGAGGTTCGATTGAATGCTCAATGAAAGACTCATGAACAGGCATGTTAACATGCGCATGAACAAAATGTACTTGATGAACATGTACGCGATTAGCTCGTCCCGGGCTCAAGCTTGGTTGGTTTACTATCAAGTGGAGCTTTGAACGAGCTTTTCTTGAGTCGAGTCTCAAATAGCTCACAATCGTTTAGAGCTCTAATTCTAATAAAACTTTCTTTCTCAATCAGAGCACTTGGGTTGGGATTAGGGATACTAATGAACATAGGCCACTTTGGATTGAGATTTTATACTTTTAGTAGTGATGGCGTGTGAATTTGTTCATGCGCAGACGTATCTACATAACACGACGAAGCTGAAAAAGATCATTCAAGATGCTAAAGAACATGTGATGGAGTCGGACTTACGACAGAGGATGCAGCCGCTGAAGGAGTTGGTTGCTAGTACGATCGACCAGTTGCATGCCGTGTTCGATACCCCAGTTTTCATCAATATATGTCGAGGCTTCTGGGATCGGACGGGCCAGGTGGGAAGCTTTACTAAGCAGATTCATCGCTCCTATACTCAAGTCTTTTTTTATCCTAATATCGTCTCGTCTGTGATCACAGGATGTCTTGAAGTTGCTGGCAGACCGGAAAGAGAACAGATCTTGGTACAAAGCTTCACGAATCGCAGTTTCTGTAAGTCCCGTTTGCTCACTCATATCGATGTATTTCAAGAAACGCGAGAAACACGATCCTTACAATGTTGTTTTGTCGTTGCAACTGTTAGGTGCTAGACGACACGTTTGCTTCCCAAATGCAGGGGCTGCTAGGCAACGCGCTGCAGGAGAAAGACGTCGAGCCTCCACAGCGTATCGTGGAGGTTCGATCGATGCTATGTAAAGATGCCATGAACCACAAGGACAACTACTTGTTTTAGAGGAGATTAGGGCCGTTTAGGTCATCAGGCAATTGAGAATTTGAGCCTTTCTATACATAGTCGATTTATTTAGTTCTCATATGTTATTTTTTTTATTATTATGTTTAATTGCTACAATTTAATTATATTTAATCTATATATATATAAAACAGGAAGCATTCCAATTGAAATCAATTTGAGTGACAAATTTTGTAAATAACTTCAATTTCAATGGCAAATATAATACTATAACTATTAAATCTAAAAATAAACCTTAACAGGATTTGATCTCTATACCTTTTATAAGAAAGGCTATACTATGAACCAATAGAGCAACAAGATAACTTGAATACTAGACAAATCATAATATACATGTACAACTGAATCTGGTTTATGTTTAGCGTTTAGCTTATTAATTTTTAAAACTTTATAGATTATTTTCTCTCTCCTATAACACATTTCTCTTAAAATTATTTATTTTCTTCGTAAAAATATTTGCAATATTATGCATATTAAATTAAAGATCTCGACAATACATTTAATTTGATATATGTTATATAAAATATAAATTTAATATAAAAAATTATAACACATTAGTAAATTGAATTAATTATATGTATACATATTCTTATACATATAATATATTTTACTAAATTATAATGTTCCTAATTATAAAGTTGAATACTCTTTATAATATATTTTAATATTATGCATGAAGATAAATTAGACATAGTGTCTCAATCTATTTTTACTATAAAATTTCAATGTTATCTAATATGTTTTCCTAATTTTATTTTCTTACATCTAAGTTTAATCTTTTATTTAGTACTAAAAACTTGTCATATTGTATATAATTGTTTTTAATATTTAATACTAATAATTATAATCAATTTGTATTGTTGATAAATTCAACACTATCATATATTGACTTTGTCCCGCTTATTTAAACACATTTTCCTTTTTGAGCTGTCTCACTTATTTAGACATATTTCTTTATTTAGCAAATTATAAAGCACAAACCATGTTCTTCAAAAAATATTACAACTAAATATTAATATCAATGTGAAAAGTAAATGAATTTAAATAAGTGGGACGAAATGAGTATAGTTTTTTAAAAAATATTAATTTTAATGTATTATTATAAATATTAATTAAATACTAAATTTAATAGTGAAACATAGAATGGAATACAAATGGTCATTCCATTTAGGAGCTCTATTAATTTACCAGCTCTATTAATTCGCTGTTACATAAAATTATGTCAAATATTTATTATTATATAAAAAAATTAGAATTTCACAACAAAATATAACGACAAATAATAATGAGTTCAAATATATTTATTATGAATTTTTATCAATATACACATATGTTTAAATAGTTATGTAATATTATCTTATTTTTTAATTTTAATGTGTTGTTATAAATTAATAAAAAACAACTCTTTATAAAATAAGAAATTGAATGAGGTAAAATAAATCGAATTTATTGTATCAAATCGTTGATTCTGTTCTCAAATTTTAAAGCTGTAACCGAATTATCCCCGGCATAGTCACAATTGAGAAGAGTACTATCGATTACGGTTTAAAAACCACCAAATAAAATTGGATTACAATATTTTTGATTTCTTTAAGTATCTATATTATAAATTATTTATAAATAAATTATAAACCCGTGCATAACACGGGTGCAATAAACTTCAAAAATCCAATCTTAATGGCAAAAATAATACTATAACTACTAAATTAACTAACATTATTAGAATCGAACTAAATATCTTTCATTACAAATCATATACTATGAGCTAATAGAGCAACAAGATAAGTTGAACATTGAACAATTCATAATATACATGTACAAATTGAATCTATTTATTACTAAAAATTAGTTCTATTTGACTAGGGTATATAATTGTTTTTAATGTTTAATACTTATAATCAATTTGTATGATTTATAAATTCAAAACTAACATATATTAACTTCATCCCACTTATTTAAACACATTTTCTTTTTTGAGTTATCTCACTTATTTAGACACATTTATTTATTTAGCAAATTTTAAAGCACAAATCATGTTTTTCAAAAACTATTACAACTAAATATACTATAATAAAATCTCACAAATAAGGAATAAATCAATTATATATATAATAATAATAATAATTATTATTATTATTATTAAATTTTTAATATTTAATTTAAAAATCAATTAATTTTAACCATCAATTTTGATAAAGTAAACATTTCAAGTTTAATATATTAATTAAAACGTGTGAAACTAATTGTATTTGATCTTTTGACTACCCCTATATATATAGGGGTAGGATCCGGTAATGACCAATTCTTATATAAGAACTAAAAATTATGCATGATACACATTATTTTGATGCATTACACGCATAATCTTATTGCATAAGTTGATGATGCATTTTTATTCATTAACCAATGTATTGTAATTTCAATGCACTCTATGTATAAATTTGATGCATATTTAATCTGGACCATAGATTGTACACACACATATATATATAGCTGGGTCATATTAAAAAAATATATGTATGAGAAATCAGTAAGAATCTAAGTTGTCACAAATGCACAAGTAATGACTAATATTAATTGAATTTAATTTAAATAATTTTCATCACTATTGAAGTATGAAAGTTTTTTAAATGAAATTTAATTTGAAGTGAAAATCATAGCCATTGATTTATTAAAAATATAGATAATTGAAATATTATTTTTTTTTTTGTTTTTCACATAAGTTTTTAAATAAAAATTAATTTACAGTTAAATATTTTATTAGTTTTAATTTTTACCGGTGCATCGCACGGGTGCACAAACTAGTTAATATTAAACTCTATCACAATTATTAAATTCTAATTGAAAAATAATAATTAATAAATTTTTATTAAAAATTGATTATTGATCTAAGTGACATATTATATCAATCGTGGACACTCATTTATGCTAGTGAAAGTGTTGTGTACTGTGCAAACGGATAAAAGTTGATAAATATTATCATAATAATTTTTTGAACTAATGTAAGAATATGACAATATATATAATAACCAAATTAATATGTTACTCTAAAATAATAATATTAGAGGGACATGTAAAATTAATTTGTATGAATTTACATTTTTATAATTATAATAGATTGGGATTAAAAACTGTACGTATAAACTGCATATATTTTTAACCACACATAAAGCATTTCATCTTATTAATATATATTAGTAAAAAAAATAATTTCATGTTCATGTTTCAGACCTTTCTGACATTTATAGCAATTTTATTTCTCTAAATATAATTATTAGTTAATAACCACCAAATTAACTCTCAAAAAACTAATTCTTCATTTTAATTATTTTTCTATTTCTTAATTCTTAATTCTTTACCAACTATTAGAGTTGTGTCTGTTTGGAATTTGGCAACCTCTTGTTACGTTACTTTCTTGATATAATAAACGTACAAAACTAATATGCGTGTGTTAATTTAGTGATAGACAATAAGTCTTGAGTTTAAATTTTTGTGAGATGGACTTTGTAATTTAATGTAATCATTTTTTTTTTATACGCACAAAACTTTATAGGCGCAAAACAATAGCTATCTATGCTTGGTATGTTTTTTATATATATAATTATTATCTAAACAAAAGGCTAAGTGTACCTCTACATTAGCAATAATAATCATATAACTTGCCTTTCAAATTTATAACACATACTCATTTTGTATTAAATAAATAAATTAATACACATAAATCTTATTCATCTTGTATTAGATAAATTTATATATTATCATTCTTACTATTGATATGTTGCCAACATGTTAGGCAATAATAGAATACTATTTATTATAACTAATGAATAAAAACACTATTTTTGAAAGGGAATATTAGGATATTCTAATCACCATATTTAATGGTAATGGGGTCCACACGCTAATTATTTATTTCATGTTTCCTATGTACTAAAATCTAACATACTCCCTCCGTCCACAAAAAACTTGCACATTTGTGCACTTTATTAAGTCCACAAAAAACTTGCACACTTCTACTTTTAATAATTATACCTATATTGTTGGACCCACCATTACCTTTTTAATCACTCACATTATATATTTAACTATAAATAAAGTGGGACCCTCATTCCACTATTAATCAACCACTAAGGGTCCATTTGGTAGCCAAGTTAGGATATGGGTGGATAGGTTTAAAATAATGTGGTGGGTTAGGATATGAGGGGTTAATTATAATATGTTGGTCCATTTGGTAGACAAGATAAGAACTAGTTAAAAATTACCGAAATGCCACTGGTGTCAGCGGTCTCTGACACTCGGAGTTCGCTGACAATGTGTTTCAACATATAATTGTTCATTTTACGAACAAAATAACGCACACTCAGAGATCGCTGACACTCAGAGATCGCTGATAATGACACTGTTCCAGATGGTTTAAAATAATATCACCTATTTGGTGGGTTACACAACCTGCTGTAATAGTAGAATTAAGGACGGGCCGTGATTTAATATCGGGCCGCTTGGTTTACTTAAAATGCTACCAAACGCAGGTTGAAGCAGGATGATTTCTGCCTAACCTGCTTCAACCTGCGTACCAAACGGAGCCTAACTTTTCTTCAACTCACATACACATATTCAATTAATAAATATTGTGGGACCCTTACTCCACTCACAACACATTCATAACATTCGTTAAAACCCGTGCCCGACCCAAGTGTGCAAGTTCTTTGTGGACGGAGGGAGTAATAAGTTTACTCATGTCACGTGCTCATCACACGCTAATGTATTAAATATAAACGTTATTAAATTCATTAAAAAAGTTATTTCTTGAAGGAACATGATTTATGTGTAACTTTTAGAGCAGTAGGAAATTAATTTTACAACTTTAAGAAGTTAATTTAAAGTCTTTAAATGCGAAAATTTATTATTATATTGAGATTTGTTTTGGTGTTGGTTCCAGTTGGCATTAAATTTGATAGTCCATCATTCTCAATTTAATTCTTTAAGACATTTAGGTTTTAATTTTATTTGGTATAAAATTAGATTAAATTATCTTTTCAAATCATGTGTTTGACAGCAAATGTAATTAATACGTTGGTTCGTTATTAAACACTTGGCCCGTGCCAAAATTATCATTTTTCTTTATATTTTAGTTATAATGAAATGGTGAAATTAAAATAATCCTTATACACTATACAAATTTAATCTTATCATGATATAATATATTTTAACTACTAAACATGCCCTTACTACGCTATAATACATGGTTTCATAATTGTAATTACCTACTATCACAAATTAATATAATATGGGATTCAATATATTGTATTTTAATTAAAACTTTTTCCCAAATGACGCAGCAACTCGCCACATGTAAATTTGGTGAACTTTGAATAATACTACATACTGAATAATAACGCTTTATTGAATTTAATAATTTGAACTTTTGTTTGGTCAAGTCATATTCTTGAATTTGGCGTTACGTTGCGATTCGAGTCTTTGAGCTACTTTATTGACAATATGGAAAATTAATCATTTACATGGACAATAATTTTCTTGGTCATAAACTTAAAAATATTGGATTAAATCTAGAATGAGAGAATAAAAAATTATTTTAAAAAATGAAGCCTACTTCTCATAAACTATTACTCCATGAATGACGAATTAGTATGTTCAATTCTTCATTGCAAATCATGATAATGTCTTTAAATTCTTATGTGCACGTATATATATAAATATATTTTGTGTTTGCTATATCAAAAAAATAAAAATAGGTGTCTTAGAAATTAACAATATATGCACTTATAAATTTGACGCACATTTAAATGTTATGGAATTGAAAAATAGTGTTTTACCGATTTAATGCGTTGGAGTACTAAATGAAGAAATATTGTCCGTTGAAAGTGGCGCAATAATTTTTGGATTTAGAATTATTAGTGCTAAAAAGTTTAAAACACCCCACAAATTTCATTTTCACACTAACTATTTCCATGAAAAAGTGGCATGATTTTCTCTTTTCCTCTCGCCTTGTCTTCTACCTCGTGACCAAAAGTTTTAAATCTCTCCACCTTTTTGTTTATATTCATAACATTTATAATGTAACAAAAAATTTAATTTATTAAGTGACTCGTATGAAGTCTCATTAACTCCTTAATTCGGCTTAAATATAGGTATAGAGGTGTTTAGGAAATTAAGAATAGAGTATTGGAAGAGTAAAACACACAAAAGAAATTTGATGATTCAAATTCGAATATAAATACTTTTTATATATATTTAATTTAGTATGTAAATAGATTATTATGATATTCATAAAAGTCTTCGTATATATATTTAATATATTCATATTTAAGAGTTGAGTTTTTAGTCCTCAAATATGTGCAGTTGATGTATTCATTTAATAAAAGAAACACTTCAAATTCCTGCATTCTTGGTTTCTAGTTTAGATTAAAAAATTGCATCTGCAGACAACAAGCTAAAACGTTAAAGAACAAGAATATATTTTTAATGACCAGCCGCAGTTATAAATGGAGGAGAAAAGCACAAAAAAGCAACCAAAAAGAACATCATCACGCAATACCAAATGCGTAACGTATTACAAGAATTTCAAGAATTGGACAAACCACATATTCATTAATATTCTTTAGAAACGAAATACTACAAATTATACCAAATAATACTAATAACAAGGAAATTAAATTACTATATAGGTTTAAAATTCATTTAAAGTTCTTCAACAGTACTACCCATGTTCGTCATCATCAAGTAATAGAATTTCTTCAGAAATCCTTGAGCAATTTCCTCACCTGCTCGAGCGTAACAAACAGCACCACCGTAAAGGGGCCCTGCCTCGAGATCGTTGGAATGAACCCCTTGTAGAGGGCCATGGGGCCCTCGGCCTTGATCGTCTTCATCGCACAGTCGAGGGCGCCGGTGTAGGGCGGCGCCACCCCTGGCTCCACCTTCATGTTCATCACCCTTGTTTTGATAACGTCGACGGGGTTGGATGCCACCGCCGCCACGAACCCCGCGGCGAAGCTGGCGGTGACGTGGGTCCCGAGCCCGTCCTTCATCAGATCCTTCTCGATTAGCATCTCCTTGAACTGGTCGTACGATGCCAGCTGCGACGCGGTCACGAGCATGGCGCGGTTCACGGTAAGCGATGATCCGCGCCACAGGCTAGTAATCCCCTCGTTCTTCGTCATCTGCGAGATCGCATCGACCACGCTCTTGTAGTTGCGCCGCTGGGCCGCCGGGAGGCGCCCGTCCGCCTGCATACGGACCATGGCGACGTCGGCGGGGTTACCGACAGCGGCGCCGATGCCTCCGGCGATGAGGCCGGCGACGATCTTCCTCGTGAGCGGCATGTTGTTGGTGGCAGGATCGGTCCACTTCGTCTTCAGTATGTCATACAACCCCATTCTGGTGGTGGAATAGAGCGTTTGGCGGAGGACAGTGGCGGAGACGCCGGAGAACAGCGCGGCGGCACCGTCCTGCTGGACGATCCGGAGACCGACGGAGAGAGGCCCCACGCGGGGCGGAGGGGGAGGAACGTGGACATTCTGCGCCGCCGCGGCGGTGCTGGAGGGGAAGGCGAGAGCGGGGCGAAGCGGCGGCGCTGAAGCCTCCCCCTGGAGCTGCATACGCACCTTAATCAGATCTAAAGGGTGGGTGCTGCAGCCGGCGATGATGGAGGCAATGCCTCCTTCGACGAAACCCTTAACGCCCATGACGTGTTCGATGAAATTGCTCAATCAATATTTAACAATTTTCTTCTGTGAAATAAATAGCGGAAACGATTGGTTTCGTTTCTGCAAAGAATCGAAAAAAAGGGGAAAACGATTAGGAGGAAGACCAATTAGAATTAGAGCACATCTCACTGGAGACCAGGAGATGGGAATGGAGACCGAAGGCGATGGATGAGAAGTGAGGAACGGCGGTACGTTGAGACATATGATGGTGGGTGAGGAAGGGAGGAGGTGGCGGTAAGGAATATATATAGTGAGGGAAAGGAAAGGAAAGGAAGGGTAGCAGCTAGGTTTAGACACGCAACAGCTAGCGGAAGGAATCGCGAACGAACCTCTTCTTTTTTTATTTTTACCTTTTTTTTTCTCTCTTCCACCTCCGCTGTTTTTCACCAATATTTACGCGGCTTTAGGGGGTCCCACTCCTACAAACCTTTCTAACGCTAAATTAAAATATTAATCATATTTTGAAGTAAATATCATAAATAATTTTAGGATAGTAAACTAGTGTTAACGATTAATAAAAATAATTTAAGTTAATATAATTTTTTTTTTAATGTATAACTCATGAATTTTTTAATTTTAAAATAATTTAATAATTTTATACTTCAAATAGTTAATCATATATTTTATCAATCAACATTATCATTGTTAGTAAATGTTATCTAAGTATGGTAATCGATGACATTGATTACTAAAAAAATACTTTTAAATAAAATAATTAGTATTTACCCTTCAATTCACTCGATACACATTTTAATTAACAAATAATAACAAATGACAAGTGGACTCAAACTTCACTTATCATACTTTCACACATAAAATCAAAATATTAATATTAAAGACGTGTTGGTCAAACTGTTCTAAACATGATTCGTGTGTTTTAACGTTCTAGCATATAACACGCGAATCCCACGAGCTCGGATCGCGGGATTCGTGTGTTTTTATGTAATATATACAAAAACATGAATCCCACGACCCCAAACTCGCGGGATTTGTGTGTTTCTCGGAATTCGTGTGTTATATGTTAAAACACACAAATCCTGCAAGTTCGGGGTGACGGGATTCGTGTGTTATCATTTTATTTATTTAAAATCAAAATAAAATTTAAAAAAATAAATTAGTCAGATTTTTCTAAAAAAGGATTAGTATTTATTTTTTTTATTGGAAAGATTATTTTTTAATCTTTCATTAAACAAAAGGGTTATTTTAGCCTATTAAGTGAATGATTAATATACAAGTTAAAACTTTGAAAAATATATACTGTGATTTCTTTTTCCTATAAATCCACTTTTCGCCTAACAATAAAATATTCCTCAATAACAATTACTATTAATATTATTATTCTTTCCATCTTACTATTATTTCTTTCTTTCTTTTTATAACATAAATTAAAAAAATGGTAAAAGGTAAAATAAAAATAGTAGGATTCATGATCATTAAATGATATTTTTTTTAAAACAGACCGATAATAATGTCACGACCCACTGAAAACAACCCCAATATTAACAATAAAGCCACTACATTAGCTCATTGTCTCTTGCAATTTGATGCACAATGCACAAGTCCAACTATGTGGACGGAAAAAGTATTCACTTTGACCTATAAATATCGCAGTTTCCGATTGTTTGTAAATTTAATTGAATTAAATGTAATCAAATATTGTGAGGTTTAAGTTTGAAAATTTATATCCCTCCAGATTAATTCGGTAAATGCAGATCGAACTCCAATTTGATTAGTTTGTTATTTGATGCGGACTCGTATCTATATGTTCGTTAAATATTATGTTTGAGCTCGTTGACTGAATTATTTGAGTCAATATATTATTTTACTAAATTCGTGAATTGATTGATATATAAAATTTACGACCTATTCAAAATTTGACTTGTTTTTCATTTTTGTGAATATGTTCATTAACAAAATTCAAAACTTAACTTATTAATATTAGACTCGAGCATGTTTATGAGTCTCTCGAACCTAAACACCATTAAGTGCAAGTTCGATTCCAAAAAAATATAGATTATTAGATATGTTCAAAATGTGAGTTCAATTCGTTTAGTCAATGAACAAATATTGAATTACTGTTTATCGAGTATGAATGTTGAATAATTTAGTTTGATTACACACGTATCGGAGATATGTAAATATTTAAATATATTTTATTTAAATTTAATATAATTACTAATTAAAAATGAAGATCATATATTCTTATATAGGACGTCTCTTGTTCATGTGTTTGTATTTGTGCACGTTAATGATGATATTCAATACAATGCATGGTATATATGTTAATAAACTAATGTAACGTAAATCGGTTATAGCAAGGAATATCATATCAAAATTTAATACTATTATTATACACATCGAAATTGATTCACATACATTTGAAATGCTATAATTATTTATATGGACCACATTGCATTTGTAACGTACCACAAAATAATTTGCATATATACGTACTTATCTCATATATGATTCATCGATCTCAAATGAATGTCTTATTATCTCCAATAATATAATATCATAGGCACATTCAATTAATGGACCAAATTGTCACACTTGGTGCAACTTGCATGTGAACTTATTCTTATCGATTGCAATATATAGCTTCGATTAAAAATATTAATTTAAATAATGATTATGGTAAGCATAGAATTGGATTCCCATGAATTTCCAACACATATATTTAATGGCAACTAATTGTTCAATGAATATATGCCTTCATGAACATGCTTGCGTCCACTGCAATGGTTAATTATTTTGCACATTATATATAACTTTGTTTTATAACATGATGATTTACTGATTTTGAGATTAGTCGTAATTAGAGGTAACAAAATTAATGAGAATTCTTATTTTTTTGAAAGTATATGTACGATTTTTTCTGGGCCGATATATATGGCCAAATCCGGCTACTTATGGACCGCTGACTTTACCGTACAACAAATATATATTTATTTTTTAAATTTAATAAATTTAATAAAATTGATTTTATGTAATAATTTGAATAATTTAGGGTTATGTCTTATAATAGTTTAATTATTATATAATTACTTATGTTGGTGGACCTTTTTAAGTCTGAAACCAGATCTATTGATCAATTTTTTAGACGAATTGTTAACGACTAAAATTTTAAAATCCAATCCAATGCAAATTCCAGATACTTGCCGTCTGCACCCCATTTTATCAGCTCTAATTATATACCTCAAGTTGCACATTGTCTTTCACTTTCAAATTTAAAATTAAAGTATTTATCCTAACTAATTTAAAATATCATACTCAACTTGCAAGTGACATCTCCCTTATTAATATTATGTGGAAAATATCATATTTTATAAAATATTTAATAAAATCTTGAACAATATGAACTTGAAAAGTATCATATATTGCAAAAGATCATTTATGAAACTTTGTAATATACTTAAATTTGAAAATCCAAAGTCAACAACCACCTTAGCTTGACTTGGCTAGAAAGCCAGTTAATAGGTAATTGGATGTTGACTTGACCCCTAATGCAATGCAAATTGGTGAATTAAGGGGCCACATTATAAATATTATTACTAGTATATATATTAATGTGAAATGGAAAGGGTTAAATTGAATTTGTATTAGAAAAGGCTCTTGAGGTGTATATGGGGACATGCTATCTGACTTTGATTGATTCCAAGTTGTGTGGAGGGATATTAATGCAGAAGAAGAAATTGTTTTCTTATTTATATTTTAATAAAAAAATTCCCCTCCTTTTTTGGTTGAGGTTTTGAGAGAGGAGGCGCCACGTGTCATTCTTTAAAAGGCTTACCACGAAAGACTGGACCGAATTCCCGCGGCTTACGAGGTTGGATCTGGGGCGGGTGTTTGAAGCTGGGGCCCACAGAGAACTTTCTGTAAGAAAATTTAAATATAATATTATTTGAAAAATATATTTATTGAAAACTTAAAAAAAAAATAAAAAAGTTTTGAAAAGAAAACGTCGCCTGAGAGATTCGAACTCTCGCGGGGAAACCCCATGTACTTAGCAGGCACACGCCTTAACCACTCGGCCAAAGCGACTTGATGCTGAATATTATTTAGATAAAGTATATATATGATAAAAAGTTCATATAGTTGCAAACTTGCAATAATGAATAATCATGGGTATTTGGGATCTTATAATAATTTAGCCTTTAACTATATAACTGTAATATTTCTGTGAACTAGACATATATCCAAATACTAATATTTAGTTTGGGCCCAAATATATCCAAATTATGGCCCATTAGTAATATGGGAATGTGAAAATGCAACAATACCTTTTTGTACTTTCCTATCTTAAAAAATAGATATCCTTATCATCAAGAAAAGAACAATTTAAGACGTACACACTTTCAATTTATTATGGGAAACAATGAGCTAATTTAAGTAGCAATACGATGACCTAAAATTATCCAAAAATATGAAAGAAACTCGAATATTAATAATAAAATTAATGTAAAATTGTGAAGGGTTGTATGGGAATTTAGATATTAAGACATACTCCCGTTGTTCACTAAATTTCTTCTCATTCTGTCATTTTTTTTTCTATTTTTGAAAATCGCTTCTCAAGTACTATACCTTATCTCTTATCAACCAAAAAATCAACTCATTTTATTAAAATCGGTGTAGGATAAAAACGTGCAAAATATTGGACGGAGTGGGTATTATGGAATACTTTTAAGACAAAATTGGCAAGAAGAAATTTGACAGTGGTAAATATTTAGAGAGATGAGATAAAGGTTAAAAAGAAAAGAAAGAAAAAGGGGTGAATAGTGTTGGGTATTTATTTTCTTCGATTTACTGTGAGTTAGATAATCCACTCTCGCCCAAATATTTCGCTCTCAGTCGTCACTCGTCAAAGCCTTTGTCGAAATCCTGTTCTCCTTTTTCCGTTTTTGATTCCTTGTTTCCGATTCCGTGTCTGCGCCGCCGCTTCCACCCGTCGCAGTTGCCGACTTGCCGCTGCTTGCCTCCGCGCAGTGCTGACCGAACTTATGTACTGGAAGAAGATCCGGTTCTTAGGGTTTCTATTCAGCTCCGTGTTGATCCTCGGCGCCGGTTGATTCAGGTGGTGGATTTCGTGATTCCATGTTAGTTGTCGTCGCGATTTTGCTGATTTTTGGTGTTGTGGTCCGCCACAAGTGGAAGAATGCGGCGGCGAAGAAGGAGGAGATTTTAAGGCTTCTGGCTGCCGCCTCCGAGGAGGAGGCGGAGATTGCTAAGCTGCAGGCAGTTGATCTGTATAATTCTCCTCTGGAACCAACGCCGCCGCAGATTCAAAAGCGGTATTCTTGTGCAGTTTGTTATTCCTCCACGACTACTCGGTGTTCTCAGTGCAAAGCTGTCAGATACTGGTGAGTGTTTTTGTGCCTTTCGATTATTAATAGCGTATGTTTATGTTTACAATTGGTGTCTCTTCAATGTTCTTTTTTGCCTTCATAATTCGTTTGGTTGATATGAGTTTCCATTTATCAGTGAACAATTGTTAAGATTAGTGGTCTAAGGATAGTTTTACTTTTGCCTTTATATCACGTGAAAGGTGCCTTAGAGTTGGAGGGCTTGCTTCAAACGTGATAGTGCCTAGAATGATATGTCACATGGTTTGAAGACCGGAAGAACTCTCCCTAATTTCTTTTGGGGGAACATGTAATATACCATTATATGAATATGCAGAAATTAAGCTCACACTTGAATAAAGAAAGGCAATCAACTATCCTATCAGTCAAGGTTATCTGCGCATGAAGAGAAACAATATAATAGGCCTTGGAGTTTTAGTTGCATGGTGCAATGGTTGCCTGATACAATTTTGAAATGCAATTTCAGAATTATTTCCTGCCAATTGTCAAGGGATTTGACTCATTGAAAGATTATGTTGATGGGTGGAGACTATCATCTTATGAGCTTAAAGTAAAAAAAAAAAAATTTCTTTATGTCGATGGAGAACAGGAGGTGTTTGAATCAAATGGGTTTTGAATTTTACATGAATTGAATGTGGAAACCCTGTTGGCACCAGGTAAAATGATAAAGAACATCTGGAGCAGGTCAGTTAGTACTGATTAAGTAACACTTTGCTCTAGTTTTTCGACTGATGGTAGCAATTGGTTTTATGCCATTTAAAGAATAAATACATTAATAAATGAATCCGGTGTGATAGTGTTGAAGTTAAAATATAATAATATTCAATAATATGCATTGAATTAATAAAAGGTAATTTCCATATTACAAAAGTAAAAGGGAAAATTATCAACTTGTTGAGAGTTATATACTCAGTATTTAAAGTATATATTCCATCAAATGTTCCTTCAAGAATACTGTTTAATTGTTCCTTCAAAAATATTCCAATATTGTATGAAGCTCTAGTCTGGGGAACAATTCTTTATTGAACAATTTTTTTTGCTCTTTAATAATTACTTATTCTAGCTAAGTAACATTTTCATATTATGCTTTGTAGTTCTGGCAAGTGTCAAATAATTCACTGGAGACAAGGTCATAAGGATGAATGTCGACCTGCCTCTTCATTACATGTCGGCAGGGAAAGTGCAAGCGATGTGGAAACAACTTCCAAAGATCGATTTGAGATCAATAGCAATATCGAGACTGAAACTTGTTCTGATTCTAATGATCAGCAGCTTGATGATTGTGAATCTTCAAGCAGTTCATTGCATATATTTTCTTCTTCATCCGAGCACAGTGAAACAACATTTGATGCTTCAAGCAGTGAGACTTTTGAGTCGGGAACTCCTATCGGATCTGATAAAGTGGCTTCCGCGGGTATAAATTATCATATGTCACTGAGTACATCTGATTCTGATGAGGCAGATGCACTAAGCGCCAACTCCTTGAATTCTACTATTCAGGAAGTAAATAATAAACTTGGGGTTATCAAGATGGCAAAACGACTAGCTACCAATCCTGTTGATGATTCTTGGGTGACCGGCACCGAAGATAATAGAACTTGCAATGAAGCTGTTGTGTCAAAAAACCGTGTGGGTACATCTGAGTTGAGGAGCTCACAATCCTCTGGTTCTTCAAAGACAACCTCTTCTGTCGAAAATTATACTAATCACGAACTTATGTCAAATGATAAAGTTACGAAATCGATGTACTCTGGGAGATCAGGCAATCATCAACAAGTCCCTATTATTGATCCTAGGAATTCACCTTGCTTAAAATCTTCAAGCACTACTTCTGTACGGGACTTCTGGGGAAACGAAGCACAATTGTCTAAAATTACAGAAACAAGATCATTATCATTTAGGCGTCCAGAGAATAATCAAAGGATGTCCCTAAAAACTGGCAGTGCTCATAGTTTGCCTTCAGAAATTGAAGTGGATGGAACATTATCACAATCTACTGGTAAAGCTGCAAAGACATCAATGCAGAAATTTGTTGAGCATTTTAAAGTATCAAAACAGTCAAAGTCCTGTACATTTGACATAGGAAAGGAATCTGCTGGAAGTTACAATCACAAGGTTTTTTTACTTAAACCTTTCTGATTTCACACTTTTAAGTCATGACGTACCAAGGTTTTAATACTGACATGCTTTAATGGATATTTTCTTCTATTAACAGATCATATTTCCTTCCGAGCTTTTTATACAATTGTATTCTTGTCATGGTGTAAAACTTCGTCCCGTTGGCCTCCTGAACTGTGGAAACAGGTACATTAAATTTTCATGCTTTTCCTTTTTTCTCTTTCCAAATTACCTGGATCTGTTTTTAAGTTTTTCTTTGTCATTGCAGTTGTGAATAAGCTTCCTCTCATAAGATGTAGCATAAATTACATGTTTAGTGTTTGCTGATGATGATATGTGCTTCTCTTTTTCAAATCTAACATGTTTGTAACTGTTATGTTTAAGCAACAAGAGTGGATGTTCTCTAATTTTCTGTAGTAACTTTTTCCTTTTCTTCTTGCAGCTGTTTTGCAAATGCAGTGCTGCAGTGCCTGACTTTTACTCGCCCTGTTACTGCTTATCTTCTTCAAGGGTTGCACTCAAAATCATGCAAGTACCTGCTCACAACTCATAATTATATTGTTAATTCTTGTATACGAACAATAACCTTAATTTCTCATGCACTGAGTCACGATCAATGATTAGGTCGCAGTAGAGACTGGTGCCTTATCTGTGAATTTGAACGCCTAATACGGAAGGGACAAGAAATGCAATCTCCTTTGTCCCCAATTGAAATTTTGTCTCAAATACAAAAGATTGGAAGTCATCTAAGTCATGGACGAGAAGAAGATGCACATGACTTTTTGAGGCAAGTGTTTCCATATACATTTGATTTGGTTTGATTGCAGAAATATATAACTGAACATACCAGAAATCTTAGGACTATTTGAGGTAAGCATTTACATGTACATTTGATATGATACGTAATTTGTCATATCAGAAATGTGATAGAGACGATGCAATCTATATGGCTTCAAGAAGCAAATGTTTCTGGCCCAGTAGCTGAGGATTCAACTCTTTTGGGGCTTACATTTGGCGGCTATCTTCGATCCAAGGTCTGTCTCATAGTGTTTTTCCAGACGGCAATTTATCTTAGATAAGTTAACCTCATTTTTAACTTTACTCTAACATAAGTAGTTTTGTCAATATTGTGCGGCAGATCAAGTGTATGAAGTGTTCACGGAGATCAGAGCAATATGATCGGATGATGGATCTTACTGTGGAGATCAGTGGTGATATCCATACTCTTGAACAGGCTCTTGCACAATTCACCATATCTGAAGTACTTGCTGGAGATGATAAGTATAAATGCAGTAGGTTAGTATGGCATCATATTTATAGGATTCTTATGCTCTTTATATCCCTGATCATTGTTTAAGAAAATGTATCTTGTTTCTTGTGCAAAAATTACCAAACTTTATTTATCGTGTTAGGTAGTATCTTCTTTAACCAGCTATTTCTAGTGGTATGAGTCTGACATGGCTAGCGTAGTGTCTATAATTCAATTTGTTCCGGTTGCCGTATTCCACGGGAACCTTCACAGTTGTCGTGGAAAATCTTAAACAGTTTGCGACTTTCAGCAAAGGTAAACTTATATGGATTTTGTTTTGCTGCAGATGCATGTCTTACCAGAAAGCTAAGAAGAAATTGACAGTAACCAAGGCTCCTAATGTTCTTACAATTGTTCTCAAGAGATTTCAGGTAATTCATCTTCACTTGTCACCAGATAAAAGTATAATGCTCTACATGATGTCTAAATGGTGTTTTGGATTATTTTTTTCAGTCAGGCAACTTTGGCAAGCTGAATAAACTAGTCCGCTTTCCTGAAGTTCTGGACCTGGCTCCCTACATTAGCGGGATGAGTGATAAACACCCTATATATGAGCTCTATGCGGTGATTGTGCACTTGAATATGATGAATGCTGCTTACAGTGGTCATTACATTTGTTATGTGAAAGATTTGCGAGGAGAATGGTTTAGAATTGATGACAGCAGAGTATGTTACTTACCATCTCATAGATATTCACTGCAAATCTGCACCTTCATAGTTCGAGTTTTGAATATGAATTGTCAAGTTCAGTTTCCTAGTTTTTGAGTTGAGTGTTCTATTTTCTTCAAGATTACGCGCCTAAGAAAAGTATTTTTTTTATGTAGGTAAGCCGTGTGCACCTGGAGACGGTGTTATCTGCTGAAGCATATCTACTCTTCTATGCAAGGTATGTGCTGGTTAATCCTTCTTACCCTTTTTTCCACTTGCCATGTACGAAATTTGTTGAAATATAGCATTTGGTTGTAACAGGCGAACACCGCGAGGTCTGTCTTCGTTGACAAACAGTACTATGTATTCTGATGGGAAATCCAGAAGGAACATGGAAGCCATTTCTAAGAAGAAAAACTCAAACACCAAACTGAGCTCTCATTATACCGAATCCTCAATGCTGCATCATGGGCATGAAAGACACTTGTATAAGATGCATCCTAGCAATATCACCAGCAGCCATGTTGTGGAGTACGAGGATTGGGGATCGATATGTGACAATCCTATATTCGATTCATCAAGTGACAGCTCGTCCATTTTCAGTGTATCGGATGCTGGCTCGTACAGTACAGACAGCACCAAGGACTCAAATGCAGATACATCCAGCTATATATTCCGTTCGAGCTTGCATCACCGTTAAGTGCTTCTCTTGAGCTCAGAGCATCATTCATTCGGTACGACAGAAGACAATCGAATGCAAATGTGTCTCCTCCTTCCTCATATATATTAGGACTGCTAACACCTCGATAGCAGTTATACAGGTAAATAACATCTATATATATATATATATATTATATTTCTAACATCACCCTTATTCTGGTATATGAATATGATTATTTTGGGCCCTTAAGGGGTGAACAACGAGAGAAGAGCAACTCAAGCATTTTTATCCAGAGTTTGAGTTGGTAGTAGTTATAATATAGAGGTTGTAATTTGTAAATCATTAGAGCTTTGTATCTCATAATCTAGTACTAGTTGACATGTATGTGTAATAATAGCCTTTTTTGACCCAATTTTGTGAAATCTCAGTTGTTGCTTTTTTCTTTACTATGATTCTTCCTTGTCATCCAATTATTGTTAAAAATTAAGACTACTTACAATATCACATGTTTTAAATTCTCTAGTGACTTGAATTAAGGTTACATATCCAATCTATTCTATTCTATCATGTTTTTATTATTATGCATCTCCATTGATACATTAGTTTACCAAAAATGTAGATGATGCCAACATTCAAGAGGGTTTTTTATTCAATGGTTTAGTCTTATATCCAAATGGAGTGTTTAGTCAAGATTAAATTAATTCAAAATTATTCGAGATTGAATTGAACCGAGATTATTTGATATTAAATTTATCATATGCAGCAGGCCAAGATTCTAATTTTATGTCATTGTTTATATGGCATTGCTTCGAGCATAATTTTTGAAATGAACGACTCTTAAAACTAATATTGAATAAAATAGATATATCGAATAAAATTCAGATACTAATACCACTATGTTCTTTTTAAAGAGAGATTTATTTTTTGCCACGCAAATTAAGGTGTATTTGCTTAAGTTTCATTATAGTGTTGTAGTAATCTAATGGAAAAAAATAAGGGTGCAAATAGTACTCTAACTGCACTTTTATTACAATTTAACACTATTTATTATTTCCACTTTGGCAAATGTCCCTCCAAATTTTGAGGATATCCCAAAATAAAATACATCTCTTTATAGATAATAGAATGATAGTTCATGAATAATTTAGTTTGATGTCGTACAACAAAACATCTTGGCTTGAATCATTGTTGAATACTTGAATTAGGGGACACCCCTCTTTCATGTTGTTAAGTGGCACACATTTAGGGCTTGATCCCTAAATCGGATGCACAATCAAATTAGGGTTTAGGACATGAAAGTTCTCAAATTGAACACGGAATTCCCAAATCGAATATTTATAGTGTCTGAAAAAAATCTCCTGCGCAGAGAAGAAAGCAACACATGCCGCTTGCGTTCACTTCTTTCCCATTGCCGCTACCTCGTCTGAGCATCAACTACTTCTCAAGTACTTTTACAAAGGGACTGTCGATGATCACCGCTTCTTCCGGCAGCGGCGCATTCACCACCCTCAAAGAGAGAGTCTCATTCCATAAAACAATCAAGAAAAGCAAATTCATCGCCATTGCCGCGCCTGTCTCCGATGAGCACTCCGCCTTTTCATTCCTCGCCGAGGTGAACTCAACCTTCACTTTTCTCATTTTCAGTTTAATTTTCTACAGGTCTTTCTTCTGGGATGATCGGATTTTATTCATTTATGAATTTTGATGGGATTCTGCTGATCAGGTTCGTGAAAATCGCGCCTCTCATAATTGCTGGGCTTATAAGGTGATTTTTCTTTATCCTTATAACTGCATTAATGCTTTAGATTCTACTCTTTTGATCATCGATGTTGCAGTTGCACCAGGTGAAACACACTGTGTCCTAGTGCTGAACTCACTAACACTAAATGCACACCTCCACATGTATATGGTTATATGCTACAACAAGACCGGATGCTGCAGATGTAATCTGCTTCTGGCATTATAGGCTGAAGTGAGTTTATTTGTTTCAGCCTTAGTTTCTTAGTTGAGATTGAACCTGTTTGCACTTGTCCAACGGGGAAGGATTTCTCGCCTTAACTAAGCATGATAACAATCTACATTTTGGATATGAAGTGATGGGAGAAAATGACAAGTCTTACATAATGAAAAAGGATAGTCCTGATACGGATAGAAAATGTAGATCATTTGTATTGAAATCAGGCTTTGCTTGGATTTTTTGTGCTTGGTTTTAGGTTGGAAATCAAGTTCGAAGTAACGATGATGGTGAGCCATCTGGAACAGCTGGCAAGCCAATTCAATCAGCAATTGAATCTTCAGGGATAGATAGAGTTATGGTGGTTGTAATCAGGTATTGTGTGTGAGTTCATGCGTGCGTCACTGCGATTTGATTTGCCTTTATCTATGTGTTTGCTTTACCTAAGTAAATGTATCTTATAACAGCCATCGCTTATAGTAGCCAGCAATGATATTCTCGTATCTCCTTCACAAACTTCTTTGTAAATCATTGTACCGTCGGTCGTTTGATGTGTGTTTGCTTCTCTTTGATTAGGTACTTTGGAGGAATCGAACTTGGCACTGGAGGATTAGTCAGAGCTTATGGAGGGGTAGCTGCAGAATGCTTAAGAAATGCCCCAACCTGTGTTGTAAAATCCAAAGTAAAGAAATTTCCTAAATCTCCCTTCTTATCCGACTCACCGATTCAATTTCCTCTACATTCATCGAGTTTTATTACACATTTTACAGCCGTGTTTGTAGTTTCCTATTTCACTTAGGACGGGCTGAAGCGTTAATGCATGAATGAGAATACTTGTTTCTCTTGGCTGCAGGTTCCTATGGGATTGGAAGTCACATTTGATCTGTTAGGAGTTCTGTACCATCAAGTAAGTTCAGTCATTACACTCACCGAATATATACTATTTGTACGTAAAACTTTATATAACTTATTTTCCCATTAACATAGATCATATATTTGCTGATGCTTTAATTAGTCTAAATGAGGAAAAAGTAACTCATGCCAACTTTGGATCATGGTAAAATGAAGTTACAGAATTGCTATATGTAGAGATACTGCTCAAGTTATAGTCCAATGAAGAAATAGTTGAGCATCTCTGTTAACTTGCAGCTTCAGTCTTTTCAAGTTGAGGACATCAAGCAGGATTATGATACCGGAAAAGATAATGTTACAATGGTCACTTTCAAAGTTGATTTTGACAAGGCAGAGAGTTTGGAAGAAGCTGTAAAGGTTAATTGTAGCAGGGATATTGTGTTCTACCGGCACTGAACCCTAACGATCTCCTCATGGTAACTGAAGACATTCCAAAGCTACGGCATTACATACAAGTCAAGTACTAAAGATATATTTTCTGGATGAGGACAATAAATTTCCATATGTAGATCTCTCACATTGGGATTATAGAAATGATTTACAATGCGTTGCGGTACTTCTTTTACATTTCAGATTTGATGTACAATAAGAAACTAAACATTATCGACTAAGATGTTAGGTTGCGTTGATTTTGAGGAATAAATTTGTCCCTCTAAAAAATGAGGGAAATCTAAAAACAGAAAACTATGATATCAATATTTGTGAAACTATACAAGTTTACTCCCCCAAACATAGGGTGGCTCGTCCACCTCTATCACAAAAAGCAGCCAAGTAACATATATAATGAACCACAACTGTTTGAACACCTTAATAAGGACATGTTGCAAAGTTCTATATAAAAATGGAGTCTTTTTTCTAAAGAATATATTCGACAATCAAATAGATATGGATCAAAGACATGAATAATCCAGCCACATGCTTAGGTACAAGTACAAACAATATACACGGATGATATAAATCTGAGCTTCAGGATATAGCATCTGTTAATCTGAGTAAAGAGCATCAAAACCGAAGATTCAAAACAAATGATTATACAAAAAGGTACTAAACAAGCAACCTGCAATGATAAATGAAACATGAAACAGAATAGAAGATGTGGGCTGGTCATAAAGATGCAGAACAAGACAATATATTCAAGAAGGGTAGATAGCCCAAATATAACTGGCTCTGTCTGCTTTCAATTATAGAATACACAGCTAAAGGAACTTCACACTGCGCGTGGCAACTCATAATGTGGTGAGGATTGACTTTGTGCAATTACAAACGTGAGTTGTAATATTATAACAGGCCTGGAGTTGAGACACAGTATACAATTCTGCAAACCAAGAATATTCAGGCACAATATAACATCAATGGAGTCAAATATATCCAGATAAAATCATAAAAAAATCAACTTTAATTTCTCACAAAGTGCAATATACTTTGGCTCTATACGAAAACACTTTTTATCATCACTATGGCAAAAGGCTAGAAAGTTACAGCAAATTAACGAAGAAGTAGAGAAGAAGACTCCATACATAATATATTTCTGCACCAATAAGCAAAATGTCAATTCATTCCAACTCCAGTCAGTTCTATGAACAAATATAAAAGCAGATATCTTTATAATGTAGCATCCTACAAACTCATAGGTCTCCCATTTCCCAAATCGTAATCGGTTGGTAAACGTATGAATACATCATCATCACCCTGAAGAAACTGCATTCCATCCTCAACTTCATCAACAGTTTCACCACTGGCATAAGGCTCCGAATCTATATATGAACGACATTCTTCTCTAACTCCATAAAGAATATGTGCTTGATCGTGATCGATTCTAATTCCTCTGCCCAACAACTTCTTTGATTTCCAGAGCACAGATTTATTCCTCGCCATTCTAATCCTTTCACCATTGGCATCTCTGTTGCCGTCCCCATTGCCATCTTCAACTTCGAATATTGCCTTTTTGCCATTAACATGATCCTGAAATCCTGTCATCTCAACTTTGTCATCATCACCATTGGCATCTCTGTTGCAGTCCCCATTGCCATCTTCACCTTCGAATATCGCCAATTTTTCATTGCCATGATCCTGAAATCCTGTCATCTCAACTTTGTCATCATCACCATTGGCATCTCTGTTGCCGTCCCCATTGCCATCTTCACCTTCCATTATCGCCATTTTGCCATTACCATGATCCTGAAATCCTGTCATCTCAACTTTGTCATCATCTACAACAACAGAATCTTCATTGCAAGCAGAATTAAGATCCAATCCTTTACCTACGCAATGTGAAGGCGCAAATGGAAGCCACAGTTTCTCTCTTATTTCATCCCCATTGCTACCACGAACAGCAAGCGGCATAAACCCCGGACAGCAGTACTCGCCCTTGGCCACCACGTCCGGCGGCGGAGCCCCTCCAATCGGCACCGCATGCAGCAATCTTCTGCACTTCTCGTTCGCGCACCTCAAGCAGCAGTCCTCAAAAATCGCATCGTACTCGTACACGTAATAGCAATAAGGACACATTGTCCAGAAAGTACCGCCGCCTCTCCCACCCATATAACTGCTCAACTCCCCATCAAACTTCGCCTTCTCCACGGAATTCGACAGCACGGACCACGCTCTGACCACCAAATCAAAGGCCTCCGACGAGAAGGGGCACATGTTCGAATTCGGATCCAAAATCGAAGATAAGGTTTCGAAGCTGGACCCGATCCGAGAAGCGTCGGACTCAAAATAAGGGAGGTTGAGGACGGCATAATAGTCGTGCCGAGTGGAAGAGATTTTGGAGGCGGAGAGAACAGTTGCCGTACAGAGGAGCCTGGCGGCGGTGGCATTGGCAGGGTCACAGGCGCGGGCGCGGGCGGCATACTTGCAGCAATCGGCGAAGCTGCGGCGCTGGAGGAAGTACTCGGCGGCGGTGAGGAACCGTCGGGTTTCCGGTGCGGTACTATCCTGACCCGGCTCCGAACCCATTTTGTGGCGATAGATTTTTATGTACAATCTAATTAGGGCGAATGAAAGGAAATAGCGTCCTTAAATAAACAATTAAAAAAAAGGAAATTTTTATTTTTATTTGTATATAAACTGATGCTGATGTCATCACTCATCATTCATCGATATTTATTCTTCTTTTTTCTCCTTTTTTTTCCTTTCTTTTCGTTTCCTTTTTTAAAGCGGATGCTGTTGTCAGTATTTTAAATTCACAAAATTTCAAATAATATTTGTAAAATAACTCAAGTCAGTAAAAAGGCATTATTAAATAAATTTTTCCTAAATATTTTTAAGAAAATGTATTTCAGTTTACCGAGTAGAGCTACAAGTCATCATCGGCAAATTACTAAATCATTATAAGATAGAGAATATTGATTATTAGGAAAAGTCTTTATCTTGCTGTGATTTGTTTAGGTGTGAAGAATAAAAGCTATTAAATGTGCACTTTACCTTTGGTCAAAGAGCTATTTAAAGATAATAAAGGCATGAATATGGTGTTGTAAAGGCGTTAAACTATTAATACATCTATTTTGAACAACAGTCGAGATTTGATAATGCCTTAAGAAGCTAAGACTAAACCATCACAGGCACGTTTAAAACAATAGTATATATTAGAGACTAATGTCATGGCTACATATTTTGAAGGCGAATGCTCCCCTAACCATCGTGGGCACGAGTAAAACAACATCATGGCTCCATTCGTCCTGACCAACCTGGGCTTAAGAGAAGTCTATCCATCGTTACCCTCTTTCCGCACAACGCACCTCAGAGTAATCGTTATTTTGACTCGGTTTCTACTGGTGAGAGTGCTTTCGCATGGATACCATGTATGTGTAAGTTACGGTTAAGGCCATGATTGAGACGCCGATGTAGACGCATGCGGTTGTGGCACAAAGGTAGAGATACCTGAAAAAGAACGATGAATCAGTCAGTCGCCCTTCATGCTAATTATCATCAACCAACCAACAATATCAAGAATAAATCATGACACATGCCACACAACAAAAGAGGAGCCAATGTGAGAGTAATTGGGTTCATTTTGGCGTGTGAGAATTAGCAAAACTTGGAGTTTGTAAGTAATAACCGCTTATCTCAAGGCCAAATTCCCACCTATACAAACGTTGATGGGGATTCAACCTGATCATGATTGCTTTAAGTAGTCGAACAACCTAATTTTAATGAACAACGAATAACAAGATTCAAGAAGTCTCTACAATAGTAATTGGCTTTGACTGAAAACTTACTTTGGGGAGAAGACGCTCCAAACAAACAAGTGGTTCCTCATTAGAAGCAAAACAATTGTGTATGCAAGTAGGATGACAGAATTCAGTCCCAATGGAACTAGACAAGGATAGCCCAGTTTTATTTTCAGAAGATGTCCAAAATCAATGCCCCGGGAAATGGCGAGTGCTCTAACATCCATCACAGAAACATCAATCAATGTGCTAAGAAGAGCCAACATCGGTGAGGCATACGTGATAATAAACATCAGGATACCAGAAATCACAGTTGAGTGGCTTGACATGCCCTGACATCACCAGAGCATAGATGAAATAAGATACACTGAGAGTTAATGCACACGTGAGAGCATAATTGCAAAAGTTAAAAGGGAAACATACTATGAAAGCCCCAGCAACATCAATTGTTGCAAGGGTGTTGGTATTACCAAGACCAAAGTGGCCGGCCATTCCTAAATAGTACAGAGCAGCAACCTGAAAGGTGAAGCCATTCGTGATTTGATCAATAAAAGCAGTCCAATAATCACTATTCTTTTTGAAACAGTCAGCTGATATATTATCAATCTGACATTCAAAAGCAAACCGCCTTCTTTTACAGAAAAAAACATGAGAAGTATAATTGGTCTTGGAATTTCAGTGTTATATCCAGACATTAAATTATATACATATTTCTAATATACAAAAAGAAAATAACTACATTTGGTCTTTTTATGCATTCATTTGCAACAAAATTTGGTCCTTGTAAATATAGTTTCAAGGCGTGTGGCCAATCATGTCAATCAAATTTCAATTTTAATGCACAACAAAAATTTAGAGCTCGAATTTTTTAATATAAAAGATCAATGACCAACTTTTACTGCAAGTGATGTGCAATCAATTAGTATTTATACACTATACTGCAGGGACATAAAAAATCAAGAAAGATAGAAGGAAAGAAATGAAAATTTTCCACAAGCATATATCAAGGTTTAACTGACCTTAACCCAGTGCTTGAGATGAACACCATCCTCTGAAAAAAAGCGTAGGGTAGCCAGAATTTGCACAAGAAGTAAATATATAGGCACTGCATTTACAGGCTGTTGTAGCAGAATTTGTAATAAAGACCAAGAAAATACATAACACCAGCCAATTACAAATATAGAATCTTTAATACTGCCAAACTGAAGTTCACGTTGACTTTCTTGTATAGCATCACTAGATAATCTGGAGGTGCTTCTAATTGGTATAAACCATGGGAGAGCAACAAGGATCCCTACAGTAGAAGTCCCTAGAAGTGCATAAATTATTTGTATCACTGCAGTACTCTGAATGCTCGATGATGTGAATGCTCTATCTTGATATTTCAAAATTTGCTCAAAAATTATGAGAGCAGGGACAAAGTAAATCAGCAATAGTAATAAGACTAAATTAATTCTCAACCGGCTTGCCAAAAGAACAGCTGAACATGTTATGCTGACTAGGACCAAGGATAACAAATGCAGGGAGTTTATATGAACAGATCCTGCCTGCTCAAGTAGCTTTGAAATGTCTGGTAGATGAGACCAGTTGACACCACCTTGATGCCAGCCTCTGAGAATTCTCCCACATACGAGAACCGAACTGATGCAATAAATGCTATGCAAAATTCTTACTTTATACTCCAACGTCAAAGTGAGTGCATTTCTATTGGTCATAGACTGTATTGTCTTTCTCAGCAAGATCAAATAAAATGAAGAGGTCATGAAATGCCAAATGTATTGCTCTTCCTCTACCATAGAACTTGAACCCATACTTAATACGAGGATAAATATCACAGCCACAACAAATATTTCATCCAAATGCCACTTGTGAGTCTTGTCATCAGTCCCAGACACGTATTTGCTTCCCTTTAAATTACTCTCTCGGCCAAGGAGGAAAAGGAGGCAGATAAGTACCAAACAAGATAGAAGCATTGCTGCTATCCCGAGTGCTAGTTGAACAAGAGGCTTCTGTATTACCACGAAGAAGGGAGCAGGGCAAGAAAGAACAGAAATAGTTATTAGTGCTTACGTTGAGTAAATGAACATTCAGATTTAAAAGAAATTACACTTACATCAGTTGATCTGCTTGATAACCACTTGCTTGCAGTTCCAAGGAAATCATGATATGCCTGAACTATGATCTGGTACTCATCCCCATTAGTGGGTCTATTTGGTGAGAATAAAGAAAAAAAGAGTTACACACTTTCAATAAAGTTGGGTATTCGTATTATATTATGGGTGTTCATACATATATATTTGCAAGATGCTAAGAGAATAATAACCTCAAAGAATTGTTCAGTTTCCAGGACTTATGAAGTTTATTTGCAGCTATGTATGAGCAACAAAACCATTCTGCACCATCATTTTTATCACTTCCAGACTCACATGAGAAACTTTCACATTCAAATTCAGAGAAGTGGGATTCTAGTAGCCTCAGCAACTGCCAAGAATTTAACTCTAGTATCCTCAGCTGTTCTTCAGCTGCTTTATGAGAAAGGGAAAAAGAAAACAAACGGGTCATATAAAGCACAATTGGCATTGGAAATAAATTCTGAAGTCTCCTTGAGCAAATATATGTCATCCAAGTACCAGAGAACCATATTACCTAATCCACTTTTATATTTGACTAGAAAATATGTGTAGAATATTTACAGTAGAAGAGGTGTGCAACATTGCAAATGAAAACACATTCATGTATAAGGATCAGATTAAAAAATAAAACCTCCAAGAGATGAGAAAACATCAGTCATCACAGTGCCAACATTATTTTTTGGAATCGGCACATTAAAGAGGAGAGCCAAAGTTGAGGCAATATCAACCTAAGAATCCAGAACAAAAAGGAAGATGCCAAAAGTATTAGCACTTGCATAAAGAAACCATGCAGTAATACCTGGAAAAATCGAGTTAAGATAGAAAAACCTGGTAAGATTCTTTGCTATTTTCAGCATCATTGATTTTTTCAGCACCAATGAAAAGTGCCAAAGAATCCGTTTCCTCGTATGAAGAGCCCCCATGATTGCCACCATCTGTCATGCCATGATCACTTGCTACCACCTGGAATTCAAATATTGCACATTAAGATATGTATATAGCACTATAACTGCAAATTCATAGTATGTGAACCTTATTCTTAGTTGCTAGCCATCTTTTTAAACAAAATAAACTTCCAGCATCAGCATGGACAAAGTCCACTAAAACCAGAGAATGCTAGCATAAAGATAGAAAGATCAATCCATATCATTTTAAAATTGTTTGCAATGCTTTCAAATCAACATGTTGTATATAACTTCTACAATCATCATAGTAGCTAATTATACAAAACCCAGAAACTAGTTGCGCACCAGAAATTCCAGATGAGAATAAAGCAGCACGAACCAAAAGTGTTCCTCTTCGATTCATTTCTTGAATTAATGTGGTACTTGAATGAATCCTTTCGATAACTTTGTCCATCTCCATCAGTTTGGGGATCATCAAGTCACTAGCAATGAAAAAACAAGCAAGATATGAGTATGTTATTTAGAAGAATACAGAAAAATGGGAAACATTACCTATTACGCCCCCCAATATGTCCAACATGATCCAATCCAAGATAATGAAGAATCTGTAATAGTCAGATCCTGGTTAACATCAACATACTGAAGCATATCGATGCATGCTTCACTTCTATAATTCTATTATTACTGTACTTAATAAGAAATAAATAATCATCAATTTGATTAGTTTATTCATATTCTGTTCTAATTCAATAATCCCTCCATCCACGAGATGGGTGCCCTTTTGCCATTTTGGTCCGTGACCAAAAAGAGTCAGATTTATGTTTTTAGTAAGTTTCCACTACATGATTACCCTCACTTTATCCCCTGAATTGGATCCCTATTCCATTCACCACAAAGTCAGCAAAATTCTTAAAACTCATGTTCTCCACAGTTGGGACTCTTTTTGAGGGAGCACTAAAAATAAGAAGAATAAGCTGATAAAAAGAGGAAGAAAAAAAACAACAAATCTGACAAGAAGTTCCACAAAATCTATACTACTATCTTTGGCTTCAAAGAGTCATACTAATCATATGAGGTAAATATAAAACCGGATAGTAACCAGCTTTTTCCCAGCATGTTAACCTCGCTCTTCAAAATCTTGATGCTTTACAAGACAAACATCAAGCTTTTACATGAACGGAAACATAAAATATTTCCTGGAGCAATCAATAGATACAGAAACTGATGCTTTATCTTTAGAACAGTTGCCAAATTATTCCGTAACAAATATTCAACGTCATTTTACTGCTCATGTTGTTATTGCATGCAATACAATCACTGATAAGAGCTCTACTAAGCAACTGGAAGCTATAGCTACAGTGAAACTAATGTATTCAATACATACAAAATAATCACATTCTCAATCCTGTATCGACTTACCAGAAGATCCCAGTCACTAGAGTAGAGATCATCTGTCAAGTGTCGAGAAACATTGTAATCCACTTCAATTGTGTCTTTGACCTGTTGTAACATCCAGCAAGTTATAAAATTTATTTGTTTCTGTACGTCCTCTTCTCCACCATGTAAAAGAGCATTGTATTTTATTATATAGATCCTTGAATACTGATAAAAGGTTGTAATCGAGCTTAATGATACTCCCTGTCCCGAAAAAATTGTGTTTAGTTCTATTTCTGGGTCCCCAAAAACTTACATATTCCATAAATGAACATGACTGATGACCCCACAACTTTTTATCTCAGAATTTTTGTTTAAACTGTGAAACTAAGATGATACAAGTGCAAATAAAAGAATATGATATCATTTCCTCTCGTGCCTTCTACAACACTCACTGAAAATCAAGTTGCTTATGATGTGATATGTCTAGATAATGTTTCTAGTTATTAGATATTTCATAACAACTTACAAAGAAACTGCTAACACCATCATGCCTGTCAAACATATTTGGAAATAGCTTAAGCCATGTTTCATCACCAAGCATCATCATTTTCCAGCCAATCCTGCGAAACTGAGCTGCAAATAGTACAGATGTAATAATATGATAAATGAGAGGCCCACTCGTATTACTTGGAAAACAGGTGAACAAATTTCCAAAATGTTTAAACTGACCAATAAGGTTATCCTCCAAAAATGCTTGAGTATTAAAATTTAAAGCAACATCAAGGAATCCACCTATTGCTCCAGAAACCATAGCCTGCATTTATCCATCAGCATTGTTATGAGTACATGGTGACATCTAACTTCACTCCAAAAGCAACGAGTACCAACAGGAAAAGGAAGTTCAACATTTACTTACCTTTAGGCGAGGCATTGTAACAGTTGGAGGTGCAGCCTTTGCATGATAGCCAATTGCCATTCCGCTAGCCAATAATGACTGCGTATATGGCATAGCTTCAACAAAAACCTTAGGAGGAGGCTTCCCATCCTTTCCAAGAAAAAATTCAGCTGGCAAACCATCAACAACCTGAACCACACCTCATTAACTATGCTAAGTTGATAATGAACCCCCAAAAAGTAGCACACCAACATAATTGTTTGCATTAACATTGTGTGATGTCCAACGTACCATTAATATTAATCTATCAAACAATGGAGGAACTCCAGATAGTTCCTGCATTCACCATAACATGTCAACTAGTGAGAGAAGAGTATGACCCGCATTTCAAATTAGGAAAGGGATATCATCCATTCAAGTAGGAGACGATCCACCAAATTCTCCAAAATGTGTAACAACTTGCCAATGGAAAGTAACAAGTTAACACCTGGTATAATGATTTGAGCTTTTCTGGAGAAAAGGCAGACACATTACTTTCCAAATCAATAGAATCTGCACCTGGCGGATAAAAGCTCTCCAATCCACTAACAAACAAAAAACATATATTCACCATAAAATCAAAAAAAAATGACCGAAAGAAATCAGTTACGACATAGTAATTATTGCAGAAACTTGAAGTTGAATGGTGTAAAAAGCGTACCTGAGGCCAGAGAGAGAAGGCTTTACCGGAAAAAATCCAACGATGAAAAGAGATAGACCGATTATCTGGATAATCACAGCTGAAACTGTGAAGAAAGTTAGGGTTTTGCATGTCAGTGAGTAGCCATTAGCCATCCTTGTTGGCATTTGTGAGCTTTCTGTTGGTGGTCATCTGGTGTAGACTGGGCAGAGTGTGAGAGAAACAGAGAGAGGGAGGAGAGAGAAGCTATTGGGCCTATTGGGCCGTAAACGCTGAAGTAGCCCATAAGCATGCAAATGCCCTAGCGTTAAATTGGGCCTTTACGGATACTCCCTCCATCCACGAATTTATTACTCGATTTGACTCGATACGTCTTAAAAAATAGTTTGACTTGAAATATATTGTCTGTTGAATGGATTACTTGATTTATTATGTTAAAAATTGAGTTAGTGTATAAAGTGAAAGGATTCACTTACAATTTTTTCTATAAAGATAATGAATCAAGACGTAAACATACCAAAATGATAAAATAAGTAAAAAATTAGTATAGAGAGTGAGTGATATTTAATTTTAGGGTATATGATTTTTAAATATATAACTTACCACCGTTTTTAAAATTTAGCATAAAGTTCTAATTAATTTTTAAAATATATGACCTTTGTTAGGATTTCAATTTTGCACACATTAAAATTCAATTTAGAAAATAATGTGAACTTAATAACAAAATTACTAATATATGATATAAAAAAAGTATGTGCAAATATGGGATACTGAGGGAATAGTTAAGCAACTTCTTTCTTGAAGATTATGTGAAATAAAATTCAAAATAAAAAATAAAATATGATCATCAGTTCACCAGCTAAGACAAAGTACATAAATAAATATTACAATATGAATCAAACAGTATTTACATATCAAGATTCAATCCCATGAACATGGTGGAAACAGCAACAGTCACAGGGTTGCCCATCACTACTAGTAAAACAAAGCACAAAAGCTACACAAGGAACGGAGCGAGGCCGGACACGAGCACGGGCCCGACTCCATCCACCCAACGTGCATCTTTCTATCAAGTATCGAGTGGTGATACAACAAAATGGGGCAGGAGAGATATGTACAGTGGCATATCATGATTTGACATCCTTGAGTACACCTCCCTTCTCAAGCTCGCCGACTAGGTCCCTTAGTGCGGGAACCTTCATGGCCAAAGTTCTGTACAGTCTTGAATAACGAGCTCGGGTTCCGTCGGCTGTTCTAGCGAGTGCAAGCAGACTCAGAGCCTCCGGGAGCTGCCCAAACACGTCTTTGATCTCCTCTAAGCTCATATTTTCAAGAACAGTTGGTCTGGGAACGACTCGGACAATCTCCCCTCCTTTAGGCTCCTGTACCCGTGCGTCGGCCTTAATCACTAGTTCTGAATTCGAGTTAGCACCGCATTTGATTATGAAGGGAGTTGTGGAGCCGGTGTTGAATTGCAACACGTTCCACTGCGCCACGTCGATTTCAGAATTATGTGTTGCCTCTGCAGAATATCTCGAACTAGGTGGTGCTTCCAGAAGCTTATCGTCCTCTTCTGCAGTTGACTGCATAGATAGGTTGACAGCAAAATCAAAAATCGAGCAAGAATTTATGGAGGTGTGGTGTGGGACGAGATCAAATATCATAAGCATCTCTTATACTATTCGTCGATATGATTAATGAATGATAAATGATTCGTTCCAATCGAAAAGTTTCTGCAATCCTCCCAACTACATATAGACGGTAAGAATTTGAACTGGAAACTGGGCACTGATATATACTTTATCGACATACCTCTACATCATATCGAGCTTCTGAAATGTGTCGCTGAGCGCATGGATGATCAATGTCGAGTAAAGAAGGCATCTGTTCCGAAAGTTCATCAAGAGACACAAGCAATGATCGCTTCTTGCTTCTGCTTAGTACATTGACTGATGCTTGCCTCATTATTTCCTGTTAATGCCGGAAAAAACAAACAAATTTCAAGCAATTTAATCCACAAAGTAGCAGCCTAACAGCATTGAAGAGGAAGATATAAAGATGAAAACCTTGGCTTGCTTCACTATGCTATCCAGCGCAATTAATGACGCGAGTCTTGCATCCTCAGCAGCAGTGGAAGGATTTCGAATTGGTGTAGCACCATCTTCCAAATTTAACATATCCACATCACTTTTCATTTGTTGCAAAATCTGATTCAAGAAATCATTTAGCCATATAACTGAGATATTTAAGTCTGTATACGAAATGCATGAGATGCAAGCACAGATGCAGAAGGTATATCTGTTTATAGCATTGTTTTCAGAACTAAGTATACTCCTAATGCATTATGTAAGTAGTTTGATGAATCAGTGCATCCCTATTGATTCGACCAAACTATTCTATCTATTTATTATTCTTCGATTTCAAATGCTGCCTCTCAAAGAGAGAGAGAGAGAGAGAGAGTTGCTGCGGCATAATACAGACCTTTCTTCTCTTGTGATCGACAGATTCGAGAGCTGAACGTAACTTAGCCACTTGAGCAGAGTCCTCCGCTGCTTCAGTTGCCAAAGTACCTGCTATATCCTGATGAACCAATGTAACACTAGATATCAGTATACAAAAAATAACACAGATCCAATAGAGTGCAGGATTGATCAGTACAACCGATAAACTGTCAATCAGGAGACAGTATCAAGGAAAGAATATCACACAGGCAGAAACAACTAGACAGATTGTTTATTCAGAGATGAAAAAGAAGCAAATCTAAAGAAGAATGTAGAAGTGTGCCTTTAAATGTTGCAGCTGTGAAGTATATAGACGCCTGGCATATTCAGATAAAAGCTGGCCAAGAGCATCAGTACTAGGAGGCCGAGCAGCACCAAGTCCAGCCATCCAACCATCCATTATTGCTGTAGAGAGAAGTTCCAGCTGTCCCGTCGCTCCAGCTACCGTGTCATCAGCAACAGAAAGGAAATCAAAGTTCTCGGCAAGCCAATTTCTGATTTGACGCTGGAGCTCACCAGCAGGAGTATGAACAAAAAGAGCGGCAAGAGCCTTGTTCCCAATTGAGTAACCCTTTGCTTCTTCAGTTATTTCCCTGAGCTTTCCTCCTGTTATATGTTGTTTCCATGTGTCCTGCATTTGTAGACCAGATGTGTTAAATATGCCATTGAGCATCACCGATCTCTCTCATTTATTAATAAAAATATCCACAAGAACTGAGTCACTGCTAATATACTTGTAATATAATGCAGGTCACTAATAGAAGAAACACAGTATGGAATGTCGAAAGGCCCAAGCAATTGTAGGAAATAGGAATGTCAAAAGATGTGGACAAGTACAGAGGTTCATCTCAAGGTCGGGTTTAAATGTATGCACTTTCATAACTGTAGCGAGGCATAAAACAAATTAACAGACTCAAGGATTTATGGTATTTGGATCGAATAAGACATAATTACAATAGTAAAGATGAATTGAATAAACGAAGGGATTTTATGGTTGTGGTATTTGTATCTGGTTTATCTTAGCTTTAGAAAAGAAAAAGAGAATTCAAATGCAACAAAGGCTTCATCACTGTTTATTAATTGTTGCTTTGCTTTTGAAATTACAAGGAAATCGTTTTGTTTAGCGGCTCATCTAAGCTTAAGTTCTTAGAGAGCATCACTAATAAGGAATAACGCAAGATGGGCTAAAAATGCAGAAGACATTAAAAATGGTGATCAGTACAGATGGAAACAAGAAGGAAAATAAGAAGACACACCTGATCAATTCCACGAATCTTCAGGACTACTGATGACAACTTTGACTTCCTTTCTGGTTTTATATTTACTTTGAACCCTTGAATTTGGTCCTCAACCAACATATTCCTTGAGCTAGAATCATAGCGCACTGGAGATCTTCCGGGGCTGCTACTACGGCTAGAACTTCTACTACGTCCATCTTTAGGCTTTTCAAGAAAGCGCTCAACAGGAGAAACCTTACAGCATAGAAAACATTGTCACTTAAATTTTTGTCTTTCTTTTGTTTGGGTACATAATAAGAACTGTTTCGGTGAACTTGAACATTTTGTCCATGCAATGATAAGATTGGCATGTGACAAGGACTCAGGAAGCACCTTAATTGATTGTAGTTCTGGTGATCGAGCAAGCAAGGACCGTATATAGAGAATCCTAACACGGGAGACAAGCATGGTGTCCATCACTCTTCTGGGCTCCATTTTACGAATAAAAGCAAAGACAGCATCCCTTATTTCAGCAAGGATTTCATGCTCTCTGGAAGCACCTGCCTTAATGACTGCAGCCAATACCTACCACATAGCAAAGAGAGCAGTATTTAGGGAGACAAATTCAATGTATGATGACAAATTCAAAGACTAACAATCAAGCTTTCTTAGTTAAGACAGATAACCATGTAAATGAATAAACGCTCTGCAGCTTAGGAAGCTTTACAGATGATGAGTGTTACACTGGCAGAGGTCTGAGGATGAGCGTGCACTGTCATAAATGTGTGTTATAGAACCAAGCTAATTTTCTTAAATCTTCTCTGATGTGCTAGAGCCAAAATATTTCCTTGGACTACTTATTTCATAGATTGAACCTTCTAAGCAGTAAGCAGGTGCACTCATATCATTCTTCATGACAGTGAAGTTTAGGTTCCTCAACGTCTTGATACCAACAACTATAGTATAGGCTGCAGAAGTGCTTAACAAAAAATACTAAAGGTAGCAGCAGAAAAATGCAAGCTAGGAAAGGATTCAAGTGAAACTTCAAGGAGATACAATCCCAAGAAAATCACAGAACCAAACCAATAAATTGATGACAAATAAAAACAAGAAAACAGCTTCCACAGTTTAAGTTCAGGAGCTACAGTTTAATGTAAGGATATATGATTGTTCCTACCAACATCAAGAGCTTGTTGGCCCCATCTGAGATTGCAGCAAGGCTGTCGTATTGTTCTGGATCAAAATCATTCAGGGCAGAAGTAAGATATTCACCAGCTGGGGTAGTTTTGACAATATCAGCACCAGTCTTAACCAATGCAATAGCTTTCTCAGTCTTGTCAGAGGCTAAAGGTGAAGCACCATCACCAGGGCGTCCTTTGGCATTTGTATTCTCGTTCCTGCCAAAACGAATTCAAATAGAGGAGCCAGACATATCAACTAGGAACTTAATCAAAGAGCATGGACAAAGGACATTTAGTTTATAGGAGAAGACAAACACCTTTGCAAGTCACGAGACTGACTAAGTGGTCCCTTGGGAGATGGGCTTGACACCTGAGAGAATAGATAAAGCAAGTAATGAGTATGTTCACAAATATCAACCTAGGACAAGCATAAATAATACAATAGTAACAACATAATCCATAATAACAATTCCAAAATAAGTTGCATAGAAGATTAAAACCTGCGGTGCTGCAGCTAAAGAAGCTTTCTCCGTCAGTCTCTCAAACAACTTCTCATTCTCTTCATGCAACCTCTGCCAAATAGTGAAGCCAAAGAGACAAACTTACTCACCTAGCATTTAAATTTAAAGCAATACAAGCAAAGGCATATGCCTCTGTAGTTTTAACAGATGGAAGTGCGGGCAAGAAAAATAAATAATGGAAAAGAAATGAGCGTATGAGCATGTCAAACAACAGGAAGCTCTACACAATTTTCGACCAACATTCACTCCAAGGAAGGCTGTACAAAAATATATCAGACAAACCATCTTGTGGACAGTTAGGCAGTCAAGTACCTCAATGAGTGCATCCCTCTTCTTCAGTTCATCCTCAAGTCTCTTAGTAACAGCAGTAGAATCCATGTTATCCCCGGTGGATTTGTTGCTTAAATGATCTTCGGCCTGCAATGTAGAGCCATTTGTTGTCCTAGTCTCATTGGAAAGAAGAGCTTCATTCAATTGTGACTCAACGCTCTTCAGTTTGGCCTTCACAAAGACAACAAACATGATGAGAATCAGAGACCAACTCGTACAGTTATATTTTCAAATGGTGTCAAGGACATTGGTGAAATTCAACTTAAGCAAATTCTGAGTTATTGTTTAATAAGTTCAGGAATCAGGACATGGCATCAAAGTTAAAGGTTTGACTCCCACTTATATACCCTTTGACACTATCCTATGGAACTGATGTGGATATCATAACATGATCACATCCAAATCTACCAGAAATGTTGAAGGAATTTAATAAATACTTTCTGAGCCAACCTGCAAGATTTTAATTGTTGAATCCTTTTCTTCTATCTGTAATTTCTTCTCTTGCTCCACTTGTAAAAACTGAGTAATTTGGTTCTGTACATGCAGGTTCTGATCCTTCTCTATCTTAAGCTTATCAGCAAGCATTATATTCTCCGTCTGCAATGAACGGGAAAACGAATTCCAGATTGTCAGATACAGGAAGCCTAGTGCTCAATAATCAGGTAAGGTGCATCAGTTTAAGTATCATAATCAGAACATCACATGGACTCATAAATACACCAATTTTACCTTTTTAACATAAAAAAAATGGTGATGATGCCCAATGATAAGTAGACTTCTATTTAACATTTTTGGAGAGTAAAGGGTGTGACACGTACACAATAACCCAGTGCTCTACAAGCATATAGAAGAAAGCAATTACAAACCTTTAAATCTGACTGCAACGTGGAAGAAACTTTCCAGGCTTTCTGGACTTCATTGAATAGTAGGACACATTGGTCATTTGCACGCTTTAAATCTTGTTTCATCCCCATGTTTTCTAACTTCAAGTCACTGATTTCCTTTTCCTTTTCAAGCAATTCTTTACGTGCATCATTGGCCTGCAAGAAAAATCACATTAGTGAACACATTTTTAACACATACCTTTATCTTGGCATCCTTTTGCCAGCACACATGCATAATGAGATTATCAGTAATCCAGTCCACAAATATGCAACAATTATTTAGCTATAATATGAGCAAGGTAATTCTTCAGTAGGAAATAAAGGGCTAAAACGCTATATAAAACATCTTCATCTTGACATATAAGCCTCCTCCATTCCCCATCTACTACTACAACTTCAGCTTGATATCATGAAAAATGTAAACACTTATATGAAATGATCCGAATAGAAAAAGAAATTAAGCACACTTACTATATCTTTCCATTTCTTGATTGTATCTCGATTCCCAAGGCTCAACATAGCATTTCGGGCTCTAGAAGAAAAATTAAGGGATGATAGTGTCTCAGACATGCTGGGCACATTAGGACAGATGTTAACGATCATCAAAGTTATTGAGCTTCCACCTGCATGCAGAATGATGACACATGGTTGAGTCTATCCGAATAAAGCTTTTAAATCCACGCTAACGACCAGTAAGGTATCGAGAAAGCCCAAAATTCAAGAAACGAAAACCAGAGATAACAGTAACTTCCAACAAATACGACTCTCGACAGTGTTCCCGTTGTGCAAAGCTCGGATAAATGTGTAGCACAGACATTGCGTGTAAAGTTTATCAACCAGTAAGGCATTGGTTTGGCTCAACTTGAGAGCATCTTATAGTAGCACAGAATGATAAAAATTGTATAGAAATCTGAAATAACTTTGCTTTGATTTGGAAGACGCAGAATGTTCTCAAAAGCCCATTGGAACACTCAAAAGAACATGCATATTTTGCATAAGGATTTCCCTAGTTCAAGAGTTATTTTCTCCCAAATGAAAATGATGAGAAACTGGTCCAGCTCTCCTCACAAATTTAGATGCACATCTTATACCAAACCAATTGGAAATTTACAACTTCTTCAAATTAAGATGCAAAAGGACGGTAACAAACCAATCAATCCTAAAAACATGTTTCATAAAGTATAGCTGTGTATTAAAGTTTAGTAGATATTGATTCCTAGAAACATCATTTATAATGATTAGCATTGAAATGCCTAACAGTGAAGGGAAACATACATTCAATTAAAAACCAGAGCATGGGAACCTCTTACCTAGCGAATCGGCAAGAACATTTGTTAGTGCTGAGTTCTCATATGGAATAGTATCTTTCTCTGAAGTTAAGGATGCCAAAACATCACCCAATCTGCAGAAAGAGCATAGACGTCTACATATAAAAATGAGGATATAATAGTGCAAAGAATTAAACAGCATGGATAGAATAATCCAAAATTCTCAGTGCTAATAAAATTTTCTGACAAGAACATGTACCCGAATGTAAACAAAGAAAGCTCTTAGCATAAAGTTAGCGATTGAACAAAACTAAATAGAGCAAAACACAAAGCAAATCAAAATGGTCTAGTATGCAATTAAGATAATGAAATTTTCGTTTTTGTGCCAACTTCAGACGCACAGAAGATGTCAAATATGAAGATAAAGAATTGTAGAGATAGGAGAACCAAATTCAGTACTTAAAACTTACGCTGAGAGGGATTTTAAGACATGCAGCAATTCTGTTGCACGTTCACCAGTTTCATCCTCTACTCTTGTACTCTCACTTCCGGCCAAATCAACCATAGAAAGCTTGCTGTATATATTGTCACCTGTGATCAAGTTCGTATAGTATACGTGTATGATCACAATCCTACAAAATACAAGCCAAAGAGTAAGGGAAAAATAATGCTCACGAGCTTATGATTGATAAGAGATGTATTTGTTCCAAAAAGAAAATAAAATACGAGTACAAAACTAGTCAAAAAACATAACATAAATAAGCAATGAAAAAAACTTTAAAATAAAGTAAAATTGATGAACCATACAGATGGGAAACTTTGAACTTCAAGGTGTCAGCTCCTCGGTTGTTAAAAGCAGTTCTGAGAATCCTGTTAAACTCTATAGGGTTCTCAACGTTTTCCTGGACAAGTTCTACAACATAATCCAATGATCCAACATAAACCTTTGGTTGAGTACTTCCAGATTCCAGAAGCAAATCTATTATCTACAAAAGCAAAGATGAGGTCCAACATCAGAGCAGGTTTCAATTATTAAGAGTTAACACATTCTGCCTGCAAATTTTTTTTAATAAATTAAGCTTAGTTTTCATTCTCTTTCAATAAATACCAGTACTTCTTTCTAAAAAGTTGAAGCCATTTTTTTCAAAAAGATGAAGCGGCATCTTAAAGATCCAAACCCATGAAAGATGGATGCAGATTAGCCATTGTTAAAGAAGTTGGACAGTCATATCAGCATGTCACACAGTAATGATGTGGACAGAGAGTAACCTGTTCGTTGTAGAGCTCAAAGACTGAAACTGAGAAACTATATCGAGAAGTTGAAGTTGCATCTGAGTTGGATAAGTCAAAGAGCTCCTCGAAACATCGAGCATAAAGACCGCGATCATGACTAGATCCTTCCTGGAGGAAGATGGGAAGGCTATCAGATAACAGAGTAAACCACATAGATGATCAATCTTTTAGTTTAAGACGCGGATACACCGTACTTTCCTCTACATTGTTTAAGGCAGTTCATTATAGTTGATTTTATATGAGCCATGCACCACATGAATATACCATATGGCAAAGAAACATGTGTATCAGAGAAATAAGGAAATATATAAGAAATTTAGCAGTAATAAACAACCAACAAATGTAATGAGTATATAATACTTCAAGATGAGAAATAGAAGGAGAATACATACCATAGTATATGACTTTCCTGAGGAGGTCTGCCCATATGCAAATACAGAGACATTAAATCCATCAAATGCTGACTGAACAAATGGCTGAACATCAGCAAAGAGATCGGCTGCATAAACGAAGCTCATAAGTTAATGTAATTCTTCAAGCATATAGCAAAGGAATTGAAATAGAATTCCACCTTGTCCAACATGAGGCCCATAAACCCTGTCAAACTCAAAATCCTTCTTTGGGTTTGAGAGACTGTCATCTTCAGTGTTTATACGTATGGTACAATCATCAGGAAATTCTACAATATCTGGGCCTTCCTCTTCAAATAGAGGCCTTACACGACAAAACACCTTCACATTCCCTGCAATATGTTAGTCCAGCAGGTTCAGATTGGTGTAATTAATGCATATAGCGATTTGGATAACATAAGAATTCCAGAGGATCTTAAAGTATAAATAAGTACCTTTGGCCGTCAATAAGTCATTATAAAGTTTTTTCTTCTCTGATAGCAGTGGGAAGATTCTAGCTTCTGTTTCAAGGGCCGCCTGATCTGGAAGTAGGTGGTTTGTTTGTAGTTAATCAACTATATTAATTCATATACAGAAATTGATATCAAAATGTTGATAACACTACCATAAACCTCCTGAACTGGACTCAAGCCCAATTTACAGCAAAAGGAGAGGACCCAATGAAGTAGTAGGAGTAACAAGCATTAGAGAGGACATCGTCATTATTATGGAAAGGTGGAGCAGTAGGAAGATCATAATAAAACAACCCAATTACATAGGTGTTAAAATTATATATAGAATGTGTTACCTTATTTAGATAGAACTTTTGAATTATATTTATGTACTCTTGTGATTCATCTAAACAATGAAAATTTCTCCAAATTATGTTTGTGCTTTATCAATAGGGAAATATAGCAGTTGTTGAACAGGTTTGACCAAAGTTGTTAACAAATAAAACCAGATATTTGCCTACATAGCAAAGTTGATGCAGTAGTTGACACAAAGGGTACAGTTTACCTAGTTTGCGAGTTTTATCAGCAAGCACACCTAAGTAACGCGTCACTCGATCAAGTTTTGCACTTGAATATTCTTGAAGATCCATTGCTTCTTGTCTTAATTGCGAGAAATCTTCTCTGACAAGCTGCTCAAACAAAGTAAAGGTGAAATTTTCATTGAGTAGGAGCAAGATTGGTCAGATCAAGAGGTGAAATTTTCTACAGAGTATAAATTATTCTGCCCTTCTCAATTCCCAACTAGCCAAAGTTAATTCCAGAAATGATGCAAGCTCAATGAAATAACATCTGCAAATGATACCAAATAACCACATATGCTTGTCCATGAACTCTTCAGCTAAACATACTATATAATATTCACAAGAGCTGGACAACTATAATTACAAAAAAAAAGTCAATTTGTCATCTAAAGTGTTAAGCACTTTCTTGAGCCAAGGCCAAATCCCCAACAACTAGAAACATTGTGGCGCTGGCAACCGTTTCTCTACTGATCAAAACAAAATTCTCAAACTATCCATACATTCCAAAGCTATCATTTCATTATCCTCAGCGAAAATTGATTTGTCCGCGTCCCTAAATATATTCCACACGAGTGTGAATAGTGAGCTGAAGTCAGCTGATTCTTCTGTTCAACTAATTCAAACAAACCCAGCACATAACAGTCTACCAGCTTAAAATGCTGAGTTAATCCAAATGCATTCCCGGCATACACTGAAATAAGAGACACGCATACATACAGAGCAACAAAAACTACAAGAAACATTCACTCGTTTCGGCAGCACACGGTCAGAAAATGTAATCAGCAACACACTAACCTTGACTTTGTCGTTCAATCGCACGAGCTTGGAGTTGACGGCCTGCTTGAGCAGGTCCGACTGCGACGAAATCGACATCGAGTAGCGGCGCGGCGCCACCGGCACCCTCCGGTAATCATCTCTCTGCTCCACCGATTTCCTCGGCTCGAAGCCGGCCACCTCCCAGTTCCACCGGTTATTGCTCCCCATTCGTCCTCACCAACAAATTCCCAAATAAATAGCAAGCCCAGAACCCAAAAATCTAAAGCGAAACGGAAATGAGGCGTCCCACTGCGAACGAGAGAAGTGTTGAGCTCAAGTACATGTACGTGTACAAAGCAACTCCCTTGTTTCTTCCTCTGCCGCTGAAAACTTTGTGGCCTCTCAAATCAGTTCCTGGGTCTTACCGTAATCCAATATTCCAATTCAATAAAGATTTAGTGGTGAAGGAAAGCGTTGAGTCATAGTGGGTGGTTTTGAGGTGGGACACATTTGTGCATTTGGGTTCACAAAAAAATTAAATCTTTGGGATTGTGTTAGTTTGTGGTGCCAGGGTTCGCTCTCAAGTCTCAGCCCCTCGTGAATTTTGACGACGACTCCATCAATTACTGTACAATTTTTGGATTGTTGTGGAGGGAGATTGCCATATTTCTCAAATCCACTCTTTTTCTTTTCATTTACAACTATAAAGTGTAATAAAGTTTCCATCTTTGGAAATTTCTTACCCAATTATCTATTTTTTTTCTTACTAATTACTACACTTCCCAAATTATTTTTTGCTAACCATGTTAGGTATATAAATAGTTAAATATTGATTGTCAATGGTAAATATTTATTGATTTACTAATACATTGTTTATTTTTAAAATAAATGTAATACTTGATTATGTATTGTATATATTACATGTACACAATGAAATAAGTGAGATAATTTATTATCGTAAAGAAAATAGTTGTGCAAACTTGCTTTCCTATTGGTGAGTTGTTCAATCTTGCAGATCAAGTCATAAAGATACCATACATATTAATATTGTTGGTATCATTTGTTTATGTTGTCATCTATATGACCATATATTTTACATGTCATGGCCACGCCATACACGATGGGTACAACTTAATATTTATACGATTAATATGATTAATATTAAATTATACCGTGATCAACAAATCATTATTAAAAAGTAAAATTTAATACTTTCTACCAAAATTTTATTATTCTATTTGGACATGTCAACTAATGAACATTCAACAAATACACATTATACGAAAATCAGTTAATACTCCATGTATTAATTTGTAGCAAAAGAGAATGATTGATTATTAGTGAGCGTCTCATAAACAGAATATGAGTTATTATTAATAAAATGAATAAAATATTTATTTACGCGACATATCACGTTAACAGCAGACAAGTTAAGTTGTGTCTGATGGGAGTAGGGAAGTGATTGTAACTTATACGTTAAGTATAATTATATCGAAGATATGCATATAATTGCTTCCATTAACATTATTTTTAAATTTTAAAATGTTAGCATAGTCAAATATAATATCATTGTAAGTGGTAATTTGGTGTTCATCGGGCCGGTACCTATTTTTTTATTAGCCCAACTATTTTAGAAAACGGGTCAAAATTAAATGAGCCCAAATTGAATAAATTAATTAAGCAGCCCAAATTCATAGGGACTTATAAGATTTTATTATAACTATACTTATCCAACTAATATGACGTTACACTGAAGTAATAAAAGATATTAGTGACATTATAGAATAAACAATATTTTTTTTCTCCTATCCCATTCAATATATTCCTTTATTTTTATCACGTTTTAAAAAATACGTCAGTTATCAAAAAAATAAAATAATAGAGTACTCTTTACAAGATGTGGAATATCTAATTTTTATTTTTAATTCTCGAACAATAGTATGTCATTTATCTTCTTCAATGATAATATATGTTCATTATTGTGATATATTACACCACCCATAATCCTTTAATTTTAAAACATCCTAGTAATCTAATATATACACGTGTTTGTTATCATTATATAGTATACTTTATTTTTCATATAAAAATTATTACTATTTTTTAATTTGGTTATTATTTAATTTTCACTATTTTTTATTAGTTATTTGTCGTTTTCAGTCATAAAAAATTATAGAGCAAATTAATTTTATGTCTTTTGTCTTTACATATGAAAGCCACATTTCTTCATTGGCCTGTCAAGAGTGGGACATGCTTCACCTCAAAAAGACCCTCTTTCTTTTTCCATACTAATTTCCCAAATTGGCATAAAACACACACCACACACACTATCTCTTTCGTTTTCTTTTTTCTCTGTCCATTCATGGGTAAGAAGGGAAACTCGTTGCAATCTTGCAATTCCAAAAGACCAATTCACCCCCAAAATCACACACAATTTTATTACATATATTGATAAGAACCCTTTTAGTTATCGATTCCTCACTTTCTAAAATTCTTATTATATTATGTATGTATATGGGGAAAATGATTTTAAAATACATGAACTTTTGCCGTTTTATTAATTCTAACACGAACTTTAAAAAGTTATTGACAATACGAAAACTTTGTAACTTACTCAATTTATGACATATTTTATCCTATGTGGGCGAGACACAGCTCCATGTCAAATAAAATATGTCATGTATTGTCAATAATTTTTTAAAGTTCGTGTTAGAATTAATAATAAGGCAAAAGTTCGTATATTTTAACATCATTTTCCCTATTATTTAAGAAAAAATATAATGGTGTCATCTTTAAAACGTAAAACGACGTCGTATTGTGTCATACTCCCCCACACTTAAACAATGCTCGCCCTCGAGCATATATAGAATTGAAGACCATAGAAACATGAGATAGAGACTCAATTCAAGACAAAATAGACTATTGGCCACTAATCAAAAGACAACAATCATGATCAAGATCAAAACACAACAACCTTTCAAACCACAAACCTTCCTTGAATCCACGCAATTTCATGTATACACCCTTCATCTAAGTCAAAACAGTGCAAATCAATCAAATCTCACAAGATTCGCTCAAAGTCACTCGATAGAATAGGGACATATTTGAAACTCTCATGCATAGCTTAAAAACTCTCCATCATAGTTTGCCCATATGCCAATATTTCTACCACAAAAAAAAATGAAGTTTTATGCACAAATCAAAAAGTCTTTGAGAGGGTTGTAATGGGGCTAGGGTGCATAGGAGAGATGATCAAAAAAATTGGCTAACAAATCGGCTCATAAACTGACAATATGCAAGCAATTAAGATATAAACCATCAATCAAAAATCTTCCAAAGATAACTACACAACCCCTTCTTTTTCATTTCTTTTTCTTTCTTTTCTTTCTTTTCTTTCCCCAACTCCCTTCACTTTTTTTTTTCTCCACTTTCTTTTTTCAGTTTTTTTTTCCATCCTCTTTCGATCAAATCCTTTTTCAACTTTTCTCTCTCCTTTTTTTTCCTCCCCCTTTTTTTTAACTCCAAATTCACCACTAAACAACATTTTAAATCCCATCTTCACCCTTTTAGCAAGTACAACGATTAAGCACACCCACCAAATATTTCTCATTTAAGATCACATACCTCAATAACTTGCATAAAATCAGTGGGACAAATAAGGCTAAAAAAGTCTAAAAAGGCTTTCATTTAAGTGGATAAATTCAAGAAGAAAATAAGATATTAAAGCTCAAACGGGGAAACTAAGGGAATATCGTTAGGGTCAGATATATATCAGGTCGAGAGGTGTAAATCCTAAGTGCCTAAATCATTTTTGTGCTAAAACATAAAAAAGTAGCTTCAATTATGGCAATGGTGCAAACCAAATATCGAGAAATTAAGACTATGAAACTCTCAACAAAGAGAAAAAAAATGAGCATTTTTTTCATGTATTTGCTCAAGGCTCAAATCTCACAATTTAAGTAGGCTTTCAAAAACTGATTAATTCGCACACTTTCTCATCCGTCGACACATACGGGCTTTCATAAAATTAGTTTCATCAAGGAAATCAACCAAGCAAACCGCAAAGACATATTATAATCTATCACATTCATGATGAATTTCTCAAAGTGGCCAAAAGACTAAAAAAAATATATAACCAACACCCATAAAAAATACGACTCCAAAGATACTACTTAAAAACGACCCCCCACACTTAAACGACACATTGCCCTCAATGTATAGAGGAAAAAAAATAGAGAGAGTCGAAAAAAATTTAGAGTAGAAGGAGACTCCCCTGAAACTGCTCCGGGAAGAATGGGCATACTGCATGCGATTCTGATTGAAAGAAGTAAATTTGACAGCCACTTGAAATTGCTCTGGGAAGGATGGGCATACCGCCTACAGTTCTGATTGGAAGAAGTAGTGTGGCTGCAACCTGAAAAATATAATTACTTCATCAAAAAAAAACATTATATCAAAAAAAAGAACGAAAATTAAAAACTAAAATTCAAAAAAAATAAATAAAATCATTGGGTTGCCTCCCAAGAAGCGCCCTTGTTTAACGTCCGAGGCTAGACACACTTCAACTTGATCTTCAAGAAATTTTTAGATATTGCGGGAATGCCCTCAAATTCGGCCTTGGAGTTTTTCGGACAGATGGTAAGATATTAGCGGATTTGGCTAGTATGCCAAATGTCAATGCATTGACATCCTTGTGAACCTTCAAAACGTCCATCAACCTTTCTTTTTGGTCTCCACCCAAACCCTTGCTAATGATGACTGAAATCCTCTCTTCCTTGCATTTGGTGTCGGCTGGTGTGGGCATTCTGCTCGAAAGGTACAACAGAGAAAGTTCTTCACTAGAATATAGCAATCCGATAATCTCCTTGATGTCGTCATTCTCCTTCGTTTTTCCATCTTCTTCGCTTAATACACCAACGAGAACACACTCAAGTTCATCCTCCCTGAAATTCTCAACCAAAGGATCAATAAGATCAATCATGGAATCAAATTCAGGATCCTCAACGTTCTTCATATCTTCAAATATATCAAAATTCGTCTGCACGAGAAGAACGGAGCATAAACAAAAAATAAATGAAAATAAATGAAAATAAAAAGAACTATAAATTGCAGAACGAAAATAAAAAGAAAACGCTGCTTAAACCGATCCCCGGCAACGGCGCCAAAAATTTGGTGCGTCGTTATTCACCAAAAATAATTCGGCTGACAGACAGCCGGTATGCCCTTACTGCGCAGACAGTAGTAAGCAAGATCGTCTCCCAAGGGATCGGCGAGAATTTTCCTACAACTTCGACCTGCAAGGTTACTCACGAAAAATTGGAATTAACTAGAACTACGAAAATAATAAACAATAAATAGAAAAGATATTTTTGGGTTTTTCAATAAATTAATAAAACTAAAGAAGATGACAAATAAATGAGAAGTATCCCAACAATCAATTAATTCCACCTAAACTTGATATTTCGATCCTCGATGCAAAAATAACAATAATTCATGCAAATAAACCGGTTATGATCACCGAAGACGCTTCTGACGCGATCTCATCTCTCCATAGCTTCTCGATAATTAGGAAGACGCTTCACTAACTATTTCCCTAATCGACTGACAACCGTAAGAGACGCTCTATAGATTTAATGAGCCGACAGCATTAAGAACTAGAGAGACCCGATTCAAAACCGACAAACTCTGACGCAGGATTATCGAATTAAGATTGTTATTCCCTTGACTAGAAAGTCAATTTACCACTAATTAAATCTAAACCACGATTACGTATGGCCGATTCAATTGGCTATTAATCAATTCTACTCAACTAAATATTGCGCACTACCTAGATGAATAAAACGATTAAATCACAGAGAAAATAGAGAACAACAAATACTTGTATACGAATTAAAGGATGAAGAACAAATTAGATCTCACGGAATAATCGCGTCCGAGCTTCCTTAATCGATGTTGGAATAAAGAGATTAGCTAGAAAACATAATTAAATAAATAAAATAAATTAAAGAAGCAACCATGTAGAGAGAATTAAAAGAACTTCGATTGAAAACTTCCAAGGTGGGCGGCTGCCCCCTCTCCAAAACTTCTTCCTTCTAGGGTTTCAAAAATAATAAGACTCCTTATTTATAGTACTAGAGATATCCTCTTAACTAGGAAATAAATCAACAACCCTAATTTACTAGGAAAATATTAAGTACTTCTCATCTAATATAATATTTCCAAGTCTAATAACTAAATAAAATACTAGAAACCGAATTATACTAATTAATCCCGTAGGAATCAAGTAATCATCGCCAAAATCAACAAAAATCTCGAAATTGTCTCTTTCCTTCGTCAGCTACAGTACTTTCCCGGCGGTATGGGCATACCGCCCTAATTTCTGGCAGATTGTCAGTTCTTCACCTTGATCTCAACTTGCAAAACTCGTCCAAAAATCATCCTTAATCACCAAAAATTATCTTTTGCCTACAAAAACACATCATGTTCACAATTAATCCAAATCAAAGTGATTTAATTCAAAAATACATCAAATTCAACCAAAATATCTCATAAATAAGTAGTCAAATAACACACAATCAGTCATACGTGGGCGAGACACAGCTCCACGTCAAATTCATGGCATATTCTATTTGACGTGGAGCTGTGTCTCGCCCACGTAGGATAAAATATGTCATGTCAGCTCCGATTTCACTTAAAATCAACTATATGTCATAAATTGAGTAAGTTACAAAATTTATGTATTGTCAATAATTTTTTAAAGTTCGTGTTATAATTAATAAAATAATAAAAATTCGTGTATTTTAAAATCATTTTTCCATATATATATTGTTATACTGATACAGTACCAGTTTTGTATTGGCAGCAATTCTCTCTCTCTTCATCTTATCAGCCAAGATCTGAAACAAACAATGATTAAAATGAAGTTGTGGTTTCTTTGTTTCCTAGATTCTATAAATATCTTTGAGGGTTTTTATTCTTAGTTCCCTTCTAAATCGGGCAAAACCAAAGCGACTCTCCTCTCTCTCTCTTACCACCATCCACACACGCCTAAAATAGAAACTTTGTCAGTCCATTGCCTGCACTCACACACACATATATATACAGAGAGGGAGAGACGATCAATACAATTATAGGCATCATGGTAAGGGAGAGGATTCCGATCAGGAGAATCGCCAACGCCGCAGCCCGGAAAGTGACTTTCACCAAGAGGAGAAGAGGCCTCTTCAAGAAAGCTCATGAACTCTCAGTTCTCTGCGATGCTGACGTGGCCATCGTCATCTTCACCTCCACTGGCAAACTCTTTGAGTATGCTAGCTCCAGGTTTCTTCCTCTCTCCCTTCAATACAAGCCAGTTTTTTTGTGTTGATTTACAAGGAGTTTAATTAGTTCTTGAACACTGTTTAATCTTTCGAGAAAGTGTATTTTTTTCACCTGTCTATTTATATGCAGAGGATAAATGCATTTGTTGTTTGTTTAATGAGGTCCCTGCAGCTGCAGTGCTGTTTAATTATTAATATGCATGAGTTGTTTTGCCATCTCCCATTATATGCCACATGCTTCAATTTATTCCATTGTGATTATATTCTTTTTAATGATAAATTTATGTCGAAATGTGGGATAATAATTACTTTTTAAATTTTTTTATTTTTTATCTATCCCTTCTATTTAAATTATAATTCATTATTTTTTCTTCTTCATCTCATTTTAAGGAATGATAATATCCCTTCCAAATTTTGAGTGATAATATTATTTTTTGATTTTTATAGAAACAAATCAATGTAAGTGTGACATCTCATCAATATATATATAGTTGCATCTTCTAAAAACATTTACACAGAGAGTTCTCCAAGTTCATTTTAAATATATATAGATTAGTTTGTGGTTTTGTTGTTATAAAGTATGAAGGATATTCTGGAACGCTACAAACTAGACGCGAAGAACCTCAATAAGAAGGAGCAACCATCCTCGACCTGCATGTACGTAAGTAGTCTTAGTTCGTTAATTTCTATACCAACCATTTTCATATAACATTTTCAAAAAAAAAAATCATTAATATTAAAACAACAAATATTAACTCATTATCCAATCAACCACTACCCCTACTACCATTAAGGATGACATTTAACCTAAAATATAATTAGAATTTTGATTTTTTATTTCATCGATCGGCTGTTTTTCTGGTTTATTATTTGTCCTATTTACTCTTAACTTCTTATGCTTATATTAGTCGGTGGAAGATGGCAACCCCTCCAGATTAAGCAAGGAAGTCACAGAGAGAAGCCAGCAACTTAAGTAAATATATATAATTGTTAATTTCCATATGTTAATTTATAAATAATATATACTAGCTAATTAATATTAATATTAGTCCTACGTGTATGCTTGTAGGCTAATGAGAGGGGATGAGCTTCAAGAATTAAGCATATATGAGCTGCACGATCTTGAAAAGTCCCTCGAGGTTGGATTGAACCGAGTTTTGGAGAAGAAGACTAAGAAAATCACTGACCAGATCACTCTGCTTCAACATAAGGTATATATATATATGTTAAGAGTACATAAGATGAAATTACTAATTCTTCATATGTATATATGTATATGTAGGGAAAGCAACTGATGGAAGACAATGAAAGGCTGAAACAGCAGGTGCAGATTCATTCATTTATCCCCATCAATATATAAATACAATTTTTACATGCATGTGTATGAATGTAGGTGAGTAATACAGCATCATCAGATGGTGGAAGAAGCAGCAGAACACCGGAATCGGAGTTGGTTTGCCAGGCCTCCGAGTTATCGGAGGATGCAAGTAACTCCGATAACGATCCTCCCCGATATTACGACAGCTCCGATACATCTCTCGAGCTGCGGTGAGTCAGTTCTAACGTCTCTTCACTCTTGTTATTGATCAAACGTTGTTTAATTTTGTCCCTTGTGTGTATATTGTAGGCTAGCACCACCTTACAAGGACTAGGGTGCTGTTGATGATCAAATTTAGGTGGCTAATTCTGAAAATTTGAGTTGTATGTATTTGATGTATTAAGATTGGACAAGAATGGGACTTATTTGATGTATTTGATGTATTAAGACTTCTCTTGTGACTTATTTAGTTTTCATGTATGTATTTTACATACTTTCTCTATTTCACTGTTTCGTAAAAAGTTTTGTGTTTTTATTTCTAATAATGATTTGTTAGTTATGTAATTATGAGGGTGTTTAGTTTGTTTGATTAAATTTGATTTGACTGTTATAATAATTAAATATAATTAAAGTATTTGGTTTGCTTGACGGTGCATAAGATTAATTATTCGGCTTGCATATGATCAAACAATTCATTGCTTATTAATCTGCCCAACTTTGATTTTGATTATTAATCATATAATTTATTAAAAACCATTGTGGATCAAATCAAATACATTATTATATAATCCAAATAATATCATAATTATTTATCCTATCAAATATAATTAATTTCATATACTAAACCAAACAAGTATTATATATAAAGATTTGTGAAAAATAACACAAATAATTTATGAAATTAAATATTGCTCTCTTCATTCCAATATTGTTCAACATATTTAATTAAAATTATAAGTATTTTGTTAACTTTTAAAACCGAGACAATGTTAACGAGCTACATTGTCATGTGACCAGTACCAATTATTTTATAAATAGGAGTAGGACATATAATTGTAAATTAGGCCCAAGCTCAATTACATGGCGAACGAGCTTGGACTTGGTCAATTTTTTAAATAATTGTAATTATTTTATAATATATCAAAAAGGACATATAATTAATATATTTTTATATACATTTAAAATATTTTTTAACATTCATTATAGGTTTAAATATAAATAAACACTAAATTAAAATTTTATTTAGTTACTTAGATATTCTTAATTTATAGTACTATCTCTGTCCACTAATCTTGGCCCCTTTCATTAAAATAATACACACATTTGAATAAAGAAGGGGCCAAGCCTGGTGGGACGGAGGGAGTAGTATTTATTAGTAATAATAATAATAAATTTATACTGTTTAAATATACATAACATCATTAAATTGGGCTTGAGAGGCCCATTATTGTTTCATGGGCCGGGCCGGCCTAAATTGTTTATAATCTCAGAAAAATTGGCCCACGCCTAAATCAGATTTCACACTCGATCCAAAATCTCTCCGCGACTTGTCAAATTAAATTTGTATCTTCAGTTTTGATCTAATCCTCCGCCGACGCATCACCGGCGACTACTATCTTCCCTCCTCTTCATCGGCGCTGTCTTCCACTACTCGCCGTTCCAGAGGACTGAGCTACATCCAAATCCACTTTTGGTAAGATTTTAGTTTTCACCTGCGTTGCGCCGCCGCATCCCGCCGCCGGTGTCTTTTCAGTTCTTCGGTAAATTATGATGCATTTGACGATTGAATGCCGAGAACTCTTAATTTATTTTGTTAATTTGGATGCTGACATGCTATTATGGTGGAAGGATTTTCTTAGTGGATTTTGCGGATCTTATGAAGTTTATTGCTTACTCGTTTTGGTATATATTGCTCCTAGGATGAAAAACTGCAGCTCTGAGTTTTATTTATTTGGTTTTTGGTAAATAATCTATAGTGAAAAGAGTGTTTTCGTTGATTTTGGAGGATTGGATTTCAATGCTGATTATATGTTGTATCATTGCGGAACTAATTTTGGGATTGGTGGAGGATCTGATTTAATGTGCTTTCAGTTAAAATATAAGATGTGTCTCTGTGGATCAAGCAGACAGAAGAGATGTGAATCTTTGTTGTTGTGAGCTATGTTCTTGCAGTAGCACGTACTTGCTTATTCAACGCATGCATGTAGGTATGTTGAGAGGGCTTTCTTCATCATATACTCGTTATTAGAAACCAACTGTTGCTGTCCAGATATGTTCAGAAATAACTGTTTGCATATGTGCCTCTGGTGTAGAGATGTAGGAATTTAACCAAACCATCGGACTTTCAATATACTCCCTCCGTGCACGAAAAACTTGCCTCATTTTCCATTTAATGTATTACATTTGTTTATTGCAGTTTATAAGCTTTTTAGTTTGTGCAAATGGACAGGTGCTTTTTAAGGTTTATTATGTGTACGAGAAACTAAATTGCTTAATTATCACTTATTGTTGCTTCCTAGCCTTCTAGGTGCTCCTAACAAGTGAATTTGTTACAGACATTTCCTTTCTTGCATTGGAGGTGTCATCTGGCTATTCATTTTAAGCTATATACTTTTGTCGGTCTTTCAAATTTATTCTCATCTGGTTTGTACTGAAGCCATGGTTTTCCAGGGATATTTCTATAACCAAGAGTTACAAAAATGGCATCTAGACGGAACATTCGCTATAGTCGTCTTGATGATGACAATGATGATTATTATGGTGGTGGTCAAGGTCAACATGACCCTAGATTTGATTATAGTCCCAAAGCTTATGACAAAGTTCCTTGGAAGTCAATAATTCTTGCAACATTCTTACTCCTCCTTGGATGTCTGCTGCTATTGCTTTCGATTTTTATCTTCACTGGTCACATGGGTGGGGAGCTCTCCCAAGCTTATGGCCTCTTAGGACTGGGTTTGCTTACCTTCTTGCCAGGTATCTTTGCTTGGCTGCTTTTATTTGGCCTAGAAATTGGTTTAAGTCCTATGTTGTGATCTGTATGGTTTTCCTTGGAAGAAATTCATAACTCATATGCTCCACATATCAAAAGACCATCTTTTTATGGTCCACAAAATTCTTAGTGCAAAATGCTTTACATGTATTGATACTGTATAACCAACGCAGATGCATTTCTTTCTGCAATGGCGTAATCTTTTACTTACTATTATGAATGTAGGCTTTTACGAAACTCGAATTGCCTACTATTCCTGGAGAGGTGCGCAAGGATACCGCTTTGCCAATATACCGGACTATTGAGGTTTTTGTTGTTTCAACTTGTGGCACCATAGTTTTTCATGACGAGATACTTCTGAAGAACTTATGGCAGCGAATTCCTCTGTATACATAGAACCAAGAGTGTGTAGTGTGTAAATTCTTCAGTTAAGATTAGCAAGCAGAATCCCAGTCAAGTTTAGCAGAATTCTGGTGCCACAGACTGGACAATTGCTTACAGATATGTGGTGTGAGGTAGCTGCAAACTTAGCATCATTTTCTTGCGTTTGAAACTACTTTTGAAGTAATAGTGAAGCAGAAAACTTCTTATTTAAGATTTTATGTGATTTTATAACTTCATTCTTAGACATGGGATATATTAACCTAGGATTGAACTGAACTTACATGTTCTATTACTAATAATTTTGTTTCAATAATAATAAAAATAAATCATGTTCTTATCACTTTTATATTTTTAAACTTTCATATTTTACGTGTTAAATAAAATAAGTCAAATAAAATAATAACGCACAAGAACATATAATAATTCGGATGAACTTTGATGATTAATGCTTTAATAATAAATTATTTGTTTGATAAGTATTATATTTAGAACCAAAAGACATTCTCTTACTATAAATTTAAACTTAACATACTCTTCATCTTATCATCATGACATATTTTCATCAAAATTATCAAAAAATACCAATTACCAAACTAAAAATTATCAAAATATACCAATTATCAAAACTATGAATGTTTTTTAATTAAAATCTATACTATAATACAAACATGACCAAAGCTGTCCACCTCAGCCCTTAAAATCATGTCAGCCTCCCATTTTTTTAGATTTTTGGAATTTTATATTATAAAAATTAATTAAATATATGTCTTCCTTTTTTTTCACTCCTCTATATTTATAATATAGATTTCACTTCATTATACGCGCCAGGGAATAATTCCTTCTTTGGAAGATTTTTGGATTTTATTTTGTATATATAGTAAGATAAATACCACCCAGTCTCTATTTATCAATTTTTATATATATTTTGTCGTGATCCTAGCCAATTTGTACATATATTTTGATAAATCCTTCATTACAAATTCCCTTAATATTTAAGGATCAAAACTAGCCATAATAAGATAAATACCACCCAACAAACTTTCTCAACCCGATTTGCAAATCGGCTGTGGGCTTATACCGGCATTAATCTAAATTAATAAATAGAATTTTACTTTTTAATTTTATGCCACCTATTTAAATTTCATCATATTTAACACATTAATTAATTAATTGTTATTATTTATTTTACTCACAACTCATATATTTAATTAAAATTTATAATGGTCTTATATTATTTATTAATTTTATTTAAATTTTGGAATAATAGTTATTTTTAATTAAATATGTGTTTTAACTAAAATAAAAAATAGTAATTAATTTTATTTGTAAATTTTATATATAATTTTTCCAAATAATATTATTTCTCCTGTAAATATATGTTTTTTTCCAAATAATATTATTTCCTTCGTAATTAAAATTGCATGGCTTATACTCTTTCATTGACATTAATAAAGATTAATTTGTTTTTTACATGAAAAAAATCAATAAAAAATTAATGAATATCTCATGTATTAATTTCATCTAAAAAATTTGATCGCTATTAACGAGACTTTTCAAAAAAGAATATGAGTCGTTATTATGGAGACATTGTTATACAACACGTAGTGGAATAATATAGTATAATATTATTTATTAATTTTAATTAATTATATATGTCGTGAATAAAATAAAAATAAAAATTAATTAATTAAGAAATGTGTTAAATATGATGAAAAATTAAATAATGTGAGATTCACAAAACAAATATATTTATTAATTTGAGTTAATTAATTTTGTACCAAAATTAAAACATTGAGATTGTATTTGTACCAAAACTAAAACGTTAAGGTTGTATGTATCTGCACCAAAACAAATGATAGAGACTAATTTGTGCTTTACTCAAAACGTTGGGAAGGAATTTGCACATTTTCCCATTAATATATTCATTTAATTTATTTTTCTTAGATACGAATATCTCACTTGAGGCGTATTTTATCACAGAGTATTTACACATTTCGCATACTTTTGAGTTTGAGGTAATAATTAGTTTATCATTTTAATATAATTAATAAATTACTTTTTAATTGTTGATAGTTAAATGCATATCTCTTGAATTTTACATTATTACTTTATTTTAATATGGATTCGATATTAAGGAGATTAATAATGTACTTAGAACTTTTTATTTTCAATAAAAAAATCTTCATAAAAATATTACTATATTATTATATATGTGTAATGTGAGCGAACCACATTTTTTTAAGAATTTATGTCTATTTATATACAATGTGTAAGATCGCCTTCGGTCTTGCTACCAAAGTGACTGAACCATAGGTTTTTTAAAATATAGCGGAGAATGGTTTTCAATTTGTTGACTTCAAGGATATACACGCACACAACTGAACTTATGTCTTGGGTAAGTATTATATTATTTTTCTATAATTATGGCATGTACCGTGTATCATATTAAACACCTTTATTATACATTATTTATGTTGCAGATGTGTTGGGTGAGATCAATGACTGAAATATACGCATTGGGTTGATTCATGGGGTCAGAGAACAGCCAAAATCAATGTTATGCTTGCTGATGCAGATTATGATATTCATATTTAAATTTAACCTTTTAATAATTAGTTTTGATACTTTCTTAACTATGCTCATATTTTTCTTATTAGCGGGACTCAATTTCCTTGCGTCCTTTGGGGGTCATTTGCGAGTAAGTTGAAATCATTTGTCGAAAATTTATCAAGTGGTGATAAAGAGCCTTTAATAATTGCTTTGCAATTTGCTATGATATCCAGTTTCAAAGGTTTGATGGATTATACATAGCAACCGTATCTATTTTATTATGAGGTCATGCTTGAACTTTCCTTACATTTTTTTTTGTTTGGACATTTTTTCTACAACTTTGGTCGTGTGTATATGTTTTAGACTTATACATAGCTAATTTTATTGGATTTAGTACATTGAGAAGATAATTGTTTCAATTATATTTTTGTTATTATTATATTTTAATTAGTTAATTCAACTCTAATATATAACAATAAATACACTATATAATTCCCGTCGAAAATCGACGGGCTACACACTAGTATACCAATTATAACAACCAACATTGAATAAACACATCACCACTGGCACAGTTACAACAATGCAATTAAATATTGGTCAAAAAAGCAAAGCACATCAACTAAAAAAGAATACACAAATGCTTTTCCTTCCCCCTTATTTGCATAAAGATCGGAACATCAATGAACCGAACACACACACACAGAGTGTGAAAGCGACAGTATATCAATCAACAGTTCATAAGTATATATGGAACCACTGCGTAGTACGGATTTCTGTCGGTGGCGCACTGCGGCGTAGCCTTAAAAAAGCCAATAGACCCCATTGATTATTATTGCAAGGAAAGTAGCTAGATTTATTTCGATGGGGAAGAGATGCGATTTCAATAAAGGTATTATGGAAATTGATCACTTCCGTGAAAGTGAAAGCCCACACACAGCTCACGATTCAGTCCCTTTTGGACACGTATAGCCCTCACCAAGCGGTGCGCTTTCTCTCTCTCTGTGAATGTTCCCAATAAATCTATTCGTTGGGCTGTCGGGGCCCCATCACTACAATACTTTCATCCCTCCTTAGTGTCCTACAAAATTTTATTGGACTTGCATCGTATGCTGCATACGCATGTTTGGTTGCTTGTGTGCGTGTATGTTCGGATGTACGTAGAGGGGGATTGAAAATCAAGAATTTTATAGTGAGAATTATAATAAAGTAATGATCTTTGGATGTAGTAACTATTGATTACTTGTTGTCTCACACTAACCCAAAAAGGGGTATAATTGTTTAAGAAAGTATTTCTTTATACGGTTCTTCGTATGATGTAGGAGTATATATGCTTTGCATTTGTTTATAGTATGTACATACGGAGATTGGTGCAACATGTGAGATGCTTTAGTTGAGGCTGATAATGAGGACGGTCCCTCTCTTTTTAATTGCTTTCTCTCTCTCTCTCGCATGAAATTTGCTTTAGTGAAGTGTTCCGAGATTAAGACTTGAAGCGTATTCCTTTATTAAAAAACAATATCGTTGCAGTAATTGAAGATAGACTGCCATTATTGTAAGAATGAGGCAGCCTCCTCTTTCTCAAACTGATAGCCATAGAGGAGGAGCTATGGCTGGTGCTCTTGTCTTGCTGCTGCCCTTTCTTTTTCCTAGCCTGTTCAGCCCTTTCAGCCATGCCTTTCCCTCACTTCTCTCGGTATGTTCTTCATCTCACTAAGAGTGTTGTGTGTGTGTGGGGGG